>CM047993.1:26547927-26565264 GCA_026261665.1 Melanotaenia duboulayi
TGGATGGATGGATTATATTGTGTTTGGTAGAGGACAACATGTCTTTGTCTTCCATAGTTACACTTCCAGGGAAATGTGACAAAGAACTGGAGGTGCTAAACATGTGTTTGTACCTGTGGTGCAGGTGTCAGTCATTTCCAGGGCAGAAGGGTTTCTCACCTTATTCCATGTGTGTGCACAACACACTAAACTGCTTTTAACAGCGCAGCAGTGTTACACACCTGCACTGATTCAGAAAGGAGACACAGACCATGTTTAACCTACATACAGATTCACTGGAGCACAACAACAGGAATTAGCTGCAGATGAATCATATATGAACTCTTTGTGTTTGTAGAATGACACCAGACGAGGCTCCACAGGCCACTGGGGATTCAGATCCTTCATTTTACACCGCAAACACTTCAGCTACTTTTAGGTGAAACGTGACCTTTCGAAACCTCACCATGTCCCACATTCTGGATAAAGTTTCATGATATTTCTGTCTTTTGATATGTTCACCAAGAGATAGAAAGAGTTTATGTTTTTACAGACTTGGCTGTTTCTGTCTGTTTTTAGTCTTGTATTAAAACATCTTGAATAGAAGATAGAGAATATAGAGAAGAACATTAAACTTTAAGATGAGGAAGATGCTGTGAGAGGCTCCAGGTGATGTTCTGGCAATCCATACAGCTCAGGGTTTGGATCTCTCCCTATGACTATTATCATGCTGCCATAGCCCGGGCGGTGAGGACAGCTCAGGGGATTTTGGGCCGCCTTCTACCAGATATGGACTCCATCTAGAAAACCCAAGTCTGCAACGTATTGCAGCCGACTCCACCCACCCGGGCAATGTACTGTTTGTACAGCTTCCATAGGTTGGAAACCTCTACCGTCTGTGGTATTGTGAGGACAACTGATCTGACGTCAGAGTGATGAATGCGTGCCAAACACAACAATAATGGCGTCCGTTGTGGTGCTGCTCTAAACAGTCCTAACTTGTACAGCTGTAGCAGCAAAATGCACTACTGTACCATCAACAACAGGAGCAAGCAGATCATTATATATCTCTTGGCTTAGCACGCGTAAATAAGAAAATAGAAATATAACCTAATAACAAGACAGATCTTACACTCAAATGTAAGTCGCTTTTGATGAAAGCGTCTGCTAAATGACTGTAGAATAGAACAGAATGTTACAGGTGCATCATCAACAAATGTTATGGATTCTTTCCAGAATTTTACACACACTACTAAAACACAAAATAATTTCCCTTTCTTGTCATTAGTTGACAATAACAACAATTGTTTTTGTCATTGTAGGAAGAATTTAATGTTTTTGCTTGTTGCAGCTGAATTCCAGCTAAAAATATCAACCATTTCAGTGTATCTACTGCAGTCTACAGCAACAGGCCAGCTAGGCAAATTATTCAGTTGTAGGTCTGTGGAAGGAGCAGGTCAGAGCTGCAATGATACCTAAATCAAAATGTTTTAACTAACACTCCACGAAATCTGCAATGCAGCCCCTTCCTTCTGGGCTGTGCTGTGATAAATGTTTCTAATTTATACGTTATTCAGATATCAACGCTTTATTTCTCTAATCTTCTTGATTTTAAAACTTGAACTTGAACTTAAGAACATGAGGCTAAACCACAAATGTCCTGAAATGCTTCCGAATGATGTTTGGCTTTCCTTTGTTTGTTTCTTTTAGGGCTATAATGATGCTCCTACCTGCTGTGATGTCATCATCAGTAACGTCCATCTCCTCCTCAGGAGCCTTGGTTTCTATAGGCTGAGCCTCAGCAGGGGGCGGGGCTGGAGGTGAGGGTTCGGTGGCTGTCCCAGCTGAGGAAAGAGAGGAAGAACAGTTCAGTTAATACTTCTAACACTAATAATAATAATATTTCTAATAATAACAATAATAATAATAATACATTTTATTTTAAAAGTGCCTTTGAGGCACACAAAGACACAGTACAAAAAAAACAAAACCAAACAAACATAAAAAACAGATAAATAAGCATAAAATTCAAGGATAAAAACACAAGATAAAATAAAAATAAATATATAAATAAAAATGAATTAATAAAACTGACGAGTGATGAAGAGCAAATAGCTATGTGGGATAGGCAATTTTGAACAAGTCAGTTTTGAGTCTGGATTTGAAAAGAGGAAGGGAGCTGATATCAGGAGGTAAAGACTTCCACGGCCGGGGAGCCGAGCAGCTGAAAGCCCTGCTCCCCACAGTGGTGAGGCGAGGACGAGGGACAGAAAGAGAGCAGGAGGATCTGAGAGAACTGCTAATCCTGAATATTAGCGGTATTATTATGCACCTTTGAGGTGAAGACGCTCATTATGATGTGTTTCTGTGTTGGTCTTCATTACTTAAGCAACCAATAAAGGTTTATTGGGTCTTACTGTTATCTAGAGGATTAATTGAAGATCCCCCCACCCACCACACACGCACACACACACACATCCATATTTAGTGTTTTCATTTAGCTCTTATCTCTCTATTGCCAATTACGAGTGGCTTTTCATTAGAGGTTAGGGCTAATGAATGGTGCCACGCTAATGAATGAAGCAACTAAAGGTAACAGAGTCAGGAAATGTCTGGGAAAGGACCCACTTAATGAATTAATAGATTCACACACTCTTATTAAATGTCTCTCCAGCTAGAGATGTGTATTCCTTTGTCAGACACTATATCCAGTTACTAAAAAAATAAATAAATAAACAAACAACATCACACAGAAACCCCATTACACCAATTAAAAAAACGCTGTAATTACACTGTGTGTAATTACATTGATAAATCCTGGTTAACACAATGCTTCAAGTTCCAATTAACCTGCTCAGATACACTGCCCACAGCTTAACATAATGACTTTATTTCACACACACATGAACATACACACTCTGACAGAAGGCCGATATGCTGCCTGATTGCTGATTATTCATCTGGAACATTAAAAGTGATAAAAACTTAATTGGACTTAATTCAAACATAACTGATGTTTAACTGTGGCCTAACAAAGGGCCAGCCGGGGTTGTTTCTATACAGATTAACTTTGTGGCTGTCATGCTTCATGTCCAAAAGTCAGCTCCAGATATTAAAACAGAGGAAAAATCATTTCCTGGCATGTGGAACTTTGGCTAGAAGCAAACCAGGAAAAGGTGACCAAAGGAATGAACTTAGAGATACTTAGAAATACAGACTTTATCTATGTACAAGATTTATTTCACTGAAAAACCAGACAACCAGTTGGTACACCTGTAAAAAACCATGACAAAAAACATCCTATGGCCTCTGTAAGAAACAAAACAATCATCAGGAGCACCTACATGAAGTTAAATTGAAAGCAACATGAGTAACAACCAAGCGGCAACCTCTGGCGGTAAAAAGTGAAGCCTATGTGGAAGTGCAAAAAATTGCATTTCACCCTCATCCACTAGGGGCTGGTTACAAAACCAAGACCAACTTCACAGCAGAAATAAACATGTTTAAAGCCTGGTACAAAAAAACATTTTAGGATTAAAAGGTCAAGTTTACCTTCATGACAACTGTGAGAGGGGTGAATTTTTTTCTAACTCATCCGTTTGGGTGTTATTTAATCTTGAAATTCGGTATAATTAGGGGTGTGTCCTTTTGATTGACATGGATCCAATATCCACAGCAAGAAGAGAGWGAGTAGCATAAACCGCGGTTTTTAGCCGGCTAACCGTGCACCTTAGCTTTAACCCGCCTACCTTCATTAGCCAGTTAGCTCATGTTAGATCCGAGTTGGCTCAGTTAGCTCTTAGCTACAGGCAGCTCGCCGTTTGATAGACGTCAATCATCCACCCCCACGCTCACAGCCCCTCCCTGAGCTCCGCCACTTTGCCCATTTTTGTGAGTGAATGGTGAATCAAATGGACTCTTCCTGTCCTGGATGCCTGCTCCATGTAGACGGCTACAGCAGAAAAGCATGAGGAGTAAGCATTGTGATGGTTTTAAGTAGCGTGACAAGCGACAAAAATGTGGATGCAGAAGAAGTTGCATGTCAGCTATTTGGAAATATTTCAGTTACTAGAGAGATAAGACATACTTTATTCATCCCCAACTGGGAAAGTTCAGGTGTCCAGCATCATACAATGATTTCCATAATCAAGCACTCTCACCACCATACAAAACCACAACATGATAACATGACAGCAGTAAATAAAATAAGTTAAAAACTACTATCAATAATAATAAGGTGCACATTAATATGATTTATTGTGGAGTCTTATAGCGGCAGGAATAACAACCACCTGAGCCTCTCAGTCCTGCAGCGTATAGAGATGAGTCGCTTCTCTGGGCGACCACAGTGTCATGCAGGGGATGACTACTGTTCCTGAGGATGGCCTGCATCTTCCTCCTCCTAATGTGTTCTCCAAAAGTTCTCCAACAGAGTTCACCCCCCTCCCCATCACTGACAGACACTTCCTGACCAGTTTGCCGTGCTGTTTCTCCCCTCTGGCCATCATGCAGTTCCCCCACCACACAACAGAAAAAATACAGCACTGGCAACAACTGACTGGTAGAAGAGGTACAGAATTTCACTGCTGACTTCAAAGGATTTAAGCTTCCTGAGCAAGAGTCTGCTCTGTCCGTTCTTGTATGCTGCATCTGCATGCACCGACCAGTCCAGCTTATGATCCAGGTGGACACCCAGATATTTATAAGTCTGGACCACTTCATTGTAGGTGATGTGCCTGCTGCCTCCCAAAATCCACCATCATCTCTTTGGTTTTAGATGTATTGAGGATTAGTCCATTGCACCTGCACCATTGTGTAAAGTCTAAGATGACCCTCCTACATTCGCCCTGCGGAGCTCCAATGTTGGTGCCCACGGTCTTAGAGATCGAACTCCCCAGTTTGACATACTGTGGCCACTCTGTCAGGTATTACTGATCCACTCAATGAAGGCAGGCTACATGCACAGATTCTCAAGTTTGCCTTTCAGGATCTGAGGCTGGATAGTATTGAATGCACTCGAGAAATTAAAAAACATTACTCTTATGATACCCAGAGCTATCGAGAAAAGAGAGGGCCCAGTGAAGCATGTACAAGACGGCCCGCCCTCGTGTTCTCTCGATAGGCAAACTGTAAGGGATCTAGTGCCTTCTGCAGTTGTGCCCCCAGCATCCGGAGGAGGAGCCTTTCAAGAGACTTCATGATTACAGGTGTCAGGGCCAGGTCTGTAGTCCTTAATGCAGGATGCTCCAGTTGAAGAGCCAGCTCTACTGCACAGTCCTTCAGAAGCCAAGGTGTTATTCCATCAGGTCCAGCTGACTTGACAGGATGCACTTTTCTCAGCTCCACCTTCACCTCATCCACAGTGAAACAATCACCCCATCAGCAGAGGATGGAGTGGGCAGGAGGCAGCAGCAGAGGTGTGTTGATGTCTGTGGATGGTTGTTCCACCTCTGCTACTGCCTCCTGTCCTGCTCCACCCAGCAGCTGTTCCACCTTTGCTGCTGCCTCACCATGACAGAAAAACATCAGTACACATTTCAGTCTGAACATGGTCTCATTGTAGTTAGCTTGTGTTGATGCAGGTCTCCGCCTCCTCTGCACACACATCTACAACCTATAATCCAACTACAGAAGTGAGATACAGGAGTGAGGGGGAAGTGGAGGAGGCGTGGATGAATGGGAGAGTCGGGCGGGGGGGTCTGCTGCAAGGTCAAGCTTGTCATGTCAGCCATGACACATAGCTCCCAGCATGCCTTGTTAACCTCCAGGACCTCCTCCTCCTCCCTGCTTTGGGCTCTATCGGCTCCTGCTCAAATCCTCAGCTTTGTGTTCTTCGGACTCTCGTCTTTTGCTGCTTCAAATTCTTTTATTAATTTCAAGGTCAAAAGTCAAGGTTTGATGATAATGTAAAAAAATGTAAATTTGAAGACAGAAATGTTCTCAACCTGTCCAGAATCTGTTTTCTCCACCTAATAACCAATTAAATATTTCAACACTTAAGAAAACAACATTTGTTTTGTGTTTATCCATAAACTGGAAAAAGTTTGCCAGCTGCTTTGACAGGGTCCAAACTGCAATAGCGTTACAGTTTTTCTCGATTGCTAAGACACATTTCTCGAGAGCTTCTCTCCTTGTCTCCAAACTGTGAACACAGTTTTCAAGCTACATTCACAAAGCCTCAGAAACCAAACTTTCACCTCAAAACAGTTCAAAACAGTTATAAACCACTTAATACTGACCTATTAAAACTCAAGCACCTAACTCGAGTGATGAACAAGAGTTCTTTCCATATTTAGATATTTGACCTGGTTACAGATGGTCACAAAGACACATAGTTTGCCTACATTTCTTTAAAAATATCTATAAAAATCACAAAGATAATGCAGGCTGGTGGATCAAAGTCTATTTTTGTACCAACAAGGTAAGTGGTTTTCAATACAGTGTGTCCCCGGGACCCACAGGTGGCAGTTTGAGTGGATCCCGGGGAAATTCAGTGGGTCCCCAATTAAAAAGAATGACCTTTTCTTTCTTATATTCTTGTATTTCTAACATTTAGTGTTAAACTCCTTTGATAGTGGTATGCTATGACATGGTTTTAATTAACAAACATCTAACGTATGTAAAATAAAGAAATAAAAATTCCAAATCTAAAAACGTCACATACCAATAACAAATACCACTGATGAGAATTATTAACACACATCAATCACATCATAAACCACTTCTGAATATTACTCGTGTAACTGATGCCAATATTTTTTATTTCTTTTTGTTTTTTGTTTTTTTTCCATTAACACAAACCAATCAAACAACAGGCACCATAAACAACAAATTATGATTCAATGTGTAAATCTATTAAATTTAATGTGGCAGTGGCACAGTTTGCCAGTCCTTTTAGATTTTAATACATCAGTGACGAAGGACGCTTACCTAGCAACATCACTGCAAGCGGATTACCAAAAAGCTACGAGTCAAAAGAAAAGAGGGCATTTCTCAGCTTTCTGTGCAGCAAGTCCATCAAAAAAACTGAAGAAACTCTCCATAGAAGTGTGGCTGGGAAGGGAAATGGGGAGGAAAGCCTGAGGTCTGCCAAATGATTAAAAAACTGGACTGAAAAAGCAGGGGTAACAGGTCTGATGGAGGGATAAATCCTTCACAGAGTCCAGACCTCAACATTACTGAAGCAGAACAAACAAAAGGCAGCAAACATCCAAAGAAAATCTATGGAAAGTCCTTCAAGAAGTCTGGAGAACTTTTCCTGAAGACTAAAGAAATTACAAGTAAGCCTCTCTAAGAGGGACTGAGGAAGAATAAAGAAGGTCAAGCCTGTTAGAAATGTAGACACAAATGTTTCAGTAAATTGCTCCATCTATTTCCATTTCACCGGCAATTTGCCCTCCTGAACAAAATGTTAAGACCAGGAGAAGAAGTACAAAGATTCACACTTTGTGCTGGTAAAGCTTCGAAATGCAAGAACCAAGAAACAGAAAAAGTTTATTAAAACTGCATTTACACTAACAGACTGTTTATCAGTTATCTTAAGTTTAAAACCATAGCCGTAAAAAATCTGGGTTTTATCACGTTTACTTTTGGCTATTCACACTGTCATGACCTCCTGATGGCAAAGGAAAAAGGCTTTCTGTCTTTAAATGTGGCTGGATCGTTGAGCTGCACAAGCAAGGCCTCTCACCATGCAGCATCACTGGGGAGGCTGGACTCAGTAAAACAGTCATTTAAAATTTCTTAGACGTCCCTGAAGGTTATGGGACAAAAAGGTCAAGTGGAAGATGCAAAGCTGGAAGATCCAACGGGCTGTCGGTGAAAACAGGCTGCTCCTCAACCCAAACTAAGGCCCTGACTGACTGCAGTCCAACAGCCACAAGATTCTGTGACAAAAAGGCTGTAAGAACAAAAAAATGTCTTCTTCTACAGCACAAACTCACCTATTTGGACTTTTGCAAGGGCGCAACAAACGAGGGGAGGGAATCATTAGGATTCGATTATAATTCAGATGGTCGAGAAATTATAAAACAATTGTTGATGCATTTTTTTTCCTGTGTGACTACATGACTAGTACTACGTTGGAAACATGTAACATGGTCTCTCATATTTGTCATGATAAACAACAATGAAGAAAACTTCCTCTGTTGGTTAATGGAGGACAACTTCTGCTACCACAACATCAGAGCAACTGATGGTGAAAGTTGCATCAGATCCTAACGGGCTTTGGTTGATCACACAGTATTCTATCACAACTTCTAGCACCTTCTTCAACATCAGAACATGAACCATTTCTCCTGCCCAGAGCCATCCGTCATCCTAAACTCGAATGTGTTTTGGTTGTGTTTATCTACAATATCCTGCTTTGTATTCGACCTCCTGTTTGTTTTACTGGAAGCAAACAGAGAGCGATGTTTATGGGAGGACCAGTTGCTTCTTTGAACTGGATCAGTTTGTTTGTGCATCTGATCTGATTGCAGTTTAAAAAATAGCTTTGTTAAAATGTGTGTATATCGGTTCCAAATCATCCACATCTGTGTCACAACGCATCTTAAAAATACTTTCCCCGGTTTTAAGAACTTGTTCAGGAGTGTAGAAAGTGTTACTCCAGGTTTTAGCATAACATTGCTCATGTTTGTCATCTAGTTACTGCAGGATGCACTAAAACTTAATGCACAATCTACAAGGCTTTACCCTGCGTGACGCTTTTACTAAGTAGAAGTTGGATTTTATGTGCCTTATGAAGACCTGGCAGCAGGAGAACGGTTATTTTCATCTCAAACTGCTGTGCCGCCCGGACTGCCTGGTGTTCGCGGCAACCCGGTTCGCATGCGGTGGAGGCGGACTCGCACTGATCCCCCCAGACTCTTTCTGCTGCAGTCTGATGGACATAACCTCATTCAAATCCTCTGAGCAACAGATGAGTAAAGTTGGGAAAACACACTCCTATTATTGTGTCTTTGTTCCTGTTTTGGTCCTGCACGCTCACTTCTTGACAATTTCTCAGAGTTTTTGACATCTAATATTAAATTAGAAAGCATTTTGATCTGGGTGACTGCAATCTTCACATTGATGATCCCTCATGATCAACAGCAAGCACACTCAGCCTTTTTCTCTAATTGTGTTTCTTGTGATAAGAAAAATCCAAAAGTCTTGCTTGGCACTATTGAAAACACTGGTCACCCTCAGCTCTTCATGTGCCTGTATACTCAGGAGGATTGTAATAACCTTCTGAATTTTTTTGTGAACATAGTACAAGATATTAGGTCCAGTATTTATAGGTGTTTGTTAGAATGACTTTTCACCCATGTGCTCTTGGTCTTCCTTCACTCCTGTCAGCCTACAGGACGTGATATCTTTAGTGGGAAAGATGGAACCATCTTCGAGCCCTGCTGACATTGTTTCAACACCACGGTTCCTAAAAACTTTTCATGTTGTCAGCCCCTGTTTGGTAAACTAATTAATCTCTCGCTTAGAATCTGGCACAGTCCCCAGCCACTTCAAATATGCTGTGGTAAACTCAGAGCCTAAAAACTACAGGTCCATATCAAAACTACCATTTGTTTCCAAAGTTTTGGTAAAGGTAGTGGCAGGCCAGCTGACGTCCTTTATGGAGCAGCATCATTTCTTTGCTCATTTTCAACCAGCTTTTCAGAAAATGCTCCAGAAACTGCTCTAGTGAAAGTTTCCAGTGATGTGACAATGGCTGCTGACAGTTTTAGTTTTACTTGATTTAACAACTACTTTTAATTCTGTAGATCACAGTACACTGATAAATAGACTTGAATAAGAGACGGATTTTCTGAATGTGTCCTCCAGTGGTTTTCCTCATGTATATAAGGAAGAAATTTTAATATTGTTATCAACAATCTAATGTCTGATGTGTCCAACCTGTCCTGTAGAGTTGCACAGGGTTCTGTTCTTGGTCCTGTTTTGTTTTTGTTGTACCTGATGCCTCTTGGTCAGCTGATTCATGGTTTTAAAAATGTGTCCTATCACTTTTACGTTGATGATATTCAGTTGGATTTATTTCGGTAAAACAGAGTTTCATTTTTTATCTGTGCTCCTGGAATCCTGGTCCTGCTCCTGGTCTCGCATCAAGAACTGTCTCTCTTCACGTAAATTAAAGTAAAAAAGAAACTGATCATTGCTCCCGGTTAAAAAGATCCCCCTGATCAAAAACTATTTTGGTACTCTGGGCTTGTCTGTCCTTGGGGTTGTGTTCGATCAAGCTTCGTCTTTGGAGGGTCATTCCCGACAGCTGACCAAACCTGGTTTTTATCATTTGATATCTTTAAAGTTAGAAGAATGTTGTCAAAATCAGATCTTGAAATGATCTCATCTCGTATTGATTATTGTAATTCTGTTTTCATTTTTTCCAATAAGGAGGCTCTCAAAAGACTTTGGTTAAGAGCAGAACTCTGCCGCCCGGCTATTAACAGGTACGCCCAGAACAGCCCACATCACCCCCATCTTATCAACACTTCACTGGCTTCCAGGTCAGGCTTCCATGGTTTCGTGTTGACTTTTAAATTTTAGTTTAGTTTTTTTGTATATTGCCATCTTGCCTACTCCTCAGGGCACACCCTTCGGTCTTCAGGCCAGAGCCTCCTAAAGGTCTCAAAGACCCGTTTTAAAACCCAGAGAGACCTGGCTTTTCAGGCTGTAGCCCCCAAACTCTGGAATGACTTGTCCCTGTCCCTCCATGGACTCTTAAAAAGCAGTTAAATACTATTTTATTCAGGAAAGCTTTTTGTTGATGGTTATTTTATGAAAATTGTGTTTTATTAAACCCATTTTATGCACAGCACTTCGTGATTTTTATCTGTAAAAAACACTTTATAAATAAACTTTACTTACAAAAAAAAAAAAATAACACAAAAAACAAACAAACGAACAAAAGAAACAGTTCCTATCCATAGAGGCGCAACACACAGGACTTAAACCTTTACAATGGGCACAAAAACACCTGAAACGCCTATGATGATACTGTTGTGGTTTCTCCCTTCAGCCCTGCTGGTTGAGATGTATGTATGTATTTTACAGTATGTTCACAGGTAAAACTATAATCTACAAGTAAATTAGAAATTTGAAAAGGAAAAAGAAGCAGCAAGAATAAAAGTATATGAAATGGTGAGATAAATGTAAGGAGGAGGTGCTGAGAGGGTGGAAGGAAAACAAAGAAGAGATGAGGAGGAAGATCTCGCACGACAGCAGGCCGATGAGTGGGTGATCGATGCAGACAAACCTAGCACATGGCAGAGAATGGGAAATAGTGCCCGCTGCTTGGTGATCAAAGTAAAGCTGCACAGTTTGACCTTTAAAATGGTGTGTGATCATGCATGTGTGAGGGCAAACAATGCTGTGGGCCTTTTCTTTTTAATCAAGTGTGTGTGAATGTAGGTATCTTTACGCTGCATTTTATCCATTTTCATCCGCCCAGCCTACAGCCTAGACCTCACCTGCTCACCCCGCCACAGTCCCAAAGGGTCTTGTTTGATTGTTTGAACATCTGTGCAGCAAGCTTCGGATGGGTGGGTTTCAAGACATGGTCGGTGCTTCCAGCTGTTGTTCACCAAGAAACTGGTCCATGTGAGCAGGTTTCAGTTAATCCTCTTCACCTTCTTCCAGTCTTTATTAGATGTATCAACACACACAGCAGTGATATTAGAAATGGTGTTGAGAGTTTTTTTTTTCTTCATTTAGTCTCTCTTTTCAAGTGGAGGTTAACAACTTGTGGGTCCTTTGTGTTAAAGCCTTTTAAACACTTTCAGGAGCTGAAAGGTCAGCCTCATGCTGCGACAGCAGAGCTATGTGACTGCCTCAGCTCAGTGACATTTCCTCAACTCTAAAGCCTAATGGATAAATACAGGTATCTGCCTTCAAATACCAACCACGCTCCGAAAGACTGGGGCAAAGAGAGAAGGAAGAGAGTGACTGTGAAGGCCCAGAGGACAACAGATATAGAGTTCACAATGTGAAATAAGTCTTCACTCATCTTCCACTCACGAGCCACTTCATCAGGTGCACCGTGATAGTACCAGGTTGGACTCCTTGTTCTACAGAACTGCTTTAATTCTTGGTGCCATAGATTGAACAAGGTGGTGGAAACCTTCCTCAGAGGTTTTCTCCATATTGACATGACAGCATCACACAGTTGCAGGTTTGTCGGCTGCATCCATGATGAGAATCTCCCGTTCCACCACATCCCAAAGCTGCTCTACTGGACTGAGATCTGGTGACTGTGGAGGCCGTTGGAGTCCAGTGAACTCATGGTGTACTAGAAAGCAGGTGGAGATGATCTGAGCTTTGTGACATGGTGCATTATCCTGCTGGAAGTGGTCATAAAGGGATGGACATCCATCACACCTGCAGCAGCCTGAAGCGTTGATCCAAGGCAGGAAGGTCCACGTTTTCATGATGTTTCCACCAAATTCTGACCCTACCATCTGAACGTGTGAGGGCTCAAAATAAAGTCATAAAGATTTTGCAGATGTAAATGAACGTTTGCAAATAATTTCAGTTTGTATCTGTAAATCAAGCAAATCTGCCCAATAAAATTCTCTTTTGTGAATGTGCTGAAAAGGATTTGCATGGTTGTAAAAATTATTTGTATTTGTGGAAAAAATAGAAATTCTTTTGCAAACTTTCCGTCCACAGATGCCAAGCACAAAACTGTGTGCCAGACTCTGAAGTTGTGGTTGCAGATTTTGTCCCTGTCTTTAACCATCTATTTGATTGGATGGTGACTAATCAAACGGTCCAATCAGAGAGCAGACAGATTCCTGTCCTTCCGCACCACTGCAGGCTCTTAAACACAAGTAAACACATTTGAAGGACGAAAGGTGGTGCGATTGTGTCTCAAAGTGAATATGATAAACCTATATTTCTGAGTCCGAGTCTCGAGCAGCAGGTGCTACAGACTCTCTCTCTCTGCAAACAATCACTTTCACCTCCACCGGCCATTATGGTGGTTGCTCAGCTTGTTTTCCTCCAGCTGGCCTCCGCGCACCGCGGTTACAATTTCAACTGTGCTTTGATTCTGGGGTAGCTGCTGCGTCAGCTCTGCCCCTGACAGCAGCTCCTTGGGTGAGAGGATGAAGACTTTACAGTGGGGGAGAGTAAGAGGTGATAGTCTAAAAACAGTATCATCTAATGGGCTTCAGTTCATCCCAACACCTACCCAGGGGGCCAACAGCCACATACAAGTGGGGCTTGTTTTTAGAGGAGATTCCTCTCTGCATCAGCAGCAGGTGCAGCACACAAATTCTGAGCAAATGTCTCCTGTGCGTTCTTTAAGTTACTATGTAAGGTTCACTTCATATATCTGAGGGATGTCTACATCGACAGAGACGTCAGGAAGGAGGGCCGAAATGCTAGAGAGCCAACAGTTTATCACATTCACCTCGCAGCTCCACACTTGGACTGAATTATGTTGCTTTGTCTGACAATATTAAAAACTTCATCATATTCATTTTGTCACACCCAGTGACATTGAATAAACCATTCTGGTTGCACCACCACCCATCTTTAAAATGCATCTACTCGTCTTTAAGAGCCTGCAGTGGTGCGGAAGGACAGGAAGCTGTCTGCTCTCTGATTGGACTGTTTGATTAGTCACCATCCAGTCAAATAGATTTAAAAATACAGGGACAAAATCCACAACCACAACTTCAGTCTGGCTTTGCATCTGTGGACAGGAAGTTTGCAAAAGAACTTCTACTATTTTCCACAAATACAAATAATTTTTACAACCATGCAAATCCTTTTCAGCACATTCACAAACTTGAATTTTTTGGGCAGATTTGATTTGCAGGATGAAAAACTTGATTTACAGACACAAACTGAAATTATTTGCAAATGTTCATTTACATCTGCAAAATCTTCATATTGAGCCTATAAATGTGGAGCTGAAATGGAGACTCATCAGACCAGCAACGTTTCTCCATCTTCTATTGTCCAGTGTTGGTGAGTGTGTGTGAATTGTAGCCTCAGTTTCCTGTTCTTAGCTGGCAGGAGGTACCCGGTGTGTCTTCTGCTGCTGTAGTCCACCTGGTTCAAGGCTGGACGTGTTGTGTGTTCAGAGATGCTGTTCCTTGGTTGGAACCAGAGCTTTTTTGACTTCTCGTTCTGCCCTTTCTCCTCTGACATCAACAAGACATTTTGGTCCAGACAACTGCTTCCTCATTCTGATGCTCAGCTGGAATTTCAGCAAGTCGTCTTTACCATGTCAACATTGGCTGATATGACCTTTATGTTAACAAGCAAATGAACAGGTGGACCTGATAAAGTGGGCGGTGAATGTGTTTCCATATAAGATTACATCTTTCCTAACTGCTAATACTCCATATAACTATTGTAATAATCTCATTTTAAAACGTAACTAGTTGTTAAAGCTGCTAGATAAATGAAGTATAGTAAAGAATACTTCATGTATTTAACTGAATTAAATATTTTACATTCCATCATTGAAACATAATTTTTTTTCCTACCAAATTAATAATAAATCTTCATTTAAAGTTTGAGTTTAAAATGGTTTAATGAAATATTTCTGTTAAAAAACAAAACATAGATCCCAGAACAGTTTCAGGACTTCGCGAGAGGATTTAAACAAACGTTTTCCCGTGATATTCCAAGGTTTTCAAGACCAGTGGGAGTCATCTTACTGCCCGTTACAGTACTGCTGTGCAACACACAGATCAAATTCAATGACCCTTTAACCTCTCTCTATCTCTATCCCTCCTTCTGTCTCTCGACTCCATCCCCCACTCCATTCTCCCTCGTCCCCTGAGGTCACTGGTCCATCACTCCCCCCTCACCTCCCCTGCCTGCGGTACTGCTGTGGTAACACAACACTGACCAGTGTCCGTTCCTATGGCAACTGTTCCCCTGAGAAATCCCCAGCATCCTCAGCAACCGCAGGGCAACTCCTGAACATACACGCATGCAGCATTTTAGAGGGCTGTTTCTAGTAAAAGAAGGTGGAGATTCACCTTTCTTCCCATCAGCAGGTCTAACTATAGCCAAATGAGGGACAACAGGGAGTATGCAGCGCAACAGGGAGACAGACAGGGAGGCGGAAAGAGACGTCACATCGATTCCTATTTTTCCAGTCCAGAAACAAATGACCAATAAGAATGTGGTGGCGTGTAAGACTGAAAATAGTTGGATTTTCTTTCTGTTTAAGGAAGATACCCTGTCACATCTATAAAGAAAAACTTTGATAAAACACCAGAAAAAACACACTGAACCATCTGTTTAGAAATTTGTATATTGTCTGCAAATTTATGGGTTATGCTAAAGATGTATACAGAGCCTTTCATCAGTCTGCGGCCTCATTTATATGTGCAATTTGGTCAGTTTTAGGGGCTCTTAGGGATGCCTTCCCTTACAGAGCAAAGTGAGTAGTACCACCAGAAACAACAGGGCAGTGTTGAGTAATATAGCTGTGTGACCCGCGAAAATTTTTTATTGGTCGCAGAGGCCATCACAGTCTACTGCATTGCCTTCTTTTATGGATCTATCTGAGAATTAACATTATTATTAACATTATTAACACACTGTTTTCTGAAACTGACATTGGAATTCGGAGGGGAACTCTGAACTGAGCTGGAGTTGAACTGAACAGGAAGCCGGTGCAACGTAACAAGCACAGGGGTAATGTGACAATGCCATTAGCTCCATGTAAGCAACCGAGCATTTTAAATGAGCTGCAACTGGTGCAAAGATCACTGGTCAGGGCCATAATACAGGGAGTTGCTGTAATTAATTAAACTGGGACATGATGAGCAGGTGGAGGACTTTTTCTAGGTCTTGCTTAGGCAGGTAGGGCTTTATTTTGCCAAGCAGCCTAAAATGAAATAAATGCTTTTTATTACTGAACTGACCTGCCGGTGGAAGTTAAATGAGCGATTTATCATCACACCAAGATTTTTCACTTGGGTTCAACAGTGTGAAGTATGTTTTAATATATTTCACAGCAGTCTGATAATTGAAGAGGCAATCCCTCAACAACCCCAAAGAGACCTGAAATTAGTCTTTTTTCTACCATCTCTCTGCACGCATGCATAAGTGTCTGAGGGCACGGATGGTGTGATCCAGCCATGGTTTGGTTGCAGGTAAATCCTATAGTTCCCATAATTTGACCAGTGGTTCATGGGAACTATAACATGCACATGGTTGGATTATCCTTCTTTTTAGCAAGCTACCCTGACACATCTATGTAAAATTTTGATAGACAAAATGCCAGAAAATACATGGAAACACCTGTTAAGAAATTTGTATGTCACTATAGAGTGGTAAGTATTACAGTTACCAAGACTTAACCAGCAATTAACAAGTGAACTATAACTCGTACATGTACTTTCATATTTGTCTAAAAATTATTTAAGAAGAATTAACTTAATTAAAAAGACAAAGAAGTTGACGCCTGCCAAAAGGCCCAGTTTGCTCTGATCAGTGAGCCACAGTGACCTGACAGGGTCCTTCTATCATTCTGCATTAGCCTCTCATCAGATGCAAGCATTGTTTAAACTAATGTAAGTATAAAATACTAAAAGTGATAAACATCTAGCTTGATGCTGCGGTGAGGAAACAACACCATGGGGATCCATCCACACCAGGAGCCAGTCCACCCAGCAGCCACTATCATGGGAACCACCCCAATCAAGGCAGGCCACCCACACCACAGTTATAAGTCTGCAATGCAGGGACCCAGCCACAACAGCAAAGCTAAAAAGGTAGGTCTTAAGCCTCTTTTTAAAAACATCAGTGGTCTCTGCAGCCCTGAGGTTCTCTGGTAGGCTGGTCCACAGATGATGACCGTAGTAATGAAACGGTGCCTTGCAGTATGTTTTGGTCCTCACTCTTGGAACAATTAAGAGACTGGTACCAGAGGACCTCAGGGTCCGCAAGCATTCATAATTTAAAAGCAAGTCAAATAAATAAGAAGGCCCAAGACCATTAAGACATTTATAAACTAAAGAACCTTAAAATTAATTCTGAGATGCACGGGGAGCCAATGCAGTGATTTTAAAACCGGTGTAATGTGTTCCCGCCCTCTGGTCCTCAGCAGATTACGTGTTGCTGAGTTCGGAAGCAGCTGTAGGTTTGAGATGGACTTTTTGGGAAGACCAGAGAGCAGGGCGTTACAATAATCTAATCTACTAGAAATAAAAGCATGCATCAGCATCTCTGTGCTGGCAAGAGAGAGAAATGGATGGACTCTGGTGATGTTTTTAAAATGATAAAATCCTGTCTTTGTGACATTTCTGATGTGTGAAATAATATCCAGCTCAGAGTTGAAAAGAACACCTGGGTTTTTCACACCCTTAAGAGGGATTGAAATCAAATAATCTT
>CM047993.1:26593793-26611575 GCA_026261665.1 Melanotaenia duboulayi
AGCTGGTGTGTTTTGATACCTAGCTGGTGCTTTCTTCATATGCTCTCCAACGAAGGTGGCGTTGGTCATCCCCATCAGAGTGTTGGCCAGTGAGATCACGGAAAGGAGGTGCTGCGTGGTGACGGCCCTTGATACGCCGTACGTCCCTTTCCCAACAATGTCAGATAAAGTGAGCTTCCGACCTGTTGCCAGTGACAACTGATGAAGCAAAGACTCCTGGGAAGAAGAAGATAGATAAATGAGCCCTTGGTTTTATGTTTTCTGCTCTGTTTGCTTTGATTTCCACATTCTTTGTTACCTTAAAGGTAGGTAGCATGAGGGACATGTGACCTCCTCTGGAAATCAGGCCGAAGGAGATGGGGCAGTGTGGTCTGAGCATGCCCAGTCGGTCCAGACAGATGCCATCCAGCTGTTCGTTGAGGCCCCAGGCATGTAGGCAGGACATAAAGAGCTTGGCCGTGTCCATCGTCAGGTTATACTCCAGCAGACTCAGAGACTTGGACTTCTCCTCGCGTCTCCTCATTTCCTCCTCCTCTTCTTCATCATCATCCAGCAGGTGCTCCTTGATAGTCTCCTTCATGGTTTCCTTCACCTGATTTAGACAGAGATTATACGCTTTTAACAAAGTAAAAAAGAATATCTTTCTCTGCTGTTTGAATAATTACGTACCTGTTTGAAGATCTTGTTTGCCAAGAAGGACCCCCCCTTATCAGCCCCGGCCTGGCTCTTTTGGAGCGTTTCCGGAGACACCAGCATCGGGTTTGGTCTCTGTGCTTCCTCCGTCAGAAGCTGGATGATCATTGCCTCCACATCGAAGAAGAGCACATGCATGTCTGGGTCCGTCAGGTTGGTCTTCATCGCCTGGACCACCAGTGCATTGTGGGAGTATTTTGGCAAGTTGCCCTGAAGAAGAAGGATTTTAAAAGGTATTTAACTGTTTTATACCACCTTATTAGCAAGCACTAAAAATAGAAACAAGTTTGAAAAATAGAAACTTTTAATTGCTTAATGTGCTCACATAACACAGAGGAGTGGTACTACAGGGAAGTCCAGGTATATCATTCCGAAACGACTACCACGTTAGCATAGATTCTCAATTATCCAGGTATTGGTAATCCTATGAGCTTAAATGAACATAACTGGACTTCTCTCATCTGAACTAAGGAAGCCCTTATTCCAGCTATTAGTACAACAAGAAGTCATCCTCCAGGCAGCTGAATTACACTCAGTATAACCCTGGAAGTGTTTTGTCTGAAAGCATATTCTCCGCTCATCGCTGAACTGAACCAGCCAGCTGCCGACAGTACAGGCCATATACACTAATCAGTATAAGTCAGGATGAACCTGAGGTGGACTATAACCTTTACAGGTGAACTTTATGTGAATTTCTCTAATCTTTTGAATGCACAAGTACAACTTGTGCAACACGCTGCTCTCTCAAAAGATAATTAACCACAAGAAAAAAGCCCAAAAGAAGTTTCTAAACCATGAATGAACCACGAAATGTTCTGGTTCGATGACTGCTTGTATCTAAACTGTCTTCTTCATTATATTGTTGAACATTCAGACATCATCAGTTAAAGACCACACCCAGCATGAAATGTGTGGGTATACCACACATTTTCACCAACGTTTTTATCTTTTCTTTGATTAAATTGTTTGAAATAAAAGACTTACCATTAAGTTTAAATAAAATCTCCTACATTCATAACATAAGATTAGTGTACCATGAACTCTGTATATTTTACAACAAAGTACAGCAACGTGTACTTCTACTTAGAAATGTTCTTAAATATAAAACAGTTCTGAACTGCGTAAGCCCAGAATCAGGCAGTAAAACAGCCTCCACGTGCATATAAATAATCATCACTGTTAGTAATCTTTAAAATAGAAAACAGACATGGGGTTTCATTGATTACCTGCCCTAGAAAAGACACCTGTGACCGGCAGGTGAGAACTTCTTTTTGATCTGAATCAAAACATGATTCAAACCCTGAGCTAAAAGACCTAAAAGAAACCCTGTCAGTGTTCTGCTGTGGTTTGGGACCTGTGGTGCAGAGTTATAAGCTAATAATTCTGCAGAAACTGATCCAGGAACATGAGATAGGAAATAAGTTGGACATCAGTTAGCTTGGATAAATTTTACGTTTATTTTTAAAAAGAAACAACGCATTTTAATAAACCTAAAATGTAAATATGTAAGATTACAGCAAGGCTAATTTCCATCTTTAGGCCTTTACGTCATCCAAACTGGATGCATTGTTCATGGGCCAACACAGATTTATTTCTCAGGAACAGTTCCTCATCGAGCGGAAATCAAACAGAAAAGTAATCTCTGTCATTTAAAAAGAAAAGTAACAACGACCTCTCCTTGATCCCACATCATCAAAGCTCCTCTGTCTCTGCAGTGTTTGTTTTAACACGGTTAATTGTTTCAGAGATTTAATAAATATGTACCTTCTTCTTCAAATCTATTTTTTTAAATAAAAGTATATTTAACTTGAATGAATGAACTACACAGATGTTCGGTTGGCTTCAAACTCAGCCGTTTTACATTATTTCCTCCTCTCCATCGCTCTGATGAGGAACAGAAGTCATTTCTACAGGTCTGTGTTGTCACTATATCTGGATATCTGAGACAATTTATGAATGTAAATGACTGTGAATGGGTTTTTTGAACATGTGGACGTGGCGGAAGCTCAGATGGGACAGATCTTTCTCTGTGGCAGGACCACAACTGTGGTTACGCTGCAGGTTAGAATAACCTCTTTTCATTCCTGTTTCACCCAGTATGAGAGTTGCTTTTATAGCATTTTTTTTATTTATTTCTTTATTTTATTATTTTTTTTATTTCAGTTTATTTCTATCTAAATTGTCTTTTAACGTTTTAGTTGTTTTTGCTCAGTAGCTGCTTTATAAATAAAGTTGGCTTGGCATGTGAAATTTATTAACAGCTGATTACTGACTAACGTCCTGTGATAGACCTCCACACATTTTATCAATAAGTTTAAGGTTTTTTTGTACTTACAAACATGAATTTCATTCATAGTATATAGTTTAGGCCAGTTTCTATCAACGGTTGACGAGGGTTGGTGATGGTGCCACCATCAGTGGCTCCAGAACTATTTATTTTGGCCTCCACCATCACCTTGCTAGCAGACTGCAGACTTGGCCAGAGTTATTCTTGTTCCAGTATGTAATAGGTTCTGATCACTGTTGATCACCAATTTTTGTTATACAGCACATTTCATACAGAAGCTAACCCAAAAAGAAAAATATGTACAATGAGTTGCATATGATATGAACAGATGTCAAAGAGGACCAGTGGTGGTGGTGTTGACAGATACTAAATCAATGACCAGATTTGGTTCAGTCTTTTGGTTTCCTTCATTTAGCATCTTTCTCTAAATTGGCATTAAATTCAAATTATGAACTGGCCTAATCAACCACTATCAACGGGCTGGTGGAAAGTCTGCTGCATCAGCTTCAAAACACAGTTAGTTTTAAACTTAACACTTCGCTGAGCGCACGAAAGGAAATTGTATTTGTTTTGAAATAATCTTGTACATCATTAGTGTTTTGGATCTCTGACAGCAGAATGATCGAACAGAATGATCAGCTGATAAACAGTTACCTCNATTTGTTTTGAAATAATCTTGTACATCATCAGTGTTTTAGATCTCTGACAGCAGAATGATCGATCAGAATGATCAGCTGATTGACAACAGTTACCTTCCATTGATCTATAAAGTCAAATAAAAAAGTTTCTGTAGAGAAAAAACTCCAATTAGTTCTAAATCATCTTGTTTTATTCTGCGAAGTCTAGAAGTGGCTGCAGCACAAAGCTGGGGAGACAAAAAAGAAGGCACCGGCAGCAGGTGGAGGAAAGCCGTGCAGCAGGAGCAGAGGCCAGATCTGCGCTGGATGTGACTTCTAAATACTTGTTCTAGCCTCATAGTGTAGATTGTCATGACAATTTAAATATTCTTGCCTTTTTTCCATAAGCTGTTTCACGTACGATGGCAGCAGGCATGCGGACGATACGACTGCGATGCGGAGAGAAGGCAAAAACATTTACGCCTCACAAACTCTGCTGGGTGTTCTTCTCGAGCTAACTAAACCTTTTCTGAGCTGCTAGGGTTCAGTGCACTTCTTGATTAAATGGACGTTTATTCCTGCAAGGTCCAGTTTTAAGTAAAATTTAATACTGCAGCGGCTGCTTTTCACCTCATGTTATTTAATTCTGAGAGGCTGATGAGGACGAGCAGTTCACGCAGCTGGATGGTACCGACTGATGAAGAAAAGGCAAAGCGTCTCCTCCATTATAACCAGCAGCACTATCATTTTTTATAAATGTTTCTTTAAAAAAAAACAACAAAAAAAACAAACATTATTGTCATTTTTAGGATGTAAATTGAAGGAACAAAAGCAGCATCGGCTCCAAATATCATCTCAAGAAAATTTGCTGCCCATCGGTCCTAAAAAGATCAATTTCAGTCAGTCCCTAGTTTCAGCCTTTCGTAGTTACACGGCTCAGTGTGCAGACCTGGATGTGCAGATGCATAATTAGCCACAGAGACTCTTGACTGACAGACCTTAAACCTGCAGCAGAAACACATTCACACAAAGCAACCTCACAGCTCTGACAGTGACGTCTTCCCTCAGCACCGACGCTTTGTGGGTTTCCATCTGCGTTCAGACGGGGGTAAAATTCATTCACTGTCCTGTACATGCATGTAGCACAAAGAAATATACAGTTACTTTCAATTTTTATAACTTTCTTTTATTTAATCCAAACTCTAGTTTAATTTCAAGCCTAAATTCTTGTTTAGTCAATGAAACACAGTGTGCTCTGTGGTTTATGATGAACACCAGCAAACATTTTAATGATAAACACTGAAATGTCCTCAATAAATATAGAAAATTCATCTGTTTTCTTTCATTTCATCTAAAACATCTGCTCCTCGATCCTGTGTGTCCGTGAGTCACTGTGGAGTACTGCATTAATATAGTGGAGAAACACTGTCATCTAAAGGAAAACAGCCACATTACACACACACACACACGTGCGCGCATCCCATGATGGACATGCATACATACATACATATAGCTGATTTTGTGATTGATCAGACATTAAATGATATTAACTATTTTGGTTCAACATCTGAGATTAATTAAAAAGAAAAGCAAACAAATATATTTTAAAACCTGGAAATAATCATGTAAAATGTAGAAAAAGTGTAACTGTTTTTAGGTCAGCCATCAGTCTGAGGCCAGTAAAAGGCACTGGCTCTGCCTTGATCGATCCATCTAAGGCTCATTCATGTAAATCAACCAGCAGTCGTTGTTCAGCGAGGCCGACAGACCTCAGCAAACACAAACTGTTAAGCAGATTTCTTTTGAAATAAAACATTTTAACTGAAACTAATGAAAAGTACGGCCATCTTGACTATTCTCAGACTTTTAAACCCCACCACACACACACACACACACACATTGTTTCTAGCTTTAGGGAAGTAGATCTAAAGGTCATTGTCCTGCAGGGCCCTCCTGGCAAACAGTGGAGTCCACAACACACACACATCAACGTATCCCAGTCAGACAAACACACACACACACAGGCTAAAGAACTGCTATCAGATGAACAAAGCCTTGAAAATTCTTTAAAAATCTTTTCATGATGTATTAACCGACAGCTTTCCAAGATAAAAAGTCCCAGGAGATCAGATGTGTTCAGGGAGGTTTTTAGCTGATAAGCTGCAGAGGCTGAGAGGCAGGCAAAGGACACACAACCAAATTCCTCCGTCTAAAAGAATACAGCAGTCAACTAAGTAGGGCTGCTCGATTATGGGAAACATGATAATCACGATTATTTTGATTGAAATTGAGATCTGGATAATTTAACATGATTAGAGAGAGAGTAGCTGTTTGTCTCAGACCAGCAGCTATGTTCTGCCCAGTGTGATCTGGAAAAAGTGAGTCTGGAGACATTTCGTTTTCACGTTGAAATCCGCGTAAATAAAATGTAGTGTGACATTTATATACGGCTCTATGACGCAGCTTGACCACAGCGGTGGCGAAACATTGGACTGTACACTACACTCATCATCCAGGGCGCNGGACTGTACACTACACTCATCATCCAGGGTGCGGAGAAACACTCCACTAAAATGTCGAGATGGTAGTGATGCCGTTTTTCCAAAATGTTGATGAGGTTCTTAAACCTCTATGTCTCTGGAAGCTTGGGAATTATTTAGTCGCGACTCACAAAAATTTAACATTTTTCTATTTTCTTATGTTGCGTCGCCAGCCCCCGTGTGCACGTCTGTGTGAACGAGCACAACGTTTTACATTCATGAATGTCGCCTGTGGCTTGACTGGAGAAGGGCAGCGATTTTCGCCTCATTGCGCAAGTTCCATATAAAATGATGGAAAAGGAGCGACGTTGCCTCCCGTGTGTCCAGCCCTTAACTGGCGAGGTGTTTGCAACTCGCGCTGAATAAAACTAAAGCAGTCGGGATGTCGGGGAGTCTGCACCAGAGCTACAATGCCAGTGGTGCTCGATTTGAAACTGAAAACAGCACAAAAGGAAACTGCAAAGGACAAAAATAATCAGATCAGTTAACTTTTATGATCGTTGAAAACCCAGATTGTAATTGTGATTAAAATTCAATTAATCACCCAGCCCTACAACTAAGCTGCCAAAAATGTCAGCAAGTAATAGATAGCTTGATCCGAAGGTTTATCAGCTACAAGTGGTGAGCTCAAGCAATAAGGATGCTTTACATTAAGAAGTCGTCAGAAGTAGTAGTCAGTTGACTAATTAGGAGAGTATGGAGGTAGGATATGCACAAAACTTCTATCTGCATAAATGAAGCTGTTAAAAAAAGCACAGGCGTAAAATCACATCTACAAATATTAATTCTGTAGTACCTGAAAATATAAGTCAGAAAGTACAGGCTTGATGTAATTGTGTAGGAAATACAAGTCAGAAGTACAAGTCAGAAAGTAAAGGCTTACAAATACATGTTAGGAAGTACAGGCTTGAAAGTACAAGTCACAAGTATGAGTCAAAGTACAAACCTGAAAATACAAGTCAGGTTAAAAAATACAAGTTAGGAAGTACAAGTCATAAAGTATGAGTCAGAAAGTATAAGCCTGAAAATACAAGTCAGGCTAGTTGGAAAAAAGGTTGGGCAGCTCTCTTATTTAATGTACGTCCTGCATGCTGATGCTAGCCTAGCTAACATCAAGATAACCAAATTCCCTGTCAAATAACATGGTGAAAACAATTCGACAGCGCTTCCTATGAAGAAAATAAATTAACTTTATGGAAATATAATTCTAACCTAAAACATAATGTAAAAAAGTGTGAAATAAACAACAAGGACATTTCTCATGTAAACCCACTTTATCACAACACTGATGCTGTTTTTCTGCTTATTGATGAGCTCATTTTACTAGCAAGTCCAATAGCTAAAATTATCCAATAATCAAACAATGGCTTGGAGTGATTTGGTGCTTTTCACATTATAATAACCCCACCTTGCACTTTCTTTTACAGATAACATTCACCCATTCAGATTCATTCAAGTGTCTGACACACATTCACAAGCTGATTTCAAACAACTACCAGCTGTAAACACAAATAGGAGGAAGGCTTGGAGCTGGCTGCATGGAGCTGTTTGAGTTCATAGTCTGACATTTCATGGTCATTATCCATCATTCCACACAGCAGGGGAGAACACACACAAAGACATTGCGGATAGTGGATAGATTTGAGCAATAGTCAATAGAAAAAGGAAGAAAAAGAGGACAACTGTGATGTGAGCCTGATAGAAGAGAATCGCAGGTGTTGTATTTTCAGAAAAGAGCTGTGATTATGGTGGTTGGAGCAGAAGAGAGGGGACAAAGCAACAAAGCAATGGTCATCTCGCTGAAACTAAGAAAAAAACATAAATTAAAATCCCACAGCAGAACACAAGGTGGTAAATGGCTTTTAGGTGAACCTATAAAAGATGAACTGTAGCAACAGCTGAACTAAAACCTGTTCAGGCACTAAATAATTCAGCTCGTTTGTTTTCTGTGTTGGGATACCCATGTGGGCGTGTTTTTTTTTCCCCTGTCAGGACACATCCAATCTTCTGAGTTTGACCAGTGAACCTCTGATCCTTTGAGAGACAATGCTAAAAACGGCTGAAAATACCACTGAAGAGGTTTGTGAAGTGGACTTTGAAGCTGACTAGGACTTCACTTTACTACCGTGCTGCTGTTTCTTTTACTAGTGAGAGAAACTAAACAATTAGTTCATTTTAAATGGTCTATGCTTGCATATCACTTTTTAAACCCATCTTTCTGTTTCTCCGTGTTTCTCTTCACCCATTCACACACTCCTGCAGCTCTTTTTGCTATAATACCATGACTGCATCTAAAGTATGTGAATTATTTTGATGTTTGAAGGGTTTTCACCAATGTAGGGTTTAAAAGCTGCTTCACTGTGACATTATCTGATACAATGAGGTGTCTAAAGGAACTCTTCATTGACTGAAAATTTTCTATCAAGTGCTTTAGTTTGTGAACTGTTGCTAAAGGAAATGTTTAAGGCAACTGTTAAAAGAACTTTTAGGTTTAGCTTTTCATACTGGATTTACAAAACGTTCCACAGCATGGAGAATATTCTCAGCCTAACTCTCCATGCCAATCTGTGATGCTGAGACCTTTTGCTATTGTGGAGCAGCTCTCTTCAAAATGCAACATGAAGTATTTCCATTACATGTTCATGTGAAACCATACTCTTTATTTCTCTGCTACTTTAGCTGCATCTCATTTTTTGTCCCCTAACTTTTGAATTGCTTCCTTGCTAACAGGTCTAGTAGGCATATTGCTGAGTTAGTAACCTTACAATCCTTAATTTCCCTTCTCACCGCTGCACTTTAGTCATAAAAAGGTTGTTAAATTAAACCGTTTTGATCATTTTTTTACAGTTATTAAGCTGATGCTTTTGTCCAAAGCTACTTACAATGGTTAGGCAATAGCATTAAGGGTCTTGCCTAATGACCCAACTGGAAGGTGTTAATGTTCGTCCCCTACCAATTGAGCTAACCATCTGAAACACAAGACAGCCCTGAAGTGTTTAAATCGTTGTGTGGAAGTAAATATCTCAGGCTATGTTATTATGCTATCTTTGCACACTAACCAACTAGATATCCAGCTAACAATCTAGCTAACTGTATAGCTGCTTAGGAAATATATTTGGCTCTGAAGCCATGCTATCATTGCTACCTAGCTAGTTAGCATTTAATGCTAGCAGTATTTCAACATAGTCATAAGTCATTAGCAGCTCGTCAACCCATGATTTACTGTAAAAAAAGAGGCAATGTAGCAGGTGCTGTGTGTCATCATTTATTAACATTATGAATTAATACAGAAAGGGCTTTTTTTGTTTGTTTTAGCATGCTAAATATTAGCAATTAGCCGTATTTCGCACAGCATTGCTAAATGCTCTCCTACATATTGACTTTTAACATGCTAACATTTAGCATCTAACTGAATTTCCTATAGTTCTCCTAAATACTGAGTGTTAACACATGGCATTTAGCTGAATTTACCAGTTTTCTTGGTAAAGCTTTAGATTTTATAAATTCCAGTAATACTAAACTATTTAGAAACAGCCATAAACATGGTAGGTTAATAAAATGCTAAAGGAAACTGAGCACAAGTCCAAAGTATGGTCTAATATCTGGTAAAGGCTAGTAAGATTTCATCTCCTTAACTTCTAAAGCTGATCTTTAGAAAGTACAGCTGCTGGATCTTTTAATTATTTCATTATCATGACATTTAAGAGGATCTTTCCTGGAAGACACCAGCACACACTAATACATAAACACACAGACAATGGCTGCTATGTTGACCTTTCTTTTGTCTCCAGCAGACTTTTAATTGGCCTCAGACTTTAGGCAGCTATCTTAAGATGATGACCAGTCTATAAGTATGAATGGGTGAAAAAATGTATAAAATGCATTGTTTGTTTTCTTTTACTAAATGAGGCAGAAAAAATCTCATTTGGGAACAAAGAGATGTTTAAAATTAAAAGGACTCATTACTTGGACTGCTCTGTTAGATGTTTTTCCATCTTTTGGGTGATGGATAGACATAATACATGTGAAAATTATTCATTATTTTAAGATTTTCAATAATGTAAAAGACACATTTTCACCCAAGCTAGGAACTGACAAGATAATTCAGAGACCATAATTATCCCTAAAAACTAAGCTCAGGAGTTTTCCAGGAAAAATAATCAAGTTTTCCCTTAATTATTTTTCCTGGAAAAGTCATGAGCTTAGTTTTCAGCATAGTAGCTGAAACGGCTGCTAGTAAATTACAAATGATTGACACAGAGCTGGTTGTTGAGTTTGTGTCACATAACACTGTAATGCGGCATGGGAGGGTAAGTGGCTGTAGTTACCTTGTCTGCATTATCAGCAGCCAGCAGGTTGGTGGCAAGCGTCTGCAGTTTGTGCTGCGCCATGTTCTTTAGGGCTGCCAGGCTGCGGCGAGTCATCGCCTGCTTCAGGTTGACGGCGGAGTGGCTCAGAGCATCCACAGTGGCCGGAGCCAGCTCGTCACAGGCACTCAGGATCTCCACTGCAGTTATTCCCATCACGCAGCGATCCAACGCTCCTGCAAATACATATAAACAAACCTCAGGATCAATAATTCAACAAATTTGTTTAATAAGTTTTGTTGTGCCATCATAGGGACAGTTTGAGACAGCAAAATATCAAAAATACTGGTCAGATACTGATCACATTTTTGCTCCAAGTCTGGTGTGGATGGAGCCCTGACCTTTAACCTACCCAGCAACTCTGGGATGAACTGGCTCATTAATACTTTTATCTTAGGCTGCTCTTCCACCACCTCCTTTACTCTTCATTCCTCTCCTCTTGCCCTTACTTTCTCCTCCTATCCATATAAACCCTGTCTCACGCAGTCTCCCACTCAGTTTGTCTCAATGCTCAGCCTGGTCATCTAGTGTCTCCTGAATATCATTCAGGTCACAGACAGTCTTTTCCATTTTTGACCGTAACATTTCTCAAGCTGTGCAGAAAGAGAGACGTTCAGGGAGGCATCAGTAGCTGCAGACAGAGCTGACATCAGTACTGAGTCTGGTATTGAGTGAGAGGCGAAGTGGCACCAATAGATCTGTGTGTGTGATGAGGGGTCCGTGAGCCATGGCCCTATTACATGTCCAACGCCTGAGTACACATACACACACACACCTTCCTTAATTTCACACTTAGCTACCCTGCAATCTCCCAGCACTACAGCTCATTCAGGTTGCTGAGGTTCATACTCGCTCCTCACCAYCACCACCAGGTCTTTCAGCAGCTTTACTACATACATGTTTACTGCACACCTTGTTGTCTTGATAATAGTCTCCTATTGYCCTGTGAAGTATCTCTTCACAGCTCTGTCAGTACTTGTAAGTGGTCTGGCTGTAAGTGGGGCTGCACGATATATAGAAAATTAACCTTCATCGTGATATTAGCCTTTGAAATATTCATATTGCAACAACTGTCTAAACTGCGATAAACAGTCATCCCTATTTGCATAATTCAAAGAAGTAATGTGACGCTGTTCCAAACGCTGCTGAGCATTCATGTTACTGTCCTGGATGCTCCATGTAGATGCTACAGTAATGGTGCGGCACTAGAGCACATGAAGTGAGCATGCTGATGGTGGAAGGTAGCGAGAGGAGAGAGGAAAATGTGGATCCAGAAGCACTTCTGCCTAAACAGAACAGCACATCGGCTATTTGGAACTATGTTGGTTAGAAGAGAGAAGACACACTACAAACACGGGTACTCTGCAAGACCTGTCAAATACTTGTGCCAAACACCAGGGGACACATGTTTAATCTCTGCTGCCACCTACAGGACAACTACAAGGAGCTAGAGGGGTGTCATACTCTGGTCCTCGAGGGCTGGTATCCTGCAGGTTTTCATTGTTTCCTTAATGTAACTCACCTGAATAAAATCAAATGGATCCAACAGCTTCTTGTCAACTTCTTCACAACAACCCATTAATTTCAGTCAGGTGTTTGACACCTCTGAGCTAGAGACAAATCCGTTAGACAGTGGTCCACCATTACTGATGAGAGCATCTTAACTGGCGTTATCAAAGTTATTCTGTAGTTCATATTAGTCATCCGTCCATTAACATCTAAAACTCTGCTTTATCTGAAAGGATCTGCTTTTTACAAGCCTCACTGGAATAACAAATCTCCTTTTAATCACCTTTCATATCATCATCACAGCTTTCAACAGTGTTATCGCATGTTTTCCTGATTTAGTTCATCTCTAGCTGTAACCAGCGGTTCTACAGTTCCACTCTCATTCAGACCCTCATTATTTTGTTGTTGAAGCAAAAGCTGATTGAACTGAATATAATTATACTTTAATTAATATTTAAAGGGAAATTTTTTTCACTTTAATAAATACTCAATGCAAATGAGAGCGAATAAGATTTTTTTTTAATACTCAAAGACTATATTAGCTTATAAATTAATTTGGATTTTATTAAATCAAAATGAAAATGTGAAATGAAAATACCACAACTTATCTCTTTTATTATTAGGGCCATTATCAACAATATGTACATACTATACAGCATTTATGTGAATGGTAATGGACTGGACTTATATAGCGCTTTTCAAGTCATATTGACCACTCAAAGTGCTTGAAAATACATAACACATGCACCCATTCACTCACTCACACACATACACACTTGAAATTTCGTCTGAAATTTTCAAGTTAATATTAAAGTTCTTTTCATATGTTGCTGCTTGGTGGTGGTCTCATAATTTATGGTTCTTTTTGAGCCTTTATTTTATTCAGGAATCATAACACATGAGATTATGTTGCATTTGAGGCCGAATTTCATTACAGTTATTTATTTTACTAACCTGTGTCCATCTGCCAGACATAAACCGAGCCATCAGAACATCCCACCACCAGGTAGTCATCAGCAGGACGCCACTTGATGACTTGGATGGGAAAAAGGTGTCGTGACGCCAGCATGATGCACTTCCTCTCCCTGAGACTGAGCAGGCCAACGGAGTGGTCGCTGGCCACGGAGCAGACGCAGTGCTGCACCCGAGTCTGCAGAGATGAAACAATGAACAGCGTGATTAGAAGCTGCACAGAAGCCAAATGACAAAGACTCTGAAAACTTCATTTCAGGATTCATTGATTTTTCAAAAAGCAAACAGAAAAGAATCCAAATACCTGATGTTTTAATTAAAGTGTGTGTGACAGGTCAGTCCCTGGAGTCCAACATCAACAACATAATAGCATTAAGCTAACATCCATGGCAACGACATGCCTCACTGTTCTCTTAATGTCATGAAAGTATTAAAGCTATTTCCATAGTAACAGCAGTGACATCAGCCCTATAACATTTAAACCTAAAGTCTGCAACAAAACTGACTGAAAACAAAGAGAAACATAAATGTCACAGGACTCACGCTGCAGTTTTCTGGTGGGACGATAAGCTGAGTGATCTCGCCTCCGTGCACACAGAAGATGTGCTTCATCTCTCCGGTGAAAATATCCCAGACGATGACAGAGAAGTCCACTCCTCCAGACACCAGCGAGCGCTGGTCATAGCGAGGGGAGATCTGGTATGGATACAGGACGCAGGTCACCTTGTTCCGGTGACCCCGCAGGGTACGGTGGGGTGGCCAGCCTGCAGGACAGGTGAAAACAACCATCAGAACAGGTGGAGGAAGCAGAGGACGCGAATGATGACATGAATACAACTTGTACAGGGAAGAACAATTTTTCACACTGTACACCACAATGAGGAAACAAGTGTGTTCAGTCAGAGGCTTCTTCAGGTCTGCTGCAAGACACAAAGGTCCAGAAGGTCAATCCTGCCGGGAGCCATCACCAAAACCAGGAAAATAGACCTGATGGCTGGAAATCATATTGTTTCCTCTGTGTTTAGAAAGAAGGAGGCTTCACAGCTTTGAAATGTATTCTGCTGATCTGTTACCTTTCAAGAACAAAATCCTGCAATTTTCATTCTTAGTCAAATGATTTCAATTTTATTACATTAAATGTAGATTACACAGCAGCAATTTAAAGATTTACACGAAATCTTTAAATTGCAGCTGTGTAAAGAAAATATGCTGTTAAAACAGCTTACCTGTTTAAAATATTTATAAATAAAAAATAACTGAACTTTTCTTAATATAGGAATACATTTTAAATAAGAGAGGGCTATACATTATTTAACTTTGTGCGTAACAATCCAATTAATTACATAAAATCATGCAAATAATCGTGATTAAAAATTTAGCATAACATAAGTGCATATTAAAATAATATCCAAGGAGGTCCCTGGTTCGAGCCTCTGCGTTTGCATGTCCTCCCGGTGTATGTGTGGGCTCTCTCCGGGTACTCCGGCTTCCTACCAGTGAAGGTGAGCGCAAGTGGTCGGTTGTCTCTCTGTGTTGGCATTTTTACAGCATTTTTGTTTCTGCCAAAAGGTAACAAACTAGTGCAAGGATCCCCAACTCTGGACCCCATGAGTTACTGTCCTGCAGGACTGTGAAGGTGGGGGTAGATGATTGACACCCATCAAACTCTGAGCTGCCCGTAGCTAAGAGCTAACCAAGCTAACCAGCTAATGAGGTAGGCAGGTTAAAGCTAAGGAGCACTGTTAGCCAACTAAAAACCACAGTTGTGCTGCACTCTCCCTTCTTGTCGTGGATATTGGATAACTGTCAATCAAAAGGACACGCCCCTTAATTATGCAGAATTTATAGATTAAATAACATCCTAACAGATGAGTTAGAAAAAAAATATTCACACCCCTCACAGTTGTCATGAAGGTAAACTTGACCTATTCATCCTAAAATGTTTTTGTACCAGGCTTTAAACATGTCTTTTTTTTTTTTTAAACATGGGAGTTTATGGGGACTGACTCTGTTTTGGAAGCGGCCCCTAGCAGATGAGGGGTGAACTGGCTTCACATTTCACCTGCGGAGGTTGCTGCTTGGTCATTAGAGGCTTGTGCAGATCTTGACAACAGCCGTTTCCCTTCCTATTCTATTTCATTGCTAAAACCTACAGGACACCAAAGTTGGCGTTTCATTAATAATCAAAAAATCTTAATAATCAAGCTATGAAAGAAAAGTGACTTAATTTGAGATGAATACAGAAAATATGAACATTTAACGTTTTTAAAGTTAAATTTAAAAAGAAAAAAAAAAACTTTCACAACATTTTAACGTATTTGGATCCAGCAGTATAAATACTGCTAACATTACAAAGGCAGCAACAGCTGTAGCTAACCACAGATCCAGTAAAGCCATCTGGTCCCAGTTTAACGTTATCCAGAGAAAGTCGTGGCAAAGCTGGAAGTTTAAGGAAACGACTCAGTGGTCAGTGAAAGTTTCCCTCCTCTGAACACATTCTGTGGAGCCAATACGACAAAATTCACATCATTTTAGTAACAAGCTAACGTTTACGTCACTGTGACGCTAAGCTCGTTGCAAACACAGGGACGTCTCCAAGTGTGTTTCAAGGTGCATATAAAGTCTGCTGCATGACTTTTGAAATATTACATGACTTAGCTCCACCACCACTGAGCCAACACATTAAACAAAGAACTGCTGCTCACTACTAAACTCATACCACACGAGCTGCTAGCAGAGGTGATTGTAGAGAATACACCTTCAGCAGAAAAGGGACCACTTGTTATGGAAAGGTTTACCACCCTCAGTCAGAGAAGGTTTCAGTCTGTGTGTTTTTAAGAGAAACCTTAAAAAAACATTTTAGGTCCATTCAGTTGTGTTTTCATTCATAATCAGTAACTGTGTAGGTAACGCTCTATTATTTGCACTTTAAAATGTTTATTATTCATTTTATTGACATGTACAATGCATTTTATAATGAGAATGTGCAATTAGGGGATTAAATTTACATGTTACTTTGTTAAGGTTTTCTTTAATTATTATTATTGCTGTAAACGACATCAAACTGCCAAAGAACAACAGATAGAAATGAGTCAGTAGCTAAAATCTGACACTTTACACATCAGTTTTCATTAATGTGTACCGTTCCAATTTTATAAATAAAACAAATCTGAATAATGTGTTGGACCCAGCATCCTACATCCAGCCGGAGACGTTGCATTTTTTTCTAATTGTACTTATATGAAGATTTTATACCCAAACGTTATAATAACAAGTGAGTTGGCAACAGGTGTATTCACTGAGAGCTGCCAACACTTTTATTGTTTGTGCCTGCCGCATTATCTCACATTTGTGTGACATAATGTCAATGTTACATCTGAGGAAAACAAATCACATCCAGCAGACAGGAGATCAGGAAGAAAAAGAAGAGTTTGGAGTCACTGTATGACCTGAGTCCCCATCTCTGCTGAAAGCTTAATCATCATTCATGCATCTTGAAAATGAGGGTGAGTCTAAAGTGATGCTCAAACGTCGAAGTGAATGTTGCATCTAGTTTTTTTTTTTTACACAGAAGTACTCACCTCTCCTGAGCATGTGCTCCCCCTGAAGCAGTTGCACGATGGCCGTCTGAGTGGCAGGAACCAGGATGATGCTGCCATCTTCTCTCCCACAAACCAGGCGGCCCTGAGAGGGGATGTACACGCTGGCCGTCACCTGAGGAAAACCCACACACACACACTTGATGACATAGTGTCACACAGAGGCCATACTGAGTCCAAAAAGCAGTGTGTTTAAACCTTAATGGGGTTTTCTTTGCCAGGGAGGAGACTGAGCTGGTCAATGATGCCTGCAGAGACTGGGTGTAACTTATCAAATGCTTCCTGGAGGCTGATGGTGGATGACACCTGCAGCTCTGCACACAAAAACAGAACCAGTAAGACGTTAAAATCACAAGACAGAAAATTTCCAAATCATTCATAGGAAATCATTGAAAGCTACAGGTCCACAATCATCTTCTGAAACTTGCATTTCGCCCTGAATTATTATCAGTTTGTCCCTGTTCTCTTCACAGTTTTTACCCGTTAGCTTAATGCTAGATCCTGAAATATGACATTCAAACCAAAAGTTAAATAAACTCAACACAGGAAACAACAGCACAGACACTATTTCACTCAACAAACACCAACTAATAACTTTTCAAGTCTTTGTTCATTGGATTGAAATTAGACACATCATTACAACAACCACATGGCCTAAAACCTAAAACCTGACAGGGGTGTCAAAGTTGTTCCTCGAGGGCCGCTGTCCTGCAGGTCTTGGATGTTTCCTGCTGCAGCACACCTGGATCAGATTAATGGGTCAACATGCTTGGGCAACACTTGAAAACAGGCTGCTGAGAAGAAGCATTTAATTTGAATGAGATGTGTTGCAGCAGGGAAACATCTTAGACCTGCAGGACCGGGGATGGACCCCTGCCTTAAGAAAATAAAAGCTAAATGAGTGATTTTATCAGTCATGTACACATTTGGCCACTAGATGTCACTCAGCTGCTGTCGATCAGCATCAGAGATCCCACTGGATCCTAGACAGCTCAGACGATTCTTAGAAAGAATGAACTGAATTATTCCACAGCAACTTACATGTTTAATTCCCCTTTCTCTTTTATTGGCTTTCAGTTTATTGGACTATTCACAAGTTTATTAATTCCACCTGTTCAACTACTCGTTAACACAAATGTTAATCAGCCAATCATAAGGCAGCAACTCAGCGTATTCAGTCATATAGACATGGTGAAGA
>CM047993.1:26640795-26662571 GCA_026261665.1 Melanotaenia duboulayi
TCAGCAGAGATAGGATTAGAAGACGTTGTAGTTTGTTTGTGTTATTTTTTGCCGACAATAGTCGACGTCTAAATTCGTTGTCAACTATTTTTATTGTCGACTATAGTCGACTAATCGTTGCAGCCCTGTTGCTGAACTGAATCGCTGATTTCTGAATCAACCATCATTTACCGTCATTGTTCCCCCGAACGCTTCGTTGTTGTCAACGACACGTCTGCTTTTCTGCAGCCAGTTTGGCTTCGCAGCAGCAAGTGATGAAACTAACGGCAGCTCCAAATTAGTCTGTTAGTGGCATTTATGCCAGGCCTTACAGGAGCTGGTGCAGGACATGGGAAGAACCGGATACCTCATTATGCTTTCAAAAATTCATAAACGCCATAAACAGAATGAAGAAAAGTTTAGTCACAGCATTGAAATACAAATCAAAGCAGGACCATCTCTAACCAGGAGGTTTACAAGTGAAAGCAAGGATGTATATTCAGGGGTGGGTCAGAAGTAATTATTTACTTCATCAGAAGAGTTCTGATGAAGTAAATAATTACAACTTAAGTTCTCATCAAAGTTAAATTTGAAAAAAACATCTGATAAATTTCACTGATGTGCGACATGTAGACATGGTAAAGATCTGTAATGTAAATGGTTAAACTTCGTAGTCGGACATGTTGACTTTTCAGCCTTTGTCAGACTTGATAGAAGTCAGATCGGATGTATTGGTGGATGTTCCTCCATCTGACGTCATCTTGCATCCGTTGATGACTTACCCACAACCACAGTAGCTGTTCTGTAATGAGGCCTCCCAGTACAGAACAGCTACTGGTTACTGATTATTTGACCCCTTTCATTGCTGTTTTCACTGCATTTGTGAGTCTAGATTTAGACTTTCTGTTAATGAGCCGAACCCTGCAGCCATACTGTATCTGATGATGCTACCAAGAACAGCTTTGTGGAAAATGACCCCAAACAGCCTGAGTGTGCGTAAGAAACGAAGTCTTTGAGCCGTCTGCAGCACCGATAATTAACATGGGCGCTCCAGCACAGGGTATAGTAGTGTATTCACTCTGCCAAAGATGTTATTTTGGGATTTAAAAGCATTACTTGGCATTGCTCTGCCTAAGAACAGGTCAGTGGTTAAACGGTTATTTATTTTTCAAATAATCACATTTTAAAATTAGGTAAATTTTTGCTTCTAAGCAATTTAGAAAAAATCCTGGAAATCTTTATTTACTGTGAATGTTAAGCCATTTTTAATAACATCTGCATGAATGCTGAAGTGGGATAAAATAGGCTAATGCTTCCTCATGTTAAACTGCTATGCATCAAAGTTGTAGTTCAATACTTGGTTTTAAATCAAAGTGACTTGGGGATGTCAATTTCACACAAGCCAATACGGCTATGATTAAGCTCAACAAGAGCATGGACTATTTCTTAAAATGGTGGTCTGGAGGCGGATCTGTGGCGTTGCGCCACACATTGGTCTTTGTGTTGGAGACCCTGGATGTCTGTAATTTTACTAAGGATAATTATTTTGAATAAGTTTTGTGTTTAAAGCAGAGAATCCTGCGATTTAAAAAACAAAACCCAGGTTTCTTTTTTGCCTCTATTTTGCTAACTTGCCAAGCGTGTGTCTACACAGCCTCTTTAAACACCTTCATCCCACATCACTAAGCACAATGAGTTAGCATGCTAACCCCATTAGCAAACCCAGCTAACACTGGCTAATTTCTGTATGACAGGTTTGACGTGTATCCCGAAGAAAGCAGGAAGCATACCAGGCCGTATGTGTGTCCTACAGCTAACTGAAGCTGGAGACATCTTCTATCAGGTCCTTGAGCACAACCCAACAGGCTTGGTCACATCTGGAGCTCCATCTGCAGACAGCAAACCTCGACAAGCAGCCACTGAGCTTCCAGGGTCCACCAGACTAACTGCAGAGCCTCCAGCAGACTCTCAAGTGGTTGTCTCTGAAACATCAAGCGATGAGGATGTCATCGGGTTAACTCAAGGTGTCAGCGCAACAATGGTTGTTGCTGAAACGCCAGAGAGGGTTCAACGACAGTGGAGAAGACCTTCTGTTTCCTCCTCTGAGGAGTCGGAGAGATTCAGAGACTGCAGAAGTGGACTTCAGCCACGAGAAAGCCAGTCGGATGAAGACGTTAACAATGAAGAGGTTGTTGATGATGAAGGTGCTGGCTCCAGCAGGTCCCTGCTGCAGACTCCAGGAAAGCTCAGCCGTTCAGTTTCTGTGAAGTGGAAACACTGGCTCCAGGTCCTGATGGAGAGAAGCGGTGAAAAGAAGCCCCGTCCCCGCAGACTACAGCATTTCCAAATCTTTAGTAAAGGTCTGCTGCGTCTGCCTGACAGCGAAGCTAGAGGAGCACCAGAGAAGGAAATAATGGAAAAGTTGAGGGAAGAGTTGAAGTCATGCATGTCTGGACGCTCGCTGTTGGTTCAGCGCACCGTTTCCCTCACAGCTCCAGATCCGGTTCCTCTTCATCCGGTGAGCACGTCCTGGACGGATACACTCAGCCACCGACTCACCGTTGCCTGGCAGGGGGAGAAGGCGTGGCAGGCATGGTGGGAGGACCAGCTGGGGATGAATGAGAAGACCAAGATGGCGGCGCTGAGGAGGAAGAGGAGGAGGGAAAAAGAAGCAAAGAGAGCAGCAGGTCACCGATTAGAGCTGAGCGGGAGCTTCACGTCTGCCAGCGAACAGTCTGAACTGGACATTTTCTCCAGTTCGACAGGGTGGACCACTGCTTCGAGTCAGGGGCTGTTGTCAAACACAGAGGATGGGGAGGCGCTGTCCCAGTCGGCCGAGGTTTTGGAGCATGAGAACCAGAGAGCTCCGACGGCGTCCACCATTCAAACAGACATTCCAGTTCCCACGCCGACTGCTCAGAGTGTGCAGTCAAATAAAAATGACCAGCAGTCTCCCAGCAGGCTTTCCACTTTCTCCCTGACTCAAACACAGACCCCTGACGGCACACCAGCCCGTCAGAGGAGGAGCAAACGCACCGTAGAGGACTACCTCAGTACTCTGACATCAGCTCAGGTAAGAGCCCTTTTCCTTCAGAACTGCTGTAATTCTCTGTGTCATAATTCAACCAGGTGGAGGAAACCTTCCTCAGAGGTTTTCTCCATGTTGACATGACAGCATCACACAGTTGCTGCAGGTTTGTCGGCTGCATCCATGATGAGAATCTCCCGTTCCACCACATCCCAAAGCTGCTCTACTGGACTGAGATCTGGTGGCTGTGGAGGCCGTTGGAGTCCAGTGAACTCATCGTCATGTTCTAGAAAGCAGGCGGAGATGATCTGAGCTTTGTGACATGGTGCATTATCCTGCTGGAAGTAGCATCAGAAGATGCTCCACTGTGGTCATAAAGGGATGGACATGGTCAGCAACAATACTCAGGTTGTGGTGGTTAAACCAGGCCATGTTGGTACTAAGGGGCCCAAAGACCTCGTTTCCACTAACGGGCGTGGACGTGAGTGGGGACGTCTTGTGGCTTGCTCCCGGCACATCAGCCGAGCAGAACTTTCTTCTCGCGGGGTTGGGGTGTGATTAGTCGGACTTCTGAGGTGTTATGGTGGAAAAGAATGAAGTGGGAAGTTGTGGCTTCCGTATTTTCCCTGATGCAAGGCTGAACGAAAAGTTTTAATGAACAGCTGATCGATAAATGTAAACACATGCAGGATTTAAAGACGCGTACACCACCGCGTGCACAACCCCGCCCTGCCACCATCAAAGTTTCTCTTTAATTATGAAAAAGCTGGGTCAGCTGTTCATTACACGTAGAAACAGACACCCCCTCTGCAGTAATCCTGCCCCGTCGTAGACGAAGCTTCTCATCTTGTTCTTGTTGCCTCAAGAACATTAACAAACTTCTCGCAGAGTCTGTAAGAAGCTTAGATGTGTTGAGTTGCTGCCATCTGATTGGCTGATTATACGTTTGTGTTATGCAGCTGTACGGGCGGACCTGGTATGATGTGTGTGTCCTTCTTTTGTCGTTCTCTTTCCAGTGTTTGCTACATCATCTAAAATGTGAGACCCAGCTGATCTTTTATTTATTCATCTACAGTGTCTGAAATTAACACTCGCCAGGAGTCGAATGCGGGTAAATGTTTGTTTTGGCGAGTAAATGTCAGCGTGCTATGTTTGTACCAAATTAGTCGTGTTTTTCAGTCTTCCTTTTGGTGGATTTCTTCTTTACGTTCCTCTACTGTCTGCATTTATGAACGACACGCACATACACAAACATGCACTGACGCAAGCACTCGGACGTGACGCGACAACGCACACACACTACTTCAGTTCTGTTTACCGTTTAGCTCAGGCTAATTAAGGCTATGTTCACATGGCACCGAAGCCGGTTCAGGTGTGAAAACTAGTAGAAAGGCTTCAACATCCCCACAACACGGCTGTAATACATACTACAGGCTGTTGGTGGCGCTAAAGAGTAACACTCCAAAGCTAAAGTTACGCATGCGCAGATAAAGGCTCACTGCGTGTTGCAGGAAGTTCACATGGGAAGCAGAGGAGAGAAGATAGCTGAGGATTCACTGCGAAGCAAGCAAAGCTTCTTCAAAAAATGCTTGACTACAAAGCATAAAAAACTGGAGGAAGGGTGGATTGGGAATGGGCATGTGTGTGTCACATTGACGTCATGTCCTCGAGTTGTGAGGCTTCGCTGTCTGCACAGTACCGCAGACGGTAGAGGACTCAAACCGATCCACTCTGGTACCTGGATTCAGACATGGTTGGTTTCATGGAGGCTAGTCCCTGGCTTTGTAGGGGATGAAGAGGTGGTTTGCTAAAATACTTTTACGGTTTTGCTGCAATCCGGCCTCGTGGGGACGGCCCCTAAGTAGGTAAATATGTGGAGATTTTTAGCAGGAGCCGGCCAGCTTTCCAAAAGCAAGTAAGGTGAACTGGAGAATAAATCAGCAGGGCTTACAGCCCCAACTACAGAGTTAAGTGAAAGTGATGGTGTGGATATAGTGGCACCTTCTGTCTGCTTCACGGCCCGGTTCCGCTTGTTTCTCACGCTAGGCGGTAACACACCGGCACGTGCCGCGCTGTCAGCACAGCAGCACTCTGTTGGACGTGATGTTAGCCTGTTAGCTTAGCTTAGCTGTTTACAACCTAAAGACTGACTGCATAACGGGTGCGACGTGAATCCGTGACACAACGAACAGCTGTCAGCCGGTTAACTGATCACTAATAATGATACTTATTATTATTATTATTATATTGATCAGTTATTAAGTTCATTATTATTATAAATCAGCTTTTATGATTATTGATAGGCTATTTATGTTCAATATTACTGATTTATTATGAATCAGCTCAATAAGCTTTAAATTTATTTATTATAAATCTTTGTTCAGTTTATTTTTAAATAATAAAAAGCAAATATCAGGGAGTATGATCCCACTGAGGCTGTAATGCTGTGGCACAGGGACTGTTAGGAGCAGGAGGCCAGACTTCACGGACTGTGTGAAAGCACCAAGAGCAGAAAGGGACGAGTCGGATCAGGTTTTAGTTCATGAATTCAGACATCAACACTTTATCAAATAAAACCATTTTTCTTGTTGCCTTTGTTTAATGTTGCTGTGACTTCCACTTTCAGTTTGGATACAACACAACATAGTATTATAGAAAATAACATGTGCATAGAGGTATGTGTGTGTAAATAATTTTATATTTTGGCCAGTAAAAGATGTGGATTTTTTTCATCTACCGGCCAACTTGGCCCGTGGGTCAAAAAGTAAATTTCACTGTTCATATATGGAAGATTTCTTCTTTGGGACAAATGTTTTATTTATGCATTTATTTATATATTTTAGCCAATGCAACATCACTTCTGTAGGGACCTTTTTGCACCAGATTCTAAGTTTCCCATTTGTTATTTGTTTTAGTCTGTAATGTGGTATTTTTCAGCCGAGGTGTGTGTAATCATGTGTTTGGTGAATAAAATTTCATCAGTTAAATTAAAAAATATTTTTTACTTGAAGACCTTATTACTTTAGCGTTAGAGGCTTTATCATGACAGTTTCTGGACAGGAAAGGGTTTCTTCGATGGCTGGGCAATTTATCGAGCTTTTCAAATACATCTAGACTTTATCAGACGCGATATAGAAAGAGGGAACATCGTGTATATCAAGATAGCTTGTTTTGAGTTAAAAGCATCTTGCATTTTGCACAGCTGTATTTTTGTTGTGGTCATTGAAAATAATTTTTCATTGATTTTGTTTCAGGAACATTTAATTTAATATAAAGCTACTTTAATTTCAGTCAGCTGTTTTAATGCACATGTGCTGCTGATCCTTAATAAAAGTGTATTTACTACTGAAGGCTGTAAATTATAACTGTCTCTTTTGTTACTTGATAAAACCAATATATTGAGATATCGAATATCGTGATACAGGTAAAAAATATCGAGATATAAAATATGGCTCATATGGCCCAGCCCTAATTTCTTCATTTCTTGGACAGCTTTGGTGTTTCTGTTGGTCTGTCACTGACTTCCAGCCACTTCAGGTCACACAAACAGGAAGCTGCAGCGGTTAAAATATGTTTCACTGTCGTCTTGATTTTCTTCTTCATTTGGTCAAACACCATGAAAACTCTTAGATTAATAGAAGGGAAGCCCACCTCCCAACCTCCATCCTGATCACCTTCTACAGAGGGACCATTGAGAGCATCCTCAGCAGAGCCATAACGGTATGGTTTGGCAACTGTGCTGCCGAAAAGATCACCGGAGCCTCATTCTCCGGAAACAAAAAAGAAATCCAAGCTCAAAACCCTGTTTGCCCCTAAATCAAATCTACAGCGCAACATCTCGCAGTCCATGTCTACACTTGGGACACTTCCTGAAAAGAAGACATATACAACACCCGTTGCCCTTGAAAAGCTGGGAACAATAAGGACACCACGTCACGGTCTCTTCTCCCTACTTCCATCTTGAAAAAGGTTCTGCAGCATCTCTGCCTGAACTTCCAGGATGAGAAAGAGCTTCTTTCCCTGAACAGTCTGACTGCTCAGCCACTCGTAGTGCAACACTCGTATCAGCCCAAATAACATTAACTCAGTCCGTACTTGTACTGCAGCTCATGCACGTCACGCGTTCCTGCTGTCTTTTGCTTCTTGAGTAAACGTGTGGAAGTATGTGACAGTGAGTATGGGTGTGAGTGTGTATGTATGCGCACTGTGTGCGTGTGTATCTTTATTTCTTACTGTGTTTTAATTGTATGCATAACACCAGTTGCTTCACACTCTCAGTTTTTAGTGTTTTTACTGTCAAATTCCATGTTTTTCCACATGGAGGAACTCCAAGGCTCTAACGTTGGCCCACATCTGACACAAATCTGAAAATCCTTTTTTTTTTTTTTAATTCCTTTGACGCCTGAGTGATGTCACCTGTGAAATCCTCAACGCAAACGTGTTTCTGATTTTCTCTTCGTTAATAAAGTTGATAAGAAAACGAGACAATATCATCTGCCTTTTTACTCACTGTCATGTTCTCTGGTATTTCTAGGATTACCCATCACAAGGAGATTCCTACTTCCTGGAGAACGACAGCTTTACGGACACACTGCCTCCACCAGCTTCAGCCTCCTCCGCTCTGCTCCACAGCTCCCGGCCTCTCCGGGTTTCTATGTCCAGGGTTGCTGGTCCTTCGTCAGGTCTGTCTCAGTCTCTGACCTCCTCCCAGTGTTCGCAGGGTTGGAGGGGGCCGTCGCAGTCATCACAACCCAAGAAGAAGTCTCGAATGGGATTTTGACCTGTTTAAGAGGATAATTTGGAGTTCTTTTTCCTGGATTTATAACTTGGATCTGCTTTGAGACTGAAACAGTGAACTGATCGAATCGATGAAGATGATGGTGACGGAAAGATCAGGACCGGAGATGGAAGAGGATTCGCTGCAGGCCGGCGTGGTAGGACTGAGCTGAATTTGACGTTTTGTGGTCATATTTTTGTTTGCTGTGATAATTTTGAGATGTTGGGAATGTGAAATGATCTAAGTGGTGTATTTTTACACAGCTGCCTCACAACTACGTTTACATTTTACTCTGATTCATGAATAATGAGGTTGATTGATTCACTGAAACTGAGCTGGGAAAACCTTTGCGTGTCACAGACAAGGTCTAAAGTATAAATTAAGAGAGGATTTTCTTTTTCTATGAAGTCTGTGGTAAAAATGTCAAGTTTACATGGAGTGGAGGCGTCAACAGACGTTGACTGTTGTTAGGAATTATTTCTACATCTGCTTTTCTAAATTAAACTGTTTGAATAAAACAAAAAGTAAACTTGGTTCTCATTGAAAGACGAGATGTTAAAGCTCAGCAGTCGAATTTAGATTTCAGTCTGAATTCCTGAGTCTGTTCCAGTCGGAAAGTTTGGACACGAGTCGGTTTGGGAACGAGTTTAAGTGTCTTTGAGTTGTGTTCATGAGTGATGGTGAAATAAAGCGAGACATCAGCAGGAGTCATCCGAGCTCTTCAGTTGCCGGTCTATCAGCCTTAAAACAGGGCTGCTGGATGAGTAGGGATGGCTGTCTATCCAATAACCTGAGAAGTTCTATGTGCGATACATTCATCCTGTTTCTGACGGGCCAGTCCAGCCGAGGCGTAGCTGCCGACGTGGATGGCAGCATGAACGTCCAGTTACTGGAGACGTCAGTCATTCTGCTTTTCAGAGCTTTAATGTAAGCTATGATTCATCTGACAAACTGCTGACAATCTGCATCAGAATATAAAACACAAATGTCAACAAATAAGTTATGAAACGTTGGTAAAGAAGTGCTTCCAGACTTGTGGAAAGGCTGTTTACATAGTTTAGTAATAACTAGTGTAGGCTGCGGGACACCGTGTACCTGATCTGTTTGTTACTGATTATTTTCTGGTTTTAACGTAACGTCACAGTTCCTGTCCCAAACCAGTCATTAACTCTCAGCAACACCAGAGCTCCTCGTCTTTTAGTCCAGCAGCATTAACTAGTTAGGCTACCCAGTTGTTACCTTAAGATCTACGGTAAAATGGAAACGTAGAATTTAGTGTCAGATTGACGATTTGCTGTGTTCCTCCCCGATGCAAACACACAGCCTGACCACACAGAAAGTTCCTAAGATACAAGAACACAGTGTGTTTTCCTTCTTTCAGACTCGGAGGGAAAAACAAGCAACAAGTTTAAAAATAAAACTTTTAATAAGATTTTGTTTTCAGTCCATGACAAACAATAAATAATATCTACAAACAATATGAACAGATTTTTTTGTACATCATTTACAGTTTTACATGTTTTTGTATTAACATTTTTGACATTTTTAAATTTTTTTGACACATTTTCTCCAAACAGCATTCTCTCTGAACAGCTTAAAGATGTTCACCTATTGTGTTGAGCTACTTCATAAAATTGGCAACTTGATATAGAAACCGACAATCATACTTACACACATCTACAAAAACACACGATCTGAACACCATGTGGTGTCTGGGGGGTTTGGTTCTGGAGGAAAGGTTTCTGAGACACTCACCTTTCCTTCAGACTCCAGGATCCACCATTTAACGTTTGAAAATAAAAGAAAAGGTGCAAATTAAACTTCAATCAGAAGACAAAAGCAGCAGCAGCAGCCGGACACAGAGAGCACGTCGCGGCTATCTGAGGAGATAAGCAACGCTAGCATGTAGCGGCGTTCCAGGACTTGACCTCTTATCACAGTTTACGACACTCCAGACCAGTCAGGAACTGGCTGAACTGCTCACAGCTGGAAGAGTTTCTCTCTTCTGAGATAACAAGATCACTTTTAAAAACAACAGTTTTTTTTCTTTGACTGCTGCTGCGTTCAGCTTCTGCCGACCAGAAAACTCTTCCTTAAAAAAAAAAAAGTCTTGGATTAATAACAGATAAATAATCACTACATATTTTGGCAAAATTTTCTGGAAACAACTTAAACTGCTTATAACCTGGTCTGACATCTGAGAATTGAGGATTTAGTTTTGTTTTTTTTTTTTCAGTTTAGGCTCAAAACGTACGAGACCAGATCCAGCCACGACTCCAGTTGCATCCTGGAATGTCACCAACAAGTCAAACTAAAAGTAATCCAGCCTACCAGCTACCAGTTCACTCCTCCACAGAGCTTATTAAACAATAAATTAAAAGATGGCAGGCGGTGGGTGGGTGGCCTCAGACATGGAGGTATCGGTGGTGTTTTTGGCGACGGAGGTGCAGCGGGAAGAAGGGGCCTTCAGCGTCGCTGCCCAGGGAACTGCTCAGAGACTCTTCACCTGAACTCATCACGTCCTCGCACGAATCCTCACTGCAAACAAGGAAAATAACAATGAAATCTGATGACGTCTCTCATTCTTTAAAGGATGAAAAAGAAAGTGAAATACTGGCTTGACTTTCATGTAAATCAGCTGATCACATGCGACTGTCAGCTGTTAGATTTGAAGCTTCAGTCTGTTAAACATTGTTCATTTTTACCAGTTTATTGTTAAAACGCTGTTTTTTTTTAACCAGTGTTTGGCAGTCAGCTGGTAAATAATTACCAGCTCAGTTCTGGTGTTTTTGTTCCTTCTTTATCTTTTCACACGCCAAGAAGAAGTTACGTAAAAGGCGAGACTCCGTGTGATGTAATGGAAGTGTGTCAGAGGGGGGGGCAGGGCACGATCACTTACTGGCTCACGTCTCATATGGAGATAGAGGCCTGGGTGAGCCCAGTGTGATGCTGTTACAACACACCAGAAACCAGAGTGTTGCTGCACAGCTGGTTGCCTCAGGAGTCGTTACTGTAAACGGAGCTTTGTAAAATAAAAATAAACTTTTGACCCGCTTGGATCTGAAGTCCTGAAGAGAAACTTCCTTAAATTTAAAATCAGAACGTGCCGAACTAATCCAGACCACAATCACGGGTCATAATGGAGTCGTCGTTGCTGCGGAAACGAACGTCAGTGTGTTGGTGACACACGGGGCGTGTCGGTTTCCTTTTCGTTTGGACATACCTGTACGTCTAAGCTTTTGTAAGGTGTTTGGTATTTTTAGTTGGAAAGTATGGAAGAGTATTATTCATTTGGGGAAAGAAAAAAGATTTTTTTTTGTTGTTTTCTGAATAATTTTTTCCAAAACTTAGTTTATCTGAATAAATTAAACCAAAAGAATCTGTTATATTTTTTTCTAAATTAACAAGATAAAAATTAATAAAAATTTAAATTTTTAACCCCCAAAATAAAAACTAACTTTTCTGAATTAACAGACAAAAAATAAAATCTTTCTTGATAGAGAAATAGCAACAGTTTGAAATGTCTTTACTGTAATGAGGTGGGACGTAATAATAAAAACAGAATTGAGTGAATACAATGCACTTCTGCAGGGAGGAATATTTTCTGTTTGGGAATACGTGTGGATCTGGAAGCTGGACACCGACCTCTCGCTCTCGTCCCAGCAGCCCTCTGGGATGGTGGGCAGCTCAGGGACGCTGCGGTGGCTGTGCAGGTTCTGGGCGGTCCGCCGCGACACGATCCACTGCAGCTTGCGGTGGTTGGGTTTGCTGCATTCAGGGGACGCGTAGTCCGACAGACACTGAGCCACCCGCTCAATCCACAGCAGCAGCTCGCGGTCCTCAATCTGAAAACCAAAACACATGGAGGGTTGAGTTAAACCATTTGTACACTGACATGTGTATTTAACACAATCCCATTACTTTACTTTAAGCTCAGCTCGCACTGTTAACAAAACCAGCCTCTTTTCCAGGTTAGGAGGTTAAAGAGAAACCTGATCTGGGTGTGTAACACCTGAACTTCTTTTTCTACTGGTGTTCATTTCTCTCTGGACCAGCTGTTGTGTAACAGCTTTGCAGAGTGTGACGTACCTTCAGGTGTCTCTGGATGTGATAGGCTATCTCCAGCATGTCCGCTGACCGAATGGCTTCAATCTCCTGCCTCAGGAGAGACAAGGCCAGGACGGATGGCTAGATGGAAGGACAAACAAACAGCTAAAGGAATTTTTCAGACTCATTAAGTTGGCTGAGCTTTAATAATCCGGTCTGCTGCAAATTCCTACCTTTGCTTTAGAGAAGGAGATCCGGCACAGACAGGCTTTCAGCTGGGCCTCCAGCTTCTCCAGGTTCAGATTTTCCTTCCTGTTCACACACAAAGTCCCTGTCGTTACTTCTCGTGTGTATTAGTCTGGTTTTCTATACCCTGTTTACTAAAGGGGATAAAAACTGTAAGGTGGAAATTAGGTGCCAAAGTGCAGCTGAGCTGACTGCAAACAAAACACCGGGGTTATGTAAGTGCGAGGTTGATGCCAGCAGCAGCAGACAGCATATCGGTGCACTTCAGTCAGACCATGACTGCTGGCCTACATTTCTCACTATGACAAGCAAGCAAAGACGGGGAGAAGATCTTCAGCCAATCACAATGCTGAAAAACATGATTTTATCTAATGAATAAAAATCAAAAGACTTTATAAAATATTCCGTGTTGATCATTTCCTGTTCACCTGTCGGTGGAGTGGGAGAGGGCGATCTGGTGGTACAAATGCAGAAACGTTAAGGCAGTGACGGCTTTGGACTTGAAGTCGAGTTTCTCTGCGATGATCTTCTCCATGCGGCACAGGTCGGACACGGTGAACCTGCACTGTCCGATGCGGATGAGCTCGTCGGTGGCCGTCAGGTTGCACTCCTCCTCCGTCACTTTTGCTGCCATGTGGAGGCAGCTGAGGCTGACGCAGGACAGGTGCTTTGGCTGGATCTGGAGGTGAGATGAGAGCTGTGTAAGTGACAGTTTGAAAATGACTTGAAGTTGACTATTTGTGGTCCTGCTGGCGTTTCATACCCTGATCATGGCCAGGAATCTGTCCAACAGGTTAACGGCCAGAACGAAGGTCTGCGTGCTGTAACCAAAGAAGCTGGTAAGACTCCAAAGGTCCTCCACCTTGGCATCTCTACACTTGGCTGAGATCCGACTGTCACCCTAGAAAGTAGAATACATGCTTGTTATGTAATCCACATTAGACTTCATTCAGCCGGGGATCAGAAATGGTCAACACTTCTCACCTGAGCTGTGGATTCGATGAGACGTAGGCCCGTCTCTTTAGGGAGATAATGAGCCTCCTGCTCATAATTCACCCTTAGCTCTTTCATCAGCTTGACAGCGTCCATATCTCAGCTGGCACTGGAGGAAGTATCTGCTTTTTTCCACTGCAAGAAGAGAAAAGCCCGTGTTTATCTGTTTATCCAAACACTTTACTTTTGTTGGATTGTTTCTAACTGGGATTTTATATGATACATTCTTTGTGATTTGCACCAACAGTTATTTTAATTATGACCCTGTGAAGACTCTGGAAAATGATCTAGAGCTTCCATCTGCTAGGTTTGTTGTTAAATATTAAGTTTCTTATTAAAAAAAGTGTGAGGAAATACATGCATAGCACTAAGGTGAAATTTAACCACATTCTGTGTAATATGTTTTTAAAAATAGTCCATTTTCTTTAAACCAAGCAGCTGATAAAGACATTTTGAGGCAACGAAACACACCTGTTTGAGTTTATATTTGAAAAAGGTTAAAAAAAAAATCTTATCTAGCGAATTAACAGTTAAAACTGGTTTATTTGACCAAGTAATAACTCCTGTGAACACTGAACTTAACCGGCCTACAGTTTGCTCTCAGCCCTGACAGGAGCACAGCTCAAAGCCCGGCCCACTTCCCCCAGCTGGGCTCTGGTGTCAGATTTCCTCTGGTAGACGCCTTCTCTGTCCCCTGACTGAAAAACAACAGTTTTTATCGAGGCTCTGTCTGTCAATAAACAGCCCAAAACCCTCAAAAAATGAGCCCAGACCGCTGGACTCGCTCCGTTTTCAGCACTGTGGCAGAATGTAACCGAAGAAGCTAACATTTAGCGCAGCTAGCTAACGTTTTAAATCCTCTCTGGTCGGAGCGGGGGGAGGGGATGCTCCTCAATCAGATTAACTAGAGATGCTGTATAACACCATTTTCTCCCTCAAACACCTAACATTTGTTGATTTTAGCACGGTATTTGTGTAATAAGTTGGTCCTATACGCTTGAAGTGGTTTTCTGACTAGATATAACTGTAGTAAGGAGGGTAAAAATAAATCAACAATACAAAAGGATTCCAAAAAAAGGGCAACCAAGACGAAAAAGCTCATCCAGGTTATAATACATGTTTGGGTGTTAAGTGATGAAAAAAATATATTAAATATTTTCCTCAATAGGAAATACATACAGAATATGACAAATTACATTAACATTTAAACCTAGAGAATTCACTTCCATGGGATTTCAAACGTTACTGAGAAATGTGCTTTAATAACACTAAGATTAGTTTTCGACGATAATTACTTTTCCTAATGTTACACTTTAATTGACGCCCTATTGTTTACTGTCCTTTTGCTGTTCTTCCATTTCTGTGGGATATCGTAGTAAAGGCTAATGTAATCCAGTACAGACGCAGAGTTAGTGTCGATCTGACCATGGTATTACATTTTAAAGGTTTACTCTACCTGTTTTTGCTAATTATATCCTCATAGTTGTTCTCTTCTCTCTTGGGTATCGTCTATTCCATTTCCCTTCTGGTCTTCTCTCGTCTTTCCTCTTTCTCTTTTTCTCGCTTTTGTTGATGTTAAGAACGGCCACGCCCACATTTCTGTGTCAGGCGGAACCAACCAATCAGAAACTGGGTTCACAAACAAACGATGGCCTTCTTCCGGGTTTAGCGGTACAAATAAACGTCTGTGGCTATTGTTTGAGTGTCTTTTTGGCTTTATTTCTAGCATTAACCTAAACTCTTTGACCATACGTCGGCCATCAAACCTAAACCTATCAACTGATATCACTGCATTGACAATATTGAATCTGCGTTAAATGAGACGAGCCCCCTTTGATTGACGTTTCTGTTGGGCAATCAAAAAGGCATATCGTTGTCCGTTCAAATAGTCCGCCCAAATCTAAATAATTTGATTGGCCGATAATATGCTGAATCCTGACGCAATCTTACATTACGTTGTTCTTCTTGACAGTCTTTTTTTAATGTATCCAACAAACCACTTCGTGTCAAAAATAATGTAATAAAAATAAAATAAATAATAATAATAAATTAAATAAAAAAACTCAAATCCTCTCTCATCTTCATCCGTGGTCTTTTTAGACTACTAATTATAATGGGAAATAGCTACAATTAAATAATGTTTAAGAGGCTATGGCATTATTAAGGGACCGACCTGACTTGTTTTGATAATGAATAAAGTGAAGAAGGGTTTGTTATATCTGTCAGCTCAAAACACCCCACTCCCCGCGTACAGTTCTATACATCTTAAATCCCTAAGGCTATTTTTCCTGTGAATAAAAACATAAATTTAAACAATAGAAAAATGCTTTAATGTCCAACAATAAGTTTTTTGCTTAAAACAAAATGTTCTGTATATAAGCCCCTTTGCAAGTAATGCATTTTCAGCAGAAATATAAGAAATTATGGACACACAGGAGGTAGGATTGTTTCGCCTCTCCTTTCAGCTCGGAGGTGGGCGGGGACTGTCCTGTTCTCTTCCCCAACCCCCTCCTCGGAAGTAGACGTATCTGTCTATATTCCGTTCTTTTCTTTTTATATATATATTTTTTACAGCCCCTTTTCTCTAAGCAAAAGGACAATGGAAGCCACGATGGACGACTGAACAGAAGTGCGGGTTCCACCTCTTTTCTTCATCCTTGAATCGAGTGGACCGGATGAAACCCAACTGTGGTTTTCTCCGCTACGCAGGGGAGGTAAGGCTCCGGGCCCTGTCTACTTGCTGGGACTGAGTTAGCCATTTAAATGTCTCTTTGGTGCAGTCAACACTGTCCTGCCAACCAGTACGCGCCTCGACTTCTTTAATTCACACCAACTAGTGGTTGTCGACTATTTATTAAAATACCTATTTTTGTTTAAAGGACTAGCTTGCTGGTGTCATGTTAGACACCGAGTCGCTAGCGACGCTAACCGGGCTACCGGCTGTCAAACCACCTCCGTTCCAGATACTAGTCAGGATCATTGTTAATAACTCAGGGAAGCATTAAGCATGAACCTGCGCACTCTCAAGACCGAAAGTTCTTGAAAATTTGGGACTTCCCGTTGGAGGTTCAATGTTATTCCGACAAAAAGAGATGCTTACTTGCTTTCACTTTGTAACTTATAAAGAGGGTACTGTTTACAGTGATGCACATTAAAATAATGACTCTACTTAAACAGCTTTGAGTAAGTTCAGGATTGTTATTCCAATCAGTCAGCTCGACTAACTCCACTGATATGAAAATGAAATAAAAATAAATTAATAAATCAAATTAAAAACTATTTTAAATATTTTTATCCATTATAATTTATACATAATTGCCATTTCTGAGAACGAAAACATTGTGGGAAACTGAGTAAAACTAGAGCATTTTATTTAGTATATTAGCAATGCCAATAAAGCTTACTTAGATTTAATGGCCAAGGTGAGTTGGAGCACGTGATATACTGAGATGATGTGTCACCATGCAGGTAGCTGTATCCAGTGGGGAGGTAGGCTTGACCTGGGGAGGACAGAATGAAGTTCACGGATCCCTGGGGACGCCAGAGGCTGTCTTTTCTTCTAGAAAAGGCCGCCTCTAGGGAAGCCAAGATTTGGAAGGTCTACGTGCCAAAGAAAACCTCCTCACAGGTGAGGATTTACCTCTTATGATAGGAGCTGAATGTCTGTTTAATGATGTGCCCATGCAACATTAATTTCTTTTTTGTCATTTTGTCACAGGAAAAAAGGGCTCAAATCAGACTTGTGTTTTTTTTGGACTTAAATAGTTAATATTAATAATAAAGTAGCTAAAAGATAAAATATATAAATATTATTATTAGACCATATGAGGGAAGTTGTGCTGGAAAAAACATACCAAAAGAAAAATCAAAGTATTTGACAGCAAGTTCAGTTATGAAACCACAAAACTGCTCTATGGCCAACATTTGGGAAGTAGTGATGCACACAATCCTCCATTTACGCAGGTCAAATGCACTGTGGCTGGTTTCACTGGTATTTAAATCACATGGTGGGATCACGGAGAATGTCTGTGGGGGAATTTTACACAAAACAAGGAGTTGCACAAAACATGTGAACAGTGTGTATCGAAGTGACGCGTGTCAGCTCCCTGTAGCTTCGTTGTTCCTTTTTAAATTCATGTCGTCTAATGATCAGTTCTTGTTGAAGTTAGTATCTGGGAACCATGGTCCTGTTAGCCTCCAGTGACAGCTCTGCAAATCAGCGTGTGAGACTGGGCAACACGTAGAGGCTGTGATTAACACGCTGGTTAGTGCGTACATGAGACATCATCACAGTATAACTGGTTGTACTGTCACCTCTGACATGAACACACCCAGCAGAGACATTAAAGTAAAAGTTTAAATATCTCTTACAGGAAGTGGAAGTACTGAAAAGATTTGGTTACTCAGCCTCTTGTTGTCTTCACATTCTGTTTACGTCCGCTCCTCGGGATCAGAAATGGTCCATTTTCTCTAAAGAGCTGTTCTCTTTTTACATTGCCATAACGTAACAAACGTATCACATTTCAGGGGACGTGGTGGTGTAATGGTTAGCACCGCAGCCTCACAGCGACAAGGTGGCTGGTTTGAGCCTCGGCTATGTTCAGAGCGGTGGTCTTTCTGTGTGGAGTTTCATGTTCTCCCTGTGTAAGCGTGGGTTTTCTGGGTACCCCGGCTTCCTCCCAACGTCCAGTCACATGCGTGTTAGGTTAAGTGGTCACTTATTGGTTGGGGTCATTTATTCTTCAGATTTTTTTTTTATTCTGAAATCGAATCTCTTCTCTGTTCATCTGTATGGATTTATTTCTGGTGAATGAAATTATTCAGGTAGTTATAAAAGGAAAAGTCAGATATTTAAATATACATCATTAGATAAATATTTTAATTTATTAAAATGTTTGTTTAAGCAAAAGATGAAGTAAAAATATGAGAGGAAGCTAAATATGTGTAAGAAGTTTTATTTATTACAATAACAATAAAATGTACCAAAAAACTGGATCAGATTTGAGTTCCACTTAGAAACCTGTGGAACCAGTAAACAGTTCTGTCTGACAGAACAACACTGGGACTAATGGTAACCAGAGAACAACCATCACAGTCTGATGGAGGGAAGTGATGCTCTCATCTGTACGTAGCAGTTTCATCCAGATCGGTACCGTTTCATTCCTGCAGGCAGTAATTCTTTCTACGTGAACTCTCAGGTGAACCACCTCACCTGTTCTCTTATCCCGTCCATCTAGCTGACATCTTGTAAATGCAGCCATCTTTACTTCTGCTCACATTAAGCTCAAACTGTCCTTTATATCCAACCCACGGTCAGCCAGAAGCACATCAGCCGGAAAGGTTTCACCGCATGCACCAAGACGGAGGATGAAAATCTGCTGCTGCTTTTCTTTTTTGTGCACTGATCATGAGAATTGTTTCTGAATGAGACGAAGATGAAAAATGAAAAATTTCTTATGAGCCCAGCATACCGGATCAGCCCCACAGTTATCTGTGCTGGTGACACATCTTCTTCTCTTTTACTTGAAATGCTTCCTTAACTTCCAAATAAAACACACCTTGCTGGAGCTCCCTGTTTCGTGCTGAACGTGCTCTCATGGCTGTCATCTGCAGCTCATTTAGAGACTCTGAATCTAGAAGCATAAATAAACAAAGCCTTGATGGTTTGTCTGGTTTTTGATCTCTGGAAGTTGTGGACGGTGGTGGCACACCTGCACGAGAACGTTTTAGTCTCGGATCAGTCAGCGGTGTGTCTGTGTGTAGTCTTTAGTTTCCTCTGCGATTTTAACCAAAGTGCCGTAAAGCTTCCATTAAATATGAGTCTAGGCAGTGTTTTCTTTTTTCTAATGTTGGGAGGCGCTTTAGGAAAAGAATAAATTTCAAGTTAAAACATTTAAAGGTTTTCCTCTGCCGTTAAACAAATAGAAAAATTGTGAAAGAAGTCACAGTTCAGATTCTGAAGAGCTGACTGGATTTATGTTGTTTGAATAATCGATTAACTCGTCTGGTCTCGTGTCAAGAAAAGTATTTTTATGCAATTTTTTTGGAAGGATGGAAAATTTAGTCACATTTGGTGTGTTGTTGTCAGACTTGACGGCAGACAGTAACAGTGAGTCACTGCACAAAACTCCATTGAAAGGGTTTGTTTCTTTACATCCGTCACAGCTGTTCTCACCCAGTTTCACACATCACAAGACACATGATGTCATAGACATGTTCCATCACACCCTCAGCTGGTCTCCACCTGTGAACAGACACACCTTCACTAAATGATAAATACCTGGGAAATGTCTTCATAAGAAATGTTTCACCTCCATTGATTCAGAATACACGAACCGTCTGTTTATTCTATATTTGTTTGTTTTGGAGAAGCCAAAGTTCAGCTGCTCTTTAATGTCTCCGTCTTTTTTAAAAATATTTTTTATTAAAAACCTGAAATGTAAGTGAAGAAGTTCATTCATTCAACTCAAACACGTCTATAGATTGTATTTTTATTTCAAACCCATCAGCTAGTCACTGGGTTCATTTTCCTGTCAGCTCAGCTCTCTTTGTTTCTGTGGTCTTTTTTCCTCAGTTGGATATTTTTCTAGATGCCGTATGGTATGGTATGCCATATGCCACATGGTAGTCATGGCAAGATAACAAATGCACTCTGACTGGATTATTCTTATTACTTCGGTGCAACAGGAACATGTCATGTATGATGTGTAATAGCATGTCAGACATCATCAGACATGCTGGTGATGAGGCCAGTATGCAAGCTGTTCCAGTTTAATTTAACTGGCAACTTTGGTTCAACTTTAAAGAAACATATAAATGCTTTTTTATTTATCTTCATTTCACTGCAACTCTACAAGAAACGAGGAGTCAAAGGCATTTCCACAAGCTATAGGACAGCTGATTTCTGCCTTTAAAGCCAGATGAGGCTCTGAATTTAAGACACGAACAAGCTCGGATAGGATGATATGACATTTCTCCAGGTCTCTGAGGAAGTCATGACACATGATCAGGGACAATGTAGGGCATGTTTGAGTTGCAGTGAACCCAGAGCCCACTACTACGAATACCACACATTCCTGCAGGAAGAGCTAAAAACAGCAGCTGCTGAAAAACAATGTCGGCGTTGCACCAGTGAAAGATTTTTTGTCTGTTTTCATCCAACAGTGCAAACATGTGATNTGCTGAAAAACAATGTCGGCGTTGCACCAATGAAAGATTTTCATCCAACAGAGCAAACATGTAAAATGGGTTGTTTTCTAAGTTTGGACATTTTAAGATTCAGTTACCAGACAGAGTCAAGTTGCCTTTGCTTTTTGTTCATTGTTAGATGTTAAGCTTACTGATTGGTCATTTTGGCTTTGTACAGAAAGGGTGCAGAGCCTGCCTCCTCAAGCCTGTCATATCAGTCAGGCTTCAGGAAACAACACGGCACCCTTACAGCATCATTAAAGATCATGAATGATATAATGAAGGCATTAGACAACAAAAAAAAGGTGTGTTGCTCTTTTTATCGATCTTCCAAAGGCTGCAAAGGATGCAAAACATTTCAAATACACAATTTCGTTTCTAGGCAGATGATACTGGGGTTTACTGTTGTGATGCTACCGGTGTTCAAGCTGTCATGTACTTTTATCGTACAGTCCCCACTGCTTGATTTAAAATTACTGTTGAATAAGTGAAATGCTGATGAGTGACATCAAAAATCAAAATTCATCCCATTACCGTTAGCGATCACACACCAGTATCATTCACTCTGAAAAATAAGAATAAACCAGCAACTAGAAACTTAACACGNCATCCCATTACCGTTAGCGATCACACACCTGTATCATTCACTCTGAAAAATAAGAACAATAAACCAGCCACTAGAAACTTAACATATCATCACTTAAAGAGTTTATCAGCTACTTTAAAAGAGAATGATCCTTATCTAGAAAACAACGACGTACCAGAAACTTCAGCGTGTGTTCTCTGGGCAGCAGGAAAAGCAGTAATGAGAGGGAAAAAAATTTCCTTCTCTAACATAAGAAAATGAAGGCAACTTTGAGAATTTCAGAATAAAACTCAGATTAAAATCTCCAGAGGAGCTTACCATGTTTCCCCAAAATAATTCATACTGAACGCTATAAGGAAAGCTAAACTTGAACTTCATGAAATTATAGATAATAATAATAATAAATAGATAATAGATAGAAAAAAACCACAATTCTTCGAGCAAAGACTTCGGTTGGAGAACTTTGAACATGGAAATAAATGGCTAATGAGTTAAAAACAAACAAGGAGAAAACAGCCATCTCCTCTGTCCAGAAGATAATATCAGCCATGAACCAGACAAGATAAAAAACACTTTGAGAGATTTCAATAAAACATTATAGAAATCACAACTAAACACAAGAGTTTACTGAATATCGGTCAATGTCTTAGTAACATTAATCTTCCAAAATTAAAACATGAAATTAGATGGCCTTGTATTCTTTCAGCCAGCGACTCCATGAAGCTCTCCAGCATATGCCCAACAATAAAGCTCCAGGTCCAGATGGTCCAGATTCAGATGGTTACCCAGCAGNTCCAGGTCCAGATGGTCCAGGTCCAGATTCAGATGGTTACCCAGCACAATTTACAAAGATTTCTAGACAACGCTGGCACGTTTCTACGATATGATATTAGAAATAAAGGAAAAACTAAATAATACCATCAAATATGAAC
>CM047993.1:26823125-26840254 GCA_026261665.1 Melanotaenia duboulayi
CCTCTCCAGGTGTGTTTGAAGGTGGATGAGGTGGAGCCGGCGTCTTTATACCACAGATGTTCCACTTCGCTGCTCTTACACTGGTCGCTTTATTAAGCTTTTCATACCTAAAAGTTATGATGGCACTGCAGCAACAGCTGTGTTCTCCGGTGCTATCTTTTCTTTTTTAATTAATTGCATGTGCACTGCAGATGTAACACTACATCAGTGTTATGTCTGGAGAGATGACAGCAGACAGGAGATCGGACAGAGAGAAGATTATGAAAAATGTTGTTCACAAGTCTCAAATAGTAGCCCAAGTTGAGTCTCATGTCACTGGAAATATGCGACTCGAGTACGAGTCCCAGACTCTATTCACCATCTTTGTCACCAGCACTTAAAGCAGCATTGCCCCAGCAAAGCATTGTTGTGGCAGAATCATGCTGCAGAGATGTTTTCCACCAGCAGGGACTGGAACATTGGTCTAAAACCCCCTTGAGTCTTTCAGAGATGTTAGAAAATTGCTAAAGAAACACAAAGTGGTTTAAAGGGAAATGTTTGAATGTGGAGTTAAAGGTCAGACCTCAGTGTGGCAGGTCTTAAAGATGGCTGAACACCAGTGGAACCAGCTGGAGATGTTTGACTTAGAAGAATTGAACAGATCAAACTGTAGCCCAGCAGCTATGTCAGCACATCTCAGCCTCAGATCTGAGGCCACACACTGAACACACCATGACCTGGTGTTGAAGAAATATTAAGAATGGCAGGTTAATCCTCTCAGAGTCCTGATGGCCAGCATTAACTAAGGGTCTGTGCTGTTCTCATCCTCAGTGTTCATCTCTATCAGTGAATCTGGGATAAATCCTGGAAATCTGGAGGGATTTAATGCATATTTAATCTGGTCTTGACGCAGGTTATATTTGATCATCCATGTGTTTGAGGTTTCACTCAGATGTAGACAAGGCAGGTTTATCTGTGCATCACATTTCAAGGAAAATGCTTTGCTTTAAAACATAAAAACAAAGTACAAAATATACATAAATAAGAATAAAAACTAACTGAAAAGAATAAAATAAATAAAAACAGAACAAGCTTAAATAGAGATAGCAGAATACATATCATGGGTTACATATGATACAGACATCAATGGGAAATACATCATTGTCGCCGTGACCATCGTGATCATTGTACATGTGAGAAAATAAGAGAGAAAAGGAAAAACTTTCTGGACTTTTTGAGGACACAAGCAGCAGCATTTTGGATTAGCTGCAGTTGTCTTAATGATTTGTTAGAAAAACCTGTAAAAACTCCATTACAGTAGTCAAGACTACTGAAAACAGATGAGGTAGTTTTTGATCATGGTGAGCCATCAGTCCCTTTATTCACGATTTATTCTTTAGGTGATTAGAGGCTGATTTGGTTTCTGCTTTAATATGACTTTTTCCAAAATGACACAAAGATTTGTGCACAACGTTGGTGACTGAAGCTGGACACTAGCCTTTGGTTCCAAACACAATCATTTCAGATTTGTCTTTAATTAGCTGAAGAAAGTTCTGGAACATCCAAATACAGACAAATAGAGACATTAACTGAAGCTTTGTCCTGGACCAGAGACCCCTGGTGAGACAGTAAAACAGCTGAGTGTCGTCAGCATAATTATGATCAGATGTTTGGTTTGTTTCCATGATCTGAGCTAATGGAAACATGTAGGTGCTGAACAATAGGGGATCCAACATGGATCCTTGGGGAACTCCACATGTAGATCTATAGTTACCATCTGATACAAAGTAGTTCCTGTCTTTCAGGCAGGATTCAAACCAGTTCAGAACTGGACCAGAGATTCCCACCAGTTTTCCATTTGGTCTGACAGGATATTCTTGTCACTGAGATGTAACAGAAACAAACTTCTGCTACTGTCTGTGTTTAGGTGGATACTCTTAAAGACTTTGATGAGGGCAGTTTCAGAGCCGAATCCTGACTGAAACAGTCTGATTTTAAGAGAGGAGTTGACTATATGAAGGTTTGAAAGAAGAATATCAGGAGCAGGATGAAGACGTCAACTCCCCAGAGGTTTTCTGGCTGATGGGATTAAATCTGGACATTTTACCATTGTTGATTTTAAGGGCACACAAACACAGCCCAGACCTACTGTGATGGTCCATCAACATTTCACTTTATTTCTTTCTCTCTCTTTTTGTTTTGTTTTTCCCAGATGACGATGATGATGGAAAAGCTCCGACTCAGCCCCTGTTGAAAAAAGGCAGGAGATCCGCTTCATTTGGACCTTCTCCTCCCCGTCTGCTTAATTTGGATGTTTTCTAGCTCTTTTTGTTTCTCTCTGCTCCTTCTTTCTGCTAGTTCTTTTTCCCCCATCACCTCATTTCTCACAGTAGCTGTAGAATTCCTCTCATCCTGCATCCTGTCGTCCGTCTCCTCTCCATCCTCCATCTTTCCAGCCCTCTTCTGATTGGTTTGGAAGACTAACATCTCATCTTCTCCTCCTTCTTCTGTGTCCAGCTTCTAGCCTGACGCTCAGTCTGACCGTCTCCTGGATGTGATTGTGTCTTTAATCCAGCTTTCAGTAGTTAGTGTGTGTGTTGTGCTGCTTCTTTTCTCTGGAGGTGCTGGTCTTCTAGAGCTTTCTCTTCCAGGATGTCTTCATGTTTCCAGCTTCTCTTGGTTGTTCTGGCTGTGTTTGCTGCAGAGTGTTCAAAAGAAAAAACACAGTTCAGACCATATTCCATCCGATTTAGAGACCAGTTCAACTCCTGATCTGATGGTTTTTACTCTGATAAGATCGAACCTTTGCAGGAAAACATGGCTCACAGCTGCAGCTCTGGGATTCAGCAGATTTCCTCCTAGTTTGATTAGACAGATGTTTTCAGTTCCCTCCATCATATAGAAGTAGTTAAACATGGATCCTACAGACACACAGAAGCAAACATCAGGCATTTTCCAGTTTGTCCAGTTGGAATAAACACAGTACAGCTCCACCTCCTCTGAGACTCGTCCATCTAAAGACTTTTCTTCTCTCCTTGTCTTTGTGTTTGGTGGTCGTCGTTACAGACAAAAAGAGTCCGACGTTGTCTTTGAACGTGTCTGACCAGAGACTGCTGGAGGCCAGCCAGCAGTTCCAGCAGAAACAGGGGAAGGGCACCGTAGACGTCTGGTGGCTGTTTGATGATGGAGGTGAGTCTGCCCATTCTCCTCTGACATCAACAAGACCTTCTGGTCCAGACAACAGCAGCTCGCTGGATATTGGTCTTCTTCAGACCGTTCTCTGGAAACCGTAGAGATGGTTGTGTGTGAAAATTCCAGTAAATACTCAGACCAACACCCATGCCGCATTCAAAGTCTCTTAAATCCCCTTTCTTCCTCATTCTGATGCTCAGTTTGAACTTCAGCAAGTCGTCTTTACCATGTCTACGTGACTAGATGCTACCGTGTGATTGGCTGGTTAGATATCTATGTTAACAGGAAGTTGAACAGGTGGAGCTGATGGTGGACGGTGAGTTTATATCGTGTTCAGCAACCATGAGTCATATTAATATGACTCATGGCACTAAAATGACTGAAAAAAATCTGTTTTCCAATAATTATGACATTAAAAGTCTAGATGGATAGATTGGAGATGACGGCGTGTATCAGCCCAGCTGTGTGTGAAGACATATTGAGGGCCTGAGGCGTATCACACACATTTCAGACTATGTGATCAGTGACAGTAGAAATCTGTCTCATCCTCATGTCAGTGTCAGCAGTGAAAACCCACTCTGACACGGTGGAGTCTGGTCATCACTTCACACTGCAGATCCCTGCAGGACTCTTCTGGTCACGGGTCACATCTGAAGGCGTCTGAATACTTTCTGAATTCTTGGTCTTTCTAATCTAAGTCTGCAGGCAGGATATCTGAAGTATCACAACACCATGAACCACCAAAAGAATTTGGCTCTTCAAATTACACTGATGAAAAAAAATTTTGGAGTTATGTCTCATGCAGAGACATGCTGCTGTTTACAGAGCTGTTAAAACAACAGCATCGCCCCTATGGTCGAGCTGGAGAGAGAGAGAGACGCACCGCCCAGGAGTCAGAGCAGTAGGGATGGGAGAGGGAATGTCGGAGCAGAGAAAGTTAGCCGTAAGAAACTTCCTGTTTAGTGCTGAATGTTTTGCTACCAGCTTTAGCAATAAACACCACACGGCTCAGATAGTTCCAGCAGAGGCCCGTGTCTGCTTCACCACTGCTGGGTAAAGTGAAGGGAGCTTCCCCTGGGTAAACATCAGATGTCCAAGGGTCAGTATGCAGCATGTAATGTATTTCAGTATGTTGTTCAGCATCGCCTCTACCGTGTTCTAGATCAAATGGTTTTTCTGAATGTTTTTTGGGTCAGATAGAGCTGCAGGTCAGCATTGACCTTCAGATGATGGTCGCCATTACTTTAATATTGACTCTGAAGTTTGACCATCCTCCACCTGTTCTCCTCCCTCAGGCCTGACCCTGCTCATCCCCTACCTGCTGACCAACAAGAAGAGGTGGAAAGACTGCAAGATCCGTGTTTTCATCGGTGGCAAGATCAACAGGATTGATCACGACCGGCGAGCGTAAGTACTGTATTATCTGCAGAGGAGTTAAATGAGATTGATGTAATGTAGACGAGCCACTCCTGAGATGAAGAATAATGTTTCTGATTATCTTCATCACCATGCTGTACGATGCATGTCGGTGGTAGTACCTGCTCAGCATTTCTGCTTGTTGCACCTCTGCCGGTGCCTAAATGCCATCTCAAGACTGTTTTATGCTCTGTGCAAGATGATTCTGTGAGTGCTGTCCCGCTGCAATGAACCAGACAAGAGGCTTCTGCTGATGTTGGGCGTGCCTATTAGCAGTGACTCTCATACTCTTGGTGAGCTCTACCAGTTTCCTAAACACCTGGTCATGCTGCCACTTGAAGCAACCTTATGCCAAAAGTAACCTTGCAGCCACACAAAATGTGGTTGAGTGATGCCTGGGCCTGACCAGTTCTCTTCCAAGCCAAACCATCAGACTAGATTGGCTGGACTTGGGGGAGTGTCATATGTGGCTTGGATTAGAAAGCTCAGCCTTGCCTGAGGTATCCTCCACAGGTCACTACACCCCATCATTCTGGGGAGAATGCCCTCCCACTTTGTCCACTGTCCTTGCTGAGATTAGCTGATTGACTCGACCAAGAGCCTGTCTTCCTCCATTCTCATCACTTCTGTCACCACCATCTTCTCTCGTTCGCTTACAGAAGCTCTGGACCACACCTTTAGTTTCTAGAGTTCTTTCAGGACTTGTGGACACCTTTTGTAGAACTTGTAAGGAACCCCATTTGGGCCAGGGGCAGAGCTTGACCTTGCTTTTTGAATGATTGCATTCTCCTTGCTCAGCTGTGGTGGAACCATCTCAAACTTGTAGGATGGTGGCTGGTTGGGGTACATTGCCAGGGGACCCAAGTGGGAGATGCTTTTCAGGATCTGACACTCGTTTCAAGTTCTATCTTTTCCATGACCAACGCGCCACTCTTTTTCTCCTCTAGAAAACTTCTGGCCATCTTGAAAGGACCTTTTAGGAATTTTAAGCATTGCCTCTCGTTTCTCTTCCTCCTTTTTCTAATTCGTTCTGCCCTCCCGAGTGATGTTAGGCGACCCTGCATATAAATCCCTTCTATAACCAGTCAGCCACGTGGTTAGAGAAGATTTGTATTCAGAACCTGTCCATAGTTTCCCTTCTCCACATGCACGAATGTGGAGAAAATTAGAGAAGACATCCCCATGTTTGATGTTGCTGTTGATATCTGAACCTGATCCAGCTGTATAATAACCAGTGATGGGAGTAATGGTGTTAAAATAAACGGCGTTAATCTTTTCAGGAACGGGTAATCTCACTAATTACTCTTTCCATCGTTCCAGAGGATAAAACGTTTCTGACAGACGTTGCTTTTGTAAGATGAGATTTGTTTTTATTTTGGATGAACAGAAGTTCCATGTCTGTTGGGACTATATTATGCTGCTGCTACAGTGGAGAGGAGGCGGAGTGATACGGCTGAAATTGGAGAATATAGTAGAAGAGTCGCTGTGTTGTGAACGGGTGCAAACTAAGTGGGTCCGCTCCTCTTTATTGCGTAATTTTCACTCTGTTTAAACCGGGTTATCCGCCAGATGATCTGCTCAGATACAACGAGAAGACCCCTTTATACCACAGAACAAACAAATCAGTTTTCCAATAAACTTAAAAAATGTTCAACTGATAAATAATGTTTTGTGGCCTTTATTTGTTTTTGATGTTATGTCAGTGTGTGCAGCCACACACACAAACGAGCAATGGCGAGTCCAGACAAAACCGAGGAAGAGTTTTAATCTGGAACCACAGACGTCACTTTTCCCTCAGAGATACGAGACGAGAACGTTATGAGAAATGTTTATCATGACCAGAAAAGGTAGAATCAGATGAAGCTCTCCTGAGCAGGAGAAGCGGCTTCCAGAGATCAGTGTCCAGGATTTTTCTCTTAGTAATTATTCCACTAGGTTTTCAATCATTAGTCAGATCTAATATTTGGTTTTATTGTGAATAAATGAGTAACAGACGGATTTCTGTTAAAAGGAACATATTTGAACATTTTTTAAAAAGGTAAAGAAATAGTTACTTTTCCAAGTAATTAATCAGTTTTATAATGCTGTAACTCCGTTACAAGAAGTAACTTGTGTTTATTTTGCTTAATTTTTGTGTATTTGTAAACTGTATTTGGCTGCTACCTTGGCCAGGTCTCTCTTGTAAAAAAGATTCTAAATCTCAATGGGACTTCCTGGTTAAATAAAGGTTAAATAAAAATAAATAAACTAGTAACTATAATACAGACTTTTTGATTTGACCAGCACTGATTATAACCAGCAGATTTTAAACTCAGCTAATAATGAAAATAATATAAAATAAATGCAAACAATTGACTATCTGATTAAAACGGGCTAACGTTTTACGTCATCATCCTGGAAGTTTCCTCCTCAGTTACACATTTCTATATATTTTTTTTATATTTATTTTATTTGATAACTTTACTATATATTTTGCAGTATAATATAAATATAAAATAGTCATATTTTATAAAAACCATATATTTAAAAAAAAATAATTTTCATTCAAAATCTATAAAATACATATTTTATGTATCTTATTTATTTTACACATTTAAACATTAAAAAATGCCGTATTCCACATGATGAACAGTCAGAAAGATGGAAAAAATAGAACAAGTTATCCATCTTTTGTTATTTTCTGTGTGTCTCCAAGCAGTGCGTGTTACCCTCAGAAACTATGATCTGTAGTGTCAAAGGCAGCTGTTTAGTCCACGAGCCGGAGTGGGAAGCAGTCGGCTGTAACTAATAAAAATGTCATTACAAACACTGAACAGAGCAGATTGTTCTGCCAGAGTTTTAAAGCCCGACTGGAAGACCGGGTGGGTGTAGATGATTTCTTCCGGCATTTCAGACTAAATTAAGCAGCTTGGAGACCTAAAGTTTGACAATTTGGAAATTAGAAGAGCTGAAGAAGAGAATGAATGACGGGACAGGATCAGGTTTCTGTCCCTGATGTCCAGTAATTACAGCTGACTGATGGTGGGATGTTATTGTGATGCTGATGGTGGTGGTTTGTGTGGACGGATGGGAGATGTGGACGGATGGTGTAGAAACTGTGACTGTGGTCAGGGATAAAAGCTTTGCTTTGCTTCTGTCTCTGTGGACTATACTTGCTTCAGAACCGTAAGGACGCCACTAGAAATGGGTGTTTTTCTTGTTTTTGTGGAAAGCCGTCTCGCTGTGTTGATTATCTGAACATGATGGAGGAAGCGGGACTAATGCATTACTGACAATATGTCATCAGTTTAATTACTGGCTTTATGTACCGATGTGGGTCAGGATGAAGATCCTGAGGAAATGGTTCATCTGCACATGCAGGACAATTTTGATTAATAAATTACCTTTCTTTACTTTAGTTTTTGGTTTGTTTAAAAATAAAATCTAATCAAGTCATTTTGTTCCCAGTATTCTTTCAATTTCACAATTTAATTTTATTTCATTGTTTAAATCTTTTTTTTGTTTGGTTAAAGAATCTGACACAAAACAAACACGTAGTTATCAGGACATGTCCCTGCCGACTGTCGCTGCAGGCTGTTGCGTCCCCTGCAGGCGGTCGCCTCCCTTCCAGACTGTCGCGTCCCCTGCAGACTGTCGCCTCCATTCCAGGTTGACGCGTCCCCTGCAGACTGTCGCGTCCCCTGCAGGCTGTCGCCTCCCTTCCAGGCTGACGCGTCCCCTGCAGACTGTCGCCTCCCTTCCAGGTTGACGCGTCCCCTGCAGACTGTCGCGTCCCCTGCAGACTGTCGCCTCCCTTCCAGACTGTCGCGTCCCCTGCAGGCTGTCGCGTCCCCTGCAGGCTGTCGCGTCCCCTGCAGACTGTCGCGTCCCCTGCAGGCTGTCGCGTCCCCTGCAGGCTGACGCGTCCCCTACAGCAGATCGTGATAGAAACGGCTCAGAAAGCCAACAAGAAGCCAGCTATCACTTTCAGGCTCAGCTCCTTTGAATACGACATAAGAGAAAAAGAATGCTGCGGGACTTTCCTGGATCCTGGTCCACCTCAGTCTGCAGCTCCGTGTTTACACTGTTATTTAAAGTGGCTGATCCAGTCTCTCAGGTTGGCTCGCAGCATTTATTTGTCTCTGAAAATGTTTCCAGCTGTTTCCCCAGATTTATGTTCATTTATTTCATCTTCGCTCCTCTGCAGGATGGCAACTCTACTGAGCAAGTTCAGAATCGACTTCTCAGACATCACCGTGCTGGGAGACATCAACACCAAGCCCAAGAAGGAAAAGTGAGTCCTCTTCAACACACCTGATTCTGTTCACGTCACAGCTTCTAAAAACATCCTGAGAACAAAGAAGCGGGTTTATATCCAAACTAAGTTTGCAAATGTGCGCAGAGCATACACCAAACATGACTCACACTCACCAGTTAGTGTGCATGCAAACACAACACACACCGATGATGACTGGATCTGGGTTTGGCACAGTGAGAACAAACTCTGCAGAAAGACTGAGATTCAAACCAGGAAAGAAAAGAAAAAAAATCTGAATAATAACCAGAAAAGTTCTGCATCATGAAGACTTTAAAAGCTGATGAGGGGACGACCGTAAATAACAACCAATAATAGGAACAAGGAAGAGGAACGAAAGTAATGAAATGATCCGGGTATTGGTGGTGAGCTGGAACAAGAGTTTGCAGATTAGAAGTAAAAGATTTAACAAATTTCAGCTCAGCTTTCCACTAAGGAAGAAGGATCATTTTTTCACAATCACGGTATTAAACAACACGATTATTTAATCGTAAACATTCCTCAATATCATCACTTAACATAAAAGATCACTTCTGAACCATCGTAGTAAAGTCATGTGATATCATCCTGCAGCATCCTCTAAAGGTACAGCTGGAAATCTGTCAGAAACTTAAGAAATAAGGAGGATAAAGTGGTTTTTGGTGGATTATGTTTACAGCTGCAACAAAGCACAAGATCAACTTCTGTCACAGAGATAATGGCAGATTTTCTTTCAACATGAGTAAAAAGTTAATGGATTAAATTATTCTAACTGCATTAACACATTAGTTTTATTATTTACTTGCCCTAAGTAAAACCTAAAGACCAATTTAAAGTGTTAGGAAATTTATTAATAATATATAATATATATATAATTAATAATAATAATTAATAATCTTGATCATAAAACTGAGTTTTTATCTTTAGGATCCTCCAACATAATGATGAGTTATCTAAACAGGGTGAACAGACTGCAGATGTAGGAGGTCAAATCGTTTATTTCTGCAGAGATTTAGGATAAAATGTGGATGATAACAGCCATAAGAAGATGGCTGAAAGGAGACCCATTTATTTCCCTCAATCTGGGAATTAAAAACCTGTAAGATCTGATTTCTGTTTGATTCCCCTGCTCAACTGTAACGTTATAAATGCAGCATTAATATAGAAATCAGAAAATCCTGGACATTCAGACTTTTTACATCCATCTTCCATTTTTCCCAGAAGACAAAGGATCCAGTTGGAAAGTCTGTGATTATGTTTATTTACTGTTGTAAACAATATTGCAATATTTTGCTTTCTTTTTATTAAAAGAATACAAAAGAGAGAAATTGATGGTGAGGTGAGTGGGGGTGTGCTGCCCTCTTGTGGTGTGTTGGTGTAAAATCATCACAACTGGTCTGCAGCTGGTCGGGTGATGATCGGATTATCAGAGCAGAATCAGCCTGTGAAGAGTCTGAATCTTGTAAATAATAAGAAATAATTTTATGAAGAACTTTTCACAGATACAGAAAGACAAAGAACTTAATAGGATAATACAAAAAAAATTCGGAGAAAATGGAGTTTAACAGAAAAATACCTGTCAGGTTGTTTTACTGCAGTTTTCCTCAACTTGAATTTTTTTCCTCTTTTTTTTTCTTTCCCCTTTTCTCTTAATTTATTTGACCTTGTCCATCAGCAGAATGATGGTCTGGTTGCCTTGATCTGAACACATTTGCTTTCTCAAGATGATCTTGGTGGATATAGTGGGAACTTTGTGATTTTATCTTGAAAGGTGCTATATAAATAAATATTTACTTACTTACTTACAAATCTTTGTGGACTTAAAGCCCCCCTTGATGCTCGAGCATCATTCTTTATCTTTACTGCAGCTAAGTTCCAGGAGCTGACAACCAGCTGCTACACCTGAGATGCATAACAGAAAACATCCTAAGGCCTCTGTAAGAAAACAAAGCAAGCAATCATTAGGAGCACCTATAAAAAGATAAAAAGTATGGCCAATTCAGCACCTGTTCAGTTTTCGATGGTCAGAGTTACAGAGATGTGTCTCTATAGAAACATAATCTCAGCGTATAAGTTTTTGATGTAAGTCATGACGTTTGTACGCTTAATCGTAGTATTTAGCCCACCAGTGTTAAGAGAGATTAACCTTACTGTCGCACCACCAGCCACACCCGGTTTAGTTACGCCAGGCATTGTACGCAGTGTCCATTCAGACTGAAACTGGTTCGATTGTTCTGCTCAGTTCGACTGGACAGAGATTCTTAATGAAGTAAAAATTGTCTAGATGGAACTAATTTTCAGAAGTGGACCCCAGATGTAATAAAGTGGTTGAACTCGGGTTTGTTGCGGCCATGGAAACGCCTTGGAGTGTGTGCTAACCCTGCCTGTCGTTGCAGTGTGGCAGCCTTTGAGGAGATGATCGAGCCTTATCGGTTGAATGACGACAACATGGAGATAGAGGCCGCCGAGAGGCTGAAAAACAGCGAGCCATGGAGGATCACAGACAATGAGCTGGAGCTGTACCGAGCTAAGGTCCGTTAGCTGCTTCCATGTTGAGTTCTGACCCGCTCATCTCCAAGCTAAATGTTGAATCTCTGTTTGTCCCTCAGACCAACCGTCAGATCAGACTCAACGAACTGCTGCAGGAGCACTCAAGCACTGCCAACCTCATCGTCATGTAAGCTAGCTATCTAGCTGTCTGCCTGTCGGTCTGTCTACCTACCTATCAGTCTGTCTGCCTGCCTGTCTGTCTGCCAGAAGAACTGAAACTGTCCACTGGTGGAAATGTACTGTATAATATCAGATCAGATAAGTGTGATGGGTCAGAATTTTCTGATGTTTACATGAAGCATTTTTAATCCATCAAGATTTTAATCTGTGTCCATGCAAACGTGTTTAGTGTCAGCTTGAAGATGCCTGATCAGAAATGTTTCCAGGTTTGTTTTTGACCTGTCCTTCCTCTCCTCCTCCTCTGTCCAGGAGTCTGCCGTTAGCCCGGAAGGGCGCCGTGTCCAGCGCCCTTTACATGGGCTGGCTGGAGGTGCTGTCCAAGGGCCTGCCGCCCATCCTCCTGGTGCGCGGCAACCACCAGAGTGTTCTCACCTTCTACTCCTAAAGCCGGAGCAACGGAAAGGAAACTCACATTTTTAACTCTCACATCCACTCCTGCCTCTGGAAATGCACACACAAACACATCTCAGCCCAAGTTACCTGGCGCACCACACACACCCACTCCAGAGACAGTAGACAGCAGCCACTGATGGAAACCACGGCAACACCAAGGAGGAAGGGATGTTGGTTGAGATGTGATGAGCTCTTCGTGTGATGGAGGAATGTCAGGGTCATGGTGGGAGCTTCCACTCAGCTCCTTTTTATTTATTCCAACATGTTTTTTTTTTCTTGTAGCTGTAGTTTCTTCTCATTTCCCATCCCAGCATTCCTTTGTGTTCAGATTGAGTTCTCAGGCTCAGCAGCAGGTATGCACAGTGTCAGGTCAGCTCCCAGTACGACACTGAATATTTTGATGTCACTTTTTAAGTTATTTGGACCAGCTGTCGTGTGTGTTGCAGCAATAATCGCCCTGTTGTGTAACTTTTAGAGAGAAGCATCCAGAATGCTTTGCAACACCTTCTGAAGCCTTATGGACGTGCCTTCCAGTTGGATCTGATGGAAACCCTTCTCATTGGAAATATATTGGTAGTTTGATTCTTTCTTAGTTGGAAGGGTTTAGTAATGCGAGTGGGTTGGTGGAGTTTAATGAAGATTGCATGAACATTTCCTGTCTTCTTTCAGGCGGTAGTTTTGGGTTCTTGTTTGATCCTTTTCTCTTCGGGTCTTCCTTTGTAAAACTGGGTTACTGGAGACGGTTTCTGTTTTAGAAAAACGTGAGTCAGTCAGCCGTGATGTTTATGCTGTTTTATCTGCCTTCTTCCCCTCTAAACACACTCCTGTAGTCGACGCTGGTTAAAAACTTGCCTTAATGAAAGAACAAATGATTGTCGCAGGTTTCTGAAGCCGTACAGGCAGGGCGGATGCAGAGAGGAATCCATCGTGTTCACATCGGTCTAAACTTTCTTTCCTCGGTCTCCTTGAACCCGCATGTCCTGGTCGGCAGCGATCACGTAGACCCGACCGCCAGGCTCCCGTTCCCACAAAGCCGAGATGAGAAGAAAGAAGGAACGTCTTCACGTCGGGGTGGAGATTTACCTCTATGCATCTGAGCTGTGTAACGTCAGCGTGTCGTCTTGTTCTCATCTGAGCATCAGCCTCGACTCGTAGCCTTTGTGAGGGCGACTTGGCTCCACTAAAAGCCATAGAAGCAGTTTTCCAATCTGATACTTGTGTTCCTGGTGAATCCCGTGCTATTCCCTGTTCATGATGTAAAACTATTGACACTAAATCTGAAGGTTTATGCAGATAAATTAACAGTAAATGCTTAAACAATCATTAAAAGTCTGATTTGCAGACAGATAAGCACGTTTGTGCTTCGTCATAAATTATCTGCACATGTTGGACGTGCTGCCAGCTTCGGCTCCGGCTGTAGGCGGTGAAACAGGCTCCTTCTATCTTTTCTTTCCCAGCAACAAGCAGCTTCAGCCTTCACTTTCTTCCATGTATTCTCTCACTTATGGTATGCAATTTCTAAAGTGGAATGTTACACACAGCTTGGGTTAGATGAATGTACTGTATCATAATGAAATGTAGGTAGGAAAGAAAAAAGTCTGTTTCATGTTTCCTTTGTAGGCACAGTGCAACCACCTGTTCACACACCTGGACGAAGCATGCAGCAGATGTGGGGAGTGTGAGGAGGAACATACAAACAGGTTAAACCATCCGTCCTCACGCCCCCCACCTGGAAAACGGTTTAAAACCTAAAGAAAGTGACAGGAATGTCAGAATGTAAACCTACAGTGATTTCTTAAAGAAATAAATACTGTAAACCGATTTATTTAACATTTGCATTTTCGAGGCGATTGGGCTCAAACGGAGCGAATGATGAGATGTGATGGGCTGTGCTGAAGGAGTGTGTCCTGGTCATCGTCCTACTGTGAAGCCTTCATCCTCCCTTATGAATAAAACACGGGTTATTCTATATTTGTATATTAAAGAAACTATATATGCCTATATACCGTATATAAACACATGTATGTCTGATTCCCAGCTGGAGGAAATCTTAGTCTTTGTCACATCAAATGAAAGAAAAATACTTCCCTTCATCATTTTACAGACGAGTAGCGTTTGTGTGTGTTATTGTCTTTCTGGATGGATTCAGATAAATCTGCTCCGTGAGTCCAGACCAGCTATAGACATTTTCAGTTTCCCTCTACCAAAGCCTCCCGTTCCTCTTCATTTCAAACCAAAGTCACGGATCGTAATTTTAAATAAAAATTTTTTAAAAAGTTCTGGTCCTGAAATGTCATGGTGATCGTGTCCACACATAAACTAACCTGTAAATAAACGTCATAATCAAAAGGAATGGAACAGTTCTGTTCAGTTTCAGTCTGGAGAAAGATATTTATTTTAGTTCAGAAATATTTTCTTTCTCCTAAATATTTCGGTTTTGCTTGTAAGTTAATTTGCATGTTAATGTTTTCTGTTATATATTTCTTGTCATTTCAGTTTAGCACAGGTTTTTTTTTCTTTTTGACTATCTTTTCAATGCCTTCTAAAGAAAAGAGGTGAGGATGAGCGGATTAAAGCGGAAATCTTCCGCTTTCACGCGTACGTGGACGGATTGGAGTCAGCTGGTTGACGCTGGGATGTTTTGATACACTGTTAACAGTCACAGATATGCTTTTTCTAACATTTTACCAGTTATAATTACCAGTACTTTGTATATCTTTATTGCAATAAATAAAATAAAATCTGTTTAATTTTCAGTCTCAAGGTGTTTTCTTTACTGACCTGAGCAGAAAAACCAGACAACCAGAGACTATACTACAGACCCTATCTGTAAACAAAGCAGAGGAGCAGCAACAGGAAAACAAACTTAGAAAAACATTAGCACCAAGAATATTAAAACAGCTGTTGCCACGTGTTGTTACTACAGACGTGTGAGAATAAACATATGTGCCACTGTGTCTGACAAAATTCTCCTGAACACAGTAGAAAATGTAAATAGTTATCTCCTAAAAGAAAACCACATTACTTTCAGTTAAAACCAGAGGATATCACCCCAGTTCATCTAGGAATGAGTAAAGTAGTCCTAGGTGTCAGGAAGTAATCCTAGATATTGGTAAAGTACCTCTGAACACGGCTTTAGCTCCTATCAGCCTCGCTACAGTCGGTGATCGACATGGTTGCAGCCCAGTCTGAAATGGAGACTGCCCACTCAGACGGAATATCCACTTTGGAGGGCAAGTTATCCGCAATGAGGTCGAAGCTTGAGTGTGTGACATGGGAGAAGGCCTCTCTGCAACTGGCTATGGAGGATCTGACCTCATATGACTGGCATTCATGAAGGAGCTGAGGAAAGTGATGCCTGACTGTTCATGGGCAAGCTACTGAAGTAGTTAACTTGTATGCTACAGGATTTGGAGCTGGAAAGTGCGTACCACAGCCTAGCTTCAAAACCTCCAGAGGGTTCCCATCCCTTCATCGTCCGCTTTCATAGGTACACCCATAAGGAGTGTTTTCACATGGGCTAAGAAGCACCGTGACACTGAGTTTTGCAGCTGGCCAACCTGATTCTTTGAAGATTTTGCTGCAACCCTTGCCAAGAAAAGGACTCAGTGTAACAAACTGAAGGCTCAGCTCTATAAAGATACAGTAGCATTCGCTTTGGTATGATCTACCCAGCTCAGCTGGGTACCATCAACAGGCAGACGCGCACTTTCGACTCAGCCGAGGATGCTGAGCGGTTCAATCAGGACTCTAAGAGTAAGTGATAGGTGTGGACAAAAATTCTTTCCATCTGCTTTGATTGACTCATCAAACTCAGAACAGTTCAGATGACTGAGAGTCTAAAAAGTCTGTTAAAATTTGTGTTTACTGGTGCTTATAGCCATTTCTTCTGGAGGCCTCCTCACGTTAGGAACCCAGTGAGGTGTGCTTTCCCCAGCACACTCTCCTACAATTGTAGGGCAGGTTCAGGACTTTTGTTTTTGTTTCTTTACTTTCTTCGCTCTTGTAGCTCCGTCTCATTAGCAATCCAATCTGTACCCTGCTAAATTCCTGCCCCTCGCACTACATCACCAATCCAGGGGTTATTTCCACTATACGGATTTGGAGGCAAAATTCTCTCTGCTTCATCAACGATGCCTATTAGTGAGAACCACCTCTTCTTATCCTCCTCAGCTGACTCAGCTTTTGTCCTGTGAAAAGATAGAGGTTTGTTAAACAACTTTTTAATAACAAACCTTTGCCTCCTTTGATAATGTTAAATCCTCATTTGAGCTGCAGTGGTCTCAACTATTTAGGTATTTCCAAGCACGTAATTTTGCATGCCATTATCTCCCTAATTTTCCTCATCTACTTCCTTTGTTGAAACTATCCTGTCCCTCCCTTCAGATGGTGAATTTATCTCAACGGTGATGTGATTGTTCTCATCTTTTTCGCCCCCCCCAGCAGTCATGAACATCTGGAAAAGTGAACTGGATGTCACATTTGAAACAGAATGGTGGAATGAGACCCTCAGCAGGTCCTCCTTTTATGATATATGTAATGACAGGTTACGCCAGGAGGAGGCGTTGTACACATGGGATGTATGTGGTGGGGAGAAGAAGAATAAAAGGTTGTCTTGCAGAATCCTTCCGGTTGTTGTCCTTGCGTACGAGGTACAGAGGAACAATACATGGTGTCAGAAACCCGAATCCACGACGGCAGAGTCCAGTGGTGCGGACAACTACCGGAGAACCTCACCGGTACAGAGACCATGACAAGAGAGGATAAAGAGGAATGACCGAGCCGGCAGATGCTAACAAGCTAGCGACAAGCTAAAACAGTCAACATGGACCACATATTCACTATCACGCCACCGGGACCGTTCGACTTCGAGCCCAGTTCCTGGCCCGCATGGATCAAAAGGTTTGAACGTTTTCGACTTGCGTCGGGATTAAAAGATAAAGACGGCGCTTAGCAGGTGAATTCTGTTCCTGTATGTGATATGTTTGGATGGGTTGTACTGAAAACATGAATTTCCCTGCAAAGGGATTAATAAATAAATAAAGTATTTCTGATTCTCTCATCTACACAATGGACGATAGGGCCGATGATATCTTGACATCACTGCAGTTAGCATAAACTGGATAACTATGATGAAGTGAAAACT
>CM047993.1:26880332-26892298 GCA_026261665.1 Melanotaenia duboulayi
GAGGTCCGGATTTGGTGATCCCTGATGTATAGTAAGCATTTACTTGAGTCCAAGGACAGTGGGATGGTTGAGTTATTGATCTTGAAGGATTGTATTGATGCTGTTATTAAGGACAGCGTGTATCACATGTGTCTGATTACAGAGAGGTTTTAGAGTCACAGGCAATTCACATTCCCACCCAAACAATGCACAAACCTCATAACACAGATGGTACAAGGTTTACCAGTAGCTGTCCAAGTAATCAACACTCATGACACAGCCATGCAACCCAAGGCACTAGATGTAGTCACCCACACAAATCCTGTTAACCCTTTTCCTAGTCAGCGTAGTGATACCTCTGCAGCTGGCCCTATGAGTCCAGTCAAAGCCTCATCTGACACAGCAAATGTTGATTTGCAGGAGATGCTCACTAGCTATGAGGAGCTGGGTAGGAAGCTAAAGCAGAGCACATTGTCGCCTGCAGATCAAGCAAGCCAAATCTAATAGGGACCAAACCCAAAATGAATCACCCCATCAGCTCATGACCCAGATGTCCTGTGAAGGCATCATCTCCCTAAGACATCTTTCCTATCTGTAGTGGCGAGAGTTCAAAATACAAGGGGGGCAAGTTGGAGATCATTTATCAAATATACAGTATTGCACAGAAGTGAGTACACCCTTCACATTTTTGCTAATATTTCATTATATTTTTTCATGGAACAACACTATAGAAAAATTCAACTTTGACATACAGAATATAAAAGTTTAATTTTTATAGTTTGGTGTCCAGTATATCAAAGTTTAATTTCTATAGTGTTGTCCCATGAAAAGATATAATGAAATATTTGCAAAAATGTGAGGTGTGTACACTCACTTCTGTGAGATACTGTAAGCTACAATAACATCTGTAAACAGATTGATGAAGGGCTCAGAGAAAGCTTCCATGACACAGAGATAGTTCCAGGAATTCTCACAATAATCAAACCTGGGACTTTCAAATATATGCTTATCAACAAGGATGACTTTATGGTGACTGAACTGAAAGGATTTCTTCAGGCTCACCTGAAAAACAGCACAGTTATTTCAGGAGCTAATGTGCACCAGACAGGATGAGAATGAGACACCACAGCAGTTCCTCTACTGTGTGATTGGCTTGAAGCAGTGTGTCCTGTTCAAATTCAAACTGCCAGACACGAGCATACAGTATAGTCCAGCTACTTGGAAATAAGTGCAGTGACATACGACGAGAGCTGAAACCTCTCCTGTCTAATGGAAAAGTAAGTGAAGAAACAATACTGCGTCATGTGATGACAATCACCAATGAGAAAAATGAGAGGCAGAAGAGGAGGATCCTACGTTGTCAGGCCTCCACAAGCGCACATACTGTCAACAAACCGGTCCTGTCTTGCCCACTACCCCTGAGGCAGCCAAAAACAGTCAGGGTCAGACCTCACCTCTGCCCAGTGTTGAGTCATTATGTACCAGATGTGGAGCAGTTGCAAAGCTAATAGGAAAAAAGGCCCTAATTCAATGAAACTTCAGTGGCCAGGCTGTAACTGCGTTGATGAACACAGGTGCACAAGTTAGCATGATAAGTCGCGCCTGGAAAGAAAAATATTTGCCCGATCTGAACATATGCTCTCTGTCAGAAATAATTGAGGAAATAGATGAGTTGAACTTGCACACAGTCACTGAGGAACCCATCCCATTTGATAGCTGGGTACCCTTAAAGATAAACCTGCCTGGGAGCGAAGATCCCAGCCTCTCTATCCATGTTCCAGTCCTTGTCAGCAGTTTGCCCATGGCAGACCATTGATTGGTTTTAATGTTCTGGAGCAGCTCATTGAGGGACAGCTAGAACAGTTAGTCCCAACCCTGACTACACTACCCCATAACGCCATTTCTGTATGTAAAATAGAGGTGCTTGTGTCATGGCCTTAAAAAGGGGTGATAATGAGAGGAGTGGGGAAATGAGGAGCAGGCACGCAGTTCTCTCGTTCACTCATCTGTAATGAGTTTTTAACAATATACAACTAAACAAATTCACAGTAATAACACTAAATATATAACATAATGATGCATACATTGCATGATCTCTTCCAATCTCTGGGCAAGTACACAATGATACCATTACCGCAGTAAGTACATACAATCTCAACTATCCAGGAACAATTTCCAGGAACGTACAGTGACTTATAATGAGAGATACAAAACTACAAATAATTTACTAGTTGTTTCACAGTGTATATTTTGAGGTAATTACCTTAAAAAGGGGTGATAATGAGAGGAGTGGAGAAATGAGGAGCAGACACGCAGTTCTCTCGTGGAAGTAACGTGACTTCCCCCTAGCGGAACCCCCAGGTAACACCACAGACCAACACAGATAAAGTATACAGAAGCCTCTACTGGCTATTTGCTTTTACGTATATAACAGTAAAATAACGAAATAACGAGTCAACACTGGAATCCAAATTATGAATACTGAAAGAAAGAATGCCTAGGAATTAACTTCTAAACAACCTGTTATACCTGTTACACTTGTAAGTTTTGATCAGACAGCAGCGCGAAATACAGCACTAGGTTGTCTCAGAACAGGTAGGAGGGATACAGTTATTCCGGCTGAACAGGTTGCCTGGTAGAGGGCCGCATTCCCCAGCCATAAACCCTTCTGACCACCTGGTTTTGTTTGAGGCAGATAAGTGCAGCCAGCCTTTAGAGCAGTTAGATATGGAGCTGCATTGGTTGAGGTACAGAACCCAGCCAAGCCTTATGCTAAGATTGCTGTTGGCAACAACATTAAATATGATGCAACATTACCATGAAAGACAGCCCCAGGCACTTTACTGCACATTGAACGGGTTGTGGATGCTGACTCATCAGATAGCCTAACACCTGCCTTAGCAGTTGGCGAGGCTGTTTTTCAGCCTGATGACTCGGGTGAGTTGGACCAGCCTCTCTGGCATCCACCCGTAAGTCTTGAGCATTTGAAGGGAGAACAGCAAGAAGTTGTCAAGAGAATGGCTTTCGAGGAGTCTAAGGAGTTTGCAAGAGATGGGAATGACATTGGTTGTAATCCCAGTCTGCAAATGGTAATCAGTTTGAAAGACAATATCCTGGTGCAGAGAGTGTACACCTCCATTCCAAAGCCGCTTTTTAGGGAGGTCAAAGAATACATCCAAGACCTCCTTGTGAAGGGATGGATTGTAAAATCAAAATCCTCTTATGCTGCCCCAGTCATGTGCGTGCGGAAGAAAGATAGCACACTGCGCCTCTGCAAACAATATCGTTTAATAAACCAGAAAACTTTGCCAGATAGACATCCACAGCTTCAAATAAGAGACCTGCTAGACACTCTGGGGGGAAAAAACCTGGTTCAGCATTCTTGACCAGGGAAAAGCCTACCACCAGGGATTTATGGCTGAAGGTTCACCCCATCTAACTACCTTCATCACCCCCTGATGAAGGTAGTGGATAAGTTGAGCTCTCTGAGGGATAACTGCGGTATACCTTACCTTGACAAGTCCAAGTCATTTGAGGCTCATGTAGAGGTGGTTCTGAAGGTGCTCCTGGCCTTGCAACACTATGGTGTGAAACTCAGGCCTGAAAAGTGTGAAATGTTTAAAGGGGAAGTTTGTTACATGGAGCGCCTAGTCAGTGCTGAAGGTTTCTGAATCGACCCAAAGGACGTTGAGGCTGTACTGGTTCTGAAACCAAAACCCCACAGACCATTGGTGACCTGAGAACAGTCCTTGGTTTTCTCAGCTACTACCGCTTGTACATACAAGGTTTCAGTCTCTGTATGAGTTACTGCAGGGGAAATCTTCAATGCTTCTGGTCCAGGGTTGTCATAGTATAAACCAAAGGGCCCCAACTGCCATCTAGAATGCCTGTTGAGTGGACTGCTAAGCACCAAAGCAAATTGGAGGAACTGATTGACATGTTGACCCATCCTCCAGTCCAAGCCTACCCCGAATTTGACTTGCCATTCATCTTGCACACAGATGCATCCGAGTGTGGTCTTGGGGCCAGAGGTGGGAGATTGTGCCATCATCAAGTCATCTCCATGCCGTGAATTTGTTCTGCCCAGCCATTTAGGCAGGTAATTCCATTCAGCGCAGGTTAGTTCACTGGGCTGGTTGATTGGAATCACCTGCTTCAATGGCTGGGCAGAACTAATTCATGGCATGGAGATGACTTGATGATGGCACAATCTCCCACCTCTGCTTGGGGCTGTTTTATACCAGCAGCAGGGTAAGAAATTGCGAGTCATTGGCTATGGGTCACGGACCCTGACACCTGCTGAGCAAAGCTACCACCTGCACAGTGGCAAGTTAGAGTTCCTGGCTCTTAAGTGGGCAGTGTGTGAGAAATTTAGGGATTACCTCTTTTACGCTCCACACTTTACAGTATATACAGACAACAACCGACTAACGTACATTATGAGCACATCTAAACTCAACGCAGTTGGCCATCGCTGGGTAGGGGAGCTGTCTGACTTCCATTTCGGCATCAAATATAGGCCAGGAAAACTTAGAAACATGAAGTGGCCTTGGTGGCAGTCCTCTTTGCCTCCTCTAACAGTGCAGTCCTGCAACCTCTCCCACCCTTCCCAGAAATACAACAGGATGCCTTGATTCAGGCTCAACAAAAATACCTCATAGTTGGAGAGGTCTTAAGACTGAACGAGACTAACAGCAAACTCACAGATGACATCTGGAGGTCAGTAAAGGGACCCGCTTGCAAACTCCTCCGTGATTGGGATTGACTTCACCTTGAGAACGGAGTCTTGTACTGACAAACACCTGCTCGAAAACAGTTCTACCTCAGAAATACTATGATGTAATCCTGAAACATCTTCACGATGGCATGAGGCATGTGGGCACAGAAAGAATACTCCATCTGGTCAGGGAGAGGTTCTATTGGTCTCACACTGACGACTATATTGAGGACTATGTGACCAAGAATTGCAGCTGCATGGAACAGGAAAAAACCCACAACTCAGGTATAAGCACCAATGAGCAGCCTAAAGTCTAATTCACCCCTTGAATTAGTCTGTATTGATTTCTTGCACCTTGAGAAGAGCAAAGAGGGGTATGAGTAAATTTTGGAGGTGGTTGACCACGTTACAAGGTTCGTTCAGGCCTACCCAACCAAAAACAAGTCGGGGCAGACAGCAGCCGAGCGAATCTTTAATGACTTTATGCCTTGTTTTGGTTTCCCTCATAAACTCCATCACGACCAGTGGAAGGAATTTGAAAGCAAGCTTTTCTGAGCTCTTGGTTAGCTTTCCAGGACAGGGCACTCCCGCACAACCCTGTACCACTCCAAAGTAACCCAGCTGAATGATTCAACAGTACCCCGTTGCAAATGTTACGTGCCCTGACAGACAGAGAAAAGGAGGCACGGAAAGAACATCTCCCACAGGTCATACATGCTTATAACTGCACCCGACACAAGTCCACTGGTTATTCACCCTATTTTCTGCTTTACAAATGACATATCGTGTGGCTAACAGTACCAGTCTGTCATCTAGCGCTAAGGACAAGTCTCATCATGGCAAGACAGTGAGGGGAGAGGTCCTAAAGCCAGGAGATAGTGTGCTTGTTAGGAATGTCGGTGAGCATGGTGGGCCAGGTAAACTACATTCCTACTGGGAGAGTAGGGTATATGTGGTCAAGGATCAAGTTTCAGATAATCCAGTGTATGTTGTCAAACCAGAAAATAATGTAAGGGGAAGAATGAGAACCTTGCACTGGAACCTGTTTCTACTGGTCAATGATTTAGAATTCCCACTACAGCCACATAAACCAGAAGGAGGGCCACCACAGAAACAGAGAAATGCTCGGACGGGGACAAGTGTCAGGAAAGACCAGGCAGAAATCACTGATACACCAAACTCGGATGATGATTCAGAGGGAGGATATTATTTGAGGGTACCAACAAGCTGGGTAGAACCAAGAGTCACCATTAACCCTGAAAGGCCAGGCAGTGATCAGAGGGAGAAAAGACCTGTACGGGAGATACCAGCTTCCTCTGGAGGAGCATCCACTTAGGCAGGAATAAATGTGTTTAAGTGCAGGATCAGTCCTCACCAGAAATGCCTGTAAAGGGGATCCAACACAGAGGTGAAAGTCATCCTGGACCACACAGAACACACAGAGGGCGCCAGATGTGGGTGAGGAGTGAAACTCTAATTAAGCCAGATCCTGAGCCACTGGGAGATGAAATAATTAATCGAGGTACCCAATCTGAAACAACAACAACAGGACACCCCTCAAGAGAGTGGATCTGACGATGACGTGCAGCCAACCCAGAATGCACCACCTTATGAGGAGCCAGAGTTGCCTCAACATGGATGCCCTGAGGAACAAATGCCAGGCTCTCAACCTGACTCCCCAGTTCCCTTGCAGTGGTCCACAAGGCAGAGACGACCGGGGCAAATGCTAACTTATCCATCTCTTGGCCATCGAAGATATCAGTCATTTCAGTCAGCTGGTTTCATTCCCCACAGCAATCTTTGGTATCCACAAACATGCTTACCACTGTTCCAAAGCCTACCTCTTGTACAGTATCAGTGTTTACCATTGCCCTCTCTGATACAAGGTTGTTAGAAGGTCGTAGGGTACACAAGCACATAAATATTTGGTGGTTAAAAGTTTGTTTGACATTGTATATTTTTGGAAGTGCTGGAAATTTTGAGTTGATATAAGGTGCTGATGTCCTTTAAGAATTTATGTTAAGTGCCAGGAATCACTTTTGTTGTTGGGGAGCGTGTGGCACACCTAAAATAGGGTTACCACATGTTTTATTTGTAATTATTCTGTGAGTGTTTCAGTTCTAGCATTTTGTTTTTAATGTAAAAGTGAGGGGCGGAACATTTTTTTTTCTCTTGTTGCTCTGGGAACGGTAAAGGGGCCGGCACTTCTGCTTTTTACTCAGACGAAATCTTGAAGAGAAAGCGAGATGGAATGTTTCCTTTCCTTTGTCTTTCACCTACTGCTAACAGTTAACATCTTTGTTACGCCGGTCATCATCCTTGAGACCCATAGCATTACCATTGGGGCGGCGTGGCTGAGCAAGGTAGAGCGGTCGTCTTGTAACCCAAGGGTTGCCGGTTTGATCCTTGGCCAAGTCGAGTTCATGTCGATGTGTCCTTGGGCAAGACACCGAACTCCTAATTGGTCTTGATGGGTCGTGGTTAGCGCCTTGCATTGCAGCTTCCGCCATCAGTGTGTGAATGTGTGTGTGAATGGGTGAATGTAACGTATGATGTAAAGCGCTTTGGGTATCATCCCAGGTACAGTAAAGCGCTATATAAATACGGACAATTTACCATTCTGGATCTGGAAGGCCATTGGACCCTGGTACAGATGTTCCTGGAACCTATTCATCCACCTGGTCATAATGTGGACATGGAGAAGCAAAACTGGTTGCTTGAGGAAGGTGCAGGAGGCACCAACATTAAGACCTGTATCTAGTGCAGCCTCAGCCTCGCGTATTTTATAATGGGACTTGTCCTTGAGGTCCAGTGTGCTGAAGTGGCCCCGTGCTCTGGGGAACACTGCCGCATTGCTGTCACCAGTGAGGTAGAGATTCTGGCTGGTTACCTAAAGGACAGTAAGGTTTTCTTAAATCCGCAAAACCAGGGTGATGTAATTGACTGTAACCGCCTTGTAGACGTAGGTACACCATTACAATCAGCAGCCAGTTTCTTAGGTTCAGCAATCTACTGTGATCCAAAACAACAGTCCTTCCATAAATCAGGATGGGTTAAAATGCACAATTAATAATGTCTAATAATTTATTTATTTAGTTGAAGCTGTTTTAGATCAGCATTGCTTTATCTGTGTGATCAGTTTGATAATTATCGTGGTGATAATGAACTTATGATGTCGTCTAATCTATTGCACATGCATGAGCAATGGAAAGTACCATGGGAAATGGGGGAATCATAGAAAACATAAATTAAATTAATTATTTTGTTTTGGTTTCCCAGCTGATTTTATTTTGTTTTGAGTTGAAAATAGGATAACAAACACAGCCAGCTTAATAAAACTCATTTAGAGATGCAAATTTTACAAGACCTTTTGGAAGAAGACAACTTATAAGTTTTGATAAATATCTACTATAGGAAATTTGTCATTTTTGAAGAACTACATTTTTATTTCTATTTTTAGGTTTTAAAATAAAAACATAAAACTTTGGCAAAAACAGGATATACAGACTTTCTTCTACGGGATGTAGATATTTGTGGAAAATTAGGTAATAAAAATAAATAAATAAATAAAAAAAAACTCAGATTTTCCAATCTAATGAAAAACAGATTGATAAAAAAATATATAGTACTGGTACTTTTAGTGTCATTATGTTTTGAAAATTCAATGTAATTGTTCCATGATGAATAATTAAAAATTGCTGAAAACCTGCATTTGTTATTATATCTATATTTATAAAACACTAGCTAGTTCTTTAACAGGTTTAGCCATGTGTTTAGAGCCATTGTGGAAGGTCCAGAGTCACTTGCTGCCCTGGAGCCACAGGTTGGTGTTTGTAAACCCAAATTTACATGATTACATGATATAGCAGTAGGCCTTTTAATTCAAAAGGTCATTTTGCATGTAACAATACGATTAATCGTCTTGTGATTAACTTTAATCGTTGCCCAGCACATATTTAGTTACAAATTGTTATTTCTATAATCACTTTTTATTTATAAGATCTATTATATTTTAAACATATAATTTCCAGAATATTTCAAGTTATATTAGAATATTACAGTTAAAAACTTATTTTTAAATTTAATAATTTTATCCTGTGACTCCAGAACGGACCCTGGCCTGTCTGACAGCAGTGGATTAGACGGTCCACACCAGTGTTTAAGGGATCAGTAAAGAAAATGTGACCTTCCAGGTTATTAATTCCAGAATAAAGGGTAGACAGATTCTTCCTCTTTTCAGGCGTCTAATGACAGAACACCAGATGACCTCCATCAGTCCTACACCCGCCATGCTTCACCTTCGATTTCACAATCAATGAATCATTGAAATTCTGTAGGCAACGGTTTTGTGTGTGTGTGTGTGTGTGTGTGTGCCGGGGGGGCTCCATGCTGAATATAGGCCAAACCAGTGAAAGAATGTAAATTAGCGTGATAAAATCGAGTGGCCTCGTTCCTCTGGCTGGGCATCAAAACCTCCGGTCTCAGCATCTTTTGTGACTGTTGGCAGTTTGAAAGGACTTGGAGACTCTGGTAATTACATCCAACTGTCTGAAGGCCTCTGAAGGCTCATGATTAGAGTACATGCAGCTTACTTTTATCACATTTTTCAGCACTACTTTTAAAGTAACTGTCTGAGATACTATGGAAAGAAAGACCATATCCCAGCTTCTTTAAGCCCCCAGAATCTTTTCTGTTGTAGTCGCTGCTGTTTGCAGCACTTGATTAATGTCCTTTTTTAGTCAAGAGGGAAACATTTAGAGATTTTTTCTAATTAAAAGGCTTCCAGTCGTTGGTTTCTGGCAGATGTTCACAAATTACTTTTTACCTGTCCAAGTCAAGTCTCACTTTTAGTTGTAATGAGTCTGCTTTAACATTGTGATGCAATATTAATTGATAATCCATACCTCGTCTTTATCAGACGGCATTTTATAACATCTCTGATGATCAGCTAATACTGACAAATACTCTGTCTCTCACCTCTGGACCATGTATTTACAGAAAAATCGTAGATGAACATGTAAATTTAATCAGATTAGTATATAGATTCCTAACATATGAAATAACTCAGAATTTCTAATGTGAAGCAAAATCCACCTGGACGATAAAGAACTTTTCTAAACTAATACTGCAGTTAATACTGTATATTGTGTGTCACACCCTCACCTGGTCGAGCCAAGCCTGTCCTGCCATTTTACTGCAGTGACTCCCCTAATCATCCACACCCGTCCCTGGTCCTCTCACTCTGCCCCATTCACTCCAGCTCTGCACTACAGCCAATCTCCCATAATCAGTCACACTTGTCTCCCATTGAATCACTAGTCCTTATATTCCCCAGCACCACGCTCACTCCCTGTCATGCCTCATGGACCATCTCCTCTCCTGTTAAGTAAGAAGATTCCTGTTTATTCCAAGTCCAATAAAGTTATGTTAACTGTCTTTTGTCTCCGTGAGGTCCATGCATAACGGTGTGGATGTAGAGGATGAACAAAATGCTGTACACTGCTGCAGAGATCACTTACTCTTCTTTCTCCAACCAACCCCACTTCTAGCTTAAACCACTTCACCGTGAGATCTATTTTTCTGCCTGCCATCTAAAATGACTCAGAATCAATGAGGTATATCTTCACAACTACAGGGGCTGTACATATGAGCTTAGTCTCTACAGAAAGCTGAGACAGGTGAGATTGCTGCAGTGTGCCAGAATCAGGATACGTGTTACTGTGGCAAAGTAAATCCATTTTAATTCACCTGGAACACAGTAGAAAATGTAACTGTTATCTCCTAAAAGAAAACCACATTACTTTCAATCAAAACCAGAGGATAGCAGCCCCAGTTCATCTAGAAATGAATGAATAAAGTAGCCAAAGGAATTAATGAAGCAGTCCTAGGAATTAGTGAAATATTTTCAGAAATTAGTAATGTATTCCTGAAAATTAGTAACATATTGCAAGGAATCAGCTAAATAGTCCTAGGAATAAGTAAAGTAGTCATAGGAATTATCAAAATAATCAGTGGAATGAATTAAGTAATCCTAGGAATGAGTAAAGTAGCCCTAAGAATGTGTAAAGTAATACTAAGAATGAGTAAAATTGTTCTCCCAATTAGTAGGAGGAACCTTGTGAAGAGGTTCGTTGTTATTTTTACCTACCTCGCCATCAGAGCCATTCACATTGAGGTCGCTCCTTAGCTGGATACCGATTCCTTCAGTAAGGCAAGAAGAGGACAGATTCGTGGGCTGCTCTCTGACAATGGAACCAACTTTGTAGGCGCAGAGCGTGAGCTGAGAACTGCTACTGAACAGTGGAATCAGGTGAAAGTTAATGATGTTCTTCTGCAGAAAGGAGTTAAATGGACTTTTAATCCACCTGCAGGCTCACATCATGGAGGAACTTGGGAGCGACTGATAAGGTGAGGTTGAAGCAATCAATAACAGCCGTACAATCACTAAAGCCTCCTTGGATCCGAACGACCTGGAAGCTTTAACTCCAAATCACCTTCTTCTGTTAAAGACTTCACCATCATTTCCACCAGGAGTATTCCAACCCACAGATGTGTACACACGTAGAAGATGGAAACAAGTCCAATATATGTCTGACTTGTTTTGGAAAAGATGGGTGAAGAAATACTGCAACAGCAGGAACGTCAGCGATGGACTAGAGTGAAGAGGAACCTCAGCGTGGGAGACCTTGTTCTCATCATGGACAGTTCTGCACCTAGAAACTCTTGGCCAATGGGACGAGTGATGGAGACTTTTTCGGATCGAAGAGGATTTGTTCGTCAAGTCTGTGTCAAGACTTGGACTAGCTGTATGGATCAGCCTATCACGAAAGTTTAACACGCTGAGCTTGATAAACCAGAGTGTACGTAAAGTCAACATTTACGATCACATGTTAAGTTAAACAAATTTATTGCTGCATCCTGCAAACTTGAAAGACGATTAATAAAGAAAGAAACGCATCAGGTTGAAGAGCGTTTTCTTTGTGGACATGGACGGCGCGTCACACAAATAGACAGAGCCCATCTTTTTGTCTCACTAGTGACTGTGGAAGTCACTACAAACATGGTTTCTTACTTTACAATGTATGCTCCAGCCTTTTAGCCTGTTAACACTGCTGCTTTTTTGGCTTCATCCCTTTCATATGTTCCGAGACCATGGTCCTCAGCCAGAAAAGGGTGGAGTGCCTTCTCTGGGTCGGCAATGAGGTCCTGCCCCAAGTGGAGGAGTTCACGTATCTTGGGGTCTTGTTCATGAGCGAGGGATGAATAGAGC
>CM047993.1:27053505-27065921 GCA_026261665.1 Melanotaenia duboulayi
TGAATCCATGCAGTGGTTTCCAGTAGAGATTCATGTCTGCTTTTAATGCAGAAGATCACCAGCATCCAGCCTTGTCCCATGCATACAGAGATTCCTCCTGATCATATGATCTTCTGATGATATTCACACTGTAGATGGTGGATCTTCAAAGTCTGAGGAACATTTTTCTGAAATTGTTCCACAGTTTTAGATCCAGTTTGTTTCGGATTGGTGAACCTCTGTCCATCGTTTCATCTCAGAGAGACTCTGTTTCTCTGAAATGCTCCATTTATACCCAGTCATGTTACTGACCTGTTGCCAGTTAACCTGATTTGTTGTCAAACGCTCTTCCAGTTGATTTTTATTTGGACCAGTTACTTTTCCAGCCTTTTATTGCTCCTGTTCCAACTTTTTGGGATTTGGGGTTGTGTTATTTAGTCCTTTAAGTTCTTGTTGTGCAGTATTATCACTGCCCAAGTCAATCAAGGTTCTATTTTTAAATCTTTTATCAGTGTTTTAGACAATGCACATATTAGTAATGAGACCAAGTTCAATATATATTCAAATATACTGCAGGTAAAACATGTAATAACAAACAAAATGATGAGGTTAAAGGCAAATATTAAAACAACTGAAATGAAATTAAAGATAGAAGCAGCAATGATTAACAGACTTAATGCCAGTTCAAGGACTCCGAGTTTTGAGATCTCGAAAGTTAATAAAGAAATGGTGAACTGATTCTTTCCAGTTAAACTCTGATAAGACAGAATGATGAATCATTACCTCTGATGGGGTGATTCATAAATCCTGCAACAAAACAGCTGTTTAGGCTCCTCTGTCCAGTCGATCCAGATAGATTTATGTCTTCAGACCTTCACTCCAAACAACTGGTCTGAAACAGCTTCTTTTACCTGAGTATTACTTTATTAATTCCTAGGACTTATTTACTTCTATGACTACTTTAATCATTCCTAGCACTACTTTACTCAATTCTAGGACTTCTTGTTCCTCAAACTACTTCATTCATGCCTGGAAAGTATTTACTAATTCCTAGGTCTACTTTACTCGTTCGTAGGACTGCTTCACTCATTCCTAGAAAGTATTTACTCTTTCCTAGGAATACTTTACTCATTCCTAGGTCTTCTTCATTGTTCCTCGAACTACTTCATTCATTCATGGAAAGTATTTACTCATTCCTAGGTCTACTTTACTCATTCCTAGGACTACTTCACTCATTCCTAGAAAGTATCTACTCTTTCCTAGGAATACTTTACTCATTCCTAGGTCTTCTTCATTGTTCCTCGAACTACTTCATTCATTCATGGAAAGTATTTACTCATTCCTAGGTCTACTTTACTCATTCCTAGGACTACTTCACTCATTCCTAGAACTACTTTTATCATTCATAGGACTACTTTAATCAATCCTAGAACTTCTTCACTCATTCCTTGAACTACTTCACTCATTCCTGGAAAATATTTACTCATTCCTAGGACTACTTCACTAATTCCTAGGATTACTTTAATCAATCCTAGAACGTCTTCACTTGTTAATCAAACTACTTCAGTCATTCCTGGAAAGTATTTAGTCATTCCTAGGATTTCTTTACTCATTTCTAGGGCTAATTTACTCATTCCTAGTATTACTTTATTCATTCCAAGGACTACTTTATTCATTCCTAGGATTACTTCACTCTTTCCTAGGACTACTTTGCTTCTAGGACTACTTTTTAAACTCCTAGGACTACTTCACTCATTCCTAGAATTACTTTATTCATTCCTAGGACTACTTTACTTCCATGACTACTTTACTCATTCCTAGGATTACTTTGCTTATTCCTAGTACTACTTCACTCATTCCTAGGACTGCTTTTCTCAATCCTAGGACTACTTTACTTCCATGACTACTTTACTCATTCCTAGGATTACTTTGCTTATTCCTAGTACTACTTCACTCATTCCTAGGACTGCTTTTCTCAATCCTAGGACTACTTTACTTCCATGACTACTTTACTCATTCCTAGGATTACTTTGCTTATTCCTAGTACTACTTCACTCATTCCTAGGACTGCTTTTCTCAATCCTAGGACTACTTTACTTCCATGACTACTTTACTCATTCCTAGGATTACTTTGCTTATTCCTAGTACTACTTTATTCATTCCTATGATTACTTCACTCATTCCTAGGACTACTTTACTTCTATGACTACTTTATCAATTCCTAGGACTACTTCATTTATTCCTAAAACTACGTTACTCATTCCTAGGTCTACTTAATTCATTCCTAGAGATAGATTACTTGTTACTATAACTACTTCACTTATTCCTAAGACTACTTTACTCATTAATAGGAGTACTTAATCCATTCCTAGAAATACTTTACTTATTCCTAGGATTGTGTAATTCATTCCTAGGACTACTTTACTTAGGTCTAGGATTACTTTACACATTCCTAGAAATACTTTACTCATTCCTAGCATTCCTTCACTCATTCTTAAGAGTAATTAACTCATTACTAGGATTACTCTACTTATTCCTAGGTTTACCTAACTCATTCTTAAAACTACTCATTCCTATGACTACTTTACTTCTAGGATTACCTTTTTCATTTCTGTGCTACTTTACTTATTCATGGGACTACTTTACTCATTCCTAGATGAACTGGGCTTCTGTAGTTTGGTTTCATGTAAAGTAATGTGCTTTTCTTTTAGGAGGACATAACCATTTAACGTTCTGTACTGTGTTCCCGGTGAATTTACTCTGACACAGTAACACATGTCTTAATTCTGACCCTCTTGTCGTATTCTCACATGTCTCAGCTTTCTTTTGAGACTGAAATTATACATATAGCCCTTGTAACTGTCAAGATTTCCCTAATTTATTTTGGGGATGTGATTTCAGACAGGAGGCAGAAAAAATAGACCTCTTAAAGAACAAGTCAAGCTAGTAAACCATTTTGGGGAAAATATCGTTAAGATTTGCGGGAAGACAGGCAGGAACCAGGAAGGAGCAGATAGCAGATTCTGTAAAGCGGTAACAGGTTTATTTAAAGTGAGTCCAGAGTCCTTGGGAAGCAACTGAGGCAGGGGTGATGACAGGGCAGCAGGCCAGAATGACAGCTTGTGTTGGGATCTTCCGACTGGGAAGGTGGCATTCTTCTGCAAAGGTAGGCAGACAGGACAAAAGTTACGCGTAAGACTGTACACAAAAAACACAAACAAATCTCTTCATGGCCGGTGTTGTACCACTAGGGTAGGCGACGATCTGGCAACGAGTGAACTGCAAACTGGCTCTTATGTAGGCTGGAAAAGTCAAACAGCAGCAGGTGAGTAGCATCTCCCATTACCACCAGGTAAGGAGAATCTCCAATTAGCACCACCACACCCAGTAGGATCTCTGAATCACAACAAAAACAGAACATGACAAAATAATAGTAAAATACAATCCTGACAAATATAGAGAACTGGATGAGTATCGTGATATTTAAATCTCCGAGGTTGTCTTTGCTGTTTAATTATACAGAGCTATAAGTTGAGAAAACACCCTCCTGTTTCATTTAGTCTAGTTTTAAGTGTTTTCTGATGTTGTAGTGCTTTTAGAACTTTTCCTTCTCTTTAGAGGCAGCAGAACCTCCCAGCTGTTCCACACACCACCCTCACCTCCACCTTATCCTCATTTATTATCCAGCCTCAATGTAGTGATCTCATCTCAGACATTGGAGGCTTTTTCCACTTCAGTCTCTAAATATGTGCTGAAGTCGTCTGACCTGGTAAAGGTCAGTGCTGTGAGACAAAACACACTGATGGTGACAAAACAGCTTCTACTTTAAAATCATCTCCACCTTTTACGTCAACATGTGATTTTATCCTTCATAGTGTTACCTCAGTTATCTCAGTCAGCTTGGTCACCATGGTTACTCAGTTCTGGTCTGAAGAAAACTTAGAACTAGTAGTTACCGTTTTAACACCAACGCTGAGGTAAACTGGTGCTACAGCAGGAAGAACTCTGCTGGGAAACAGAGACGAACCCCACGATCTAGACTGTGATTGTGTAAAATCTGTGTAATATATATATAAAAACAGAATATGATCATTTATAAATTTCATCAAACCATATTTTATTCCCGGTAGAAGATAAACAACAGATGATGAAAATTAGACATTTTACCTTGTGATGGAAAATATGAGCTGACAGTGATTATGAAGGCAGCAAAACGTCTGGAGAAAGTTGGCGCAGGAGCAACAGAAGGCTGGAAAAGTACCTGGTACAAACCAGAAACACCTGGAGGAGCATTTGACAACTAATCAGGTTAACTGGCAACAGGTCAGTAACATGACTGGGTAGAAACATTTCAGAAAGGCAGAGTCTCTCAGATGGAAATATTACATGCCCAGTGGGCAAGGGCCTCCTATCCAGGAACTAGCCTTTTTATTTCAATTTATATACTTGTAAATATAATTTTCATTTATATTTAACCAACAGTTATTTTCAAACTGATACTAAATCATCATGATTAGAACTGGTTCCTGTGTGAGTGCTGAGAATACGTTCCTCTGGAGATATTTTGTTGTGCAGAGGTGTGTCTGTTTGTGAAGTTACCTCCGTCATTGGCTAGCTTCATTGATATCTTTGGACAATGGACACGAGAAAGTGGTCAAACAATATCAATATCAACCACTTCCAGCAACTCTGGTGATTCCAGCAACGAGACCAGGGCCATGTATCCCACCCCTCTTCCTCATCGTCTGCAGCTGCATTAAACTGATCCATCCTTATAAAGTCAGTAACAATAACATTTTTACTGGTGGTATTTTAGCATGTTAGGTTATGGTGCATTGCAGCTGTTCATGTTATACAGAGTTGATGTAAGTTGCACAGAATGAACCAGGATCAGTTTGGTTGAGCTGAAGTAGCCTTTCTCTAAGATGAACTTACGTAAAGGACCCGTGCAGGTTAGTTTCTGAGCGATCCTCTATGGTTCCTCTTTAACTGGATGTAGAACTTTGTCCAGTGGTTCATTATGAAAACATCAGTGCTGTTCTGCAAAACTATGATCCATGCTGCTGAACCTATGTCTCTGTTAAGGTTCTTATAAACTGATCCTGGCCTCAGTCTGTCGTTTAATTATAAGGTCTGATTACTGGTTGAGATCACAAGTCTGCCTTCATTATTCATAAATGAAATGTTCTATGTACTGTTGATTCTGTCACAGCTGATATCAGCTGGATCCAGTTTTTAGTGACACAGAAGTGCTGTTTTGTTTAGTAGCAGTAGTAGTAGTAGTAGTAGTAGCAGAGGAAAATGCATTTTAATGGTAATCTATACCCAATTTGCTTCGATATAGGCCAATTATTGAATTATTAAACTGGAATTTGTCTTCTCTTAAAGTCTACTTGAGTTGAAGATATTTGGAAAACACTGAATTCTCTTTTATTTACAGTTAACACAGTGATTGGGCTATCAGTAAATAATTAATAAATAGATATCAGTTTTAATTGTGAAGATGTCCAGATTGTCTGACCCTGATGGAGACAGTCGAACCTGAAGCTGTTTATCTGTCCAGCTGTTATCAGGTGCTTCCATCAGAACTAAATGCCTGATGTTTACGGACTCTTCACTGATCTAAACTGAATTAATTCATGTCACACTTGTTGTTATCAGTGAAAGCAGATGGACTGAGACCGGCTCGGTTCTGTGGACCACATCCGTCGCAGACATGAGGTCATTGTTTCCAGCAGGACAGTTTGTCAGAGGGCAGACTGTGGTTTGGTTTGGAGGTCACCACCCTCCACCCAAAAACACAAACTAAACTCAGCCAAGACTTAAGTCCTTGCTTCACCCCTCTCTAAACTCTCCTTGCCGACATTTCAAACCTTAACGCTCTAAGATATAAGCTTTCATTTAAAATTTCCTTCTGTAAACACCATGAAAATACATTTAAAAGAGCAGAATCCTCTTTTATCTTTTCAGTCCTCTGAATAGATAATGTGTGTTTCTCCCATGATTTGGATCCTGTTCACGAAGCCGTTGTGTCTGAGTGGTTTTACAGGTAAACCGTCATGTGATGCTGAGTCATGTGATGCTGAGACATGTGATGCTGAGTCATCTGAAGCTGAGTCATTTGAAGAGAAACTGTGGAAATACAGCCCAGTGGGGATGTGTGCTGCTGCTTCATTACGCTGGTTAAATTAGAAACAGATTCGTCACCATCCTTCAGTCTGCAGCCGCTCAGCAGTCGGCTGTGGGTGTGTTTATTATCCTCACACAACAAAAAACTCTCCAGGGACAAAAACTAGTCCATCACTCTGTTGTAAAACAGACAATTATTCAGTTAAACAGATGAATAACCCATTAAAGTTATAATAGAATATTAAACTAACATTTGCATAACAAACATGTTTATAGTTTCATAAATCTGTAAACAAATATTTTTCATAAAAGGACAAAGAAAACAAAACAAATGTTGATATTTGAATTCTTTGAAAAACATCAGATATGTGTGGTTCACAGATGAGCCAGGGCCGCTGCTAGCTATCAGGGGGCCCTACGCACAGCTGCTGCGTGGGGCCCCCAAACAGACACCCTGATGTCCACATTTAGCAGGGCAGTTGTCTTTATTTATCCAATAAATTTCCACTATTGACTGTCAAGGATCTAGTTAATTTACTACCTTCTTTAAGTCATTATGGACAAAAATGTCCACTTCCAAAGAAGCCAATATAAAACTTTACAGATTTCTAATTTTTTATTTATTTATTTATTTATTTATTTATTTTTGAAAAACAAACAGTTCTGCTCAAAACTACAAAATGTAGTTTATTATATATGTAAATAATTTTAAGGATTTTGAGCCTTAAAATGGCAGTTTAATTACTTAATGCCACTGTTGCTGTTGTTGACCTCGTTTTTTAGGACAAAATTGTCCCATTAAGTCACATTAAATTCATATTTTTTAAATCTAACAGCTGTAAGGAAATCTAATTATACTTTCTGCCATGTTATTTTTCTAGATTAACTGAAATTTGTGATTTTTACTGTTCACCATTAAAAATGCTTCTTTACAGGTTGGAGTATAAAATACTGTTAGAAAATCTTTAAAAATAATAATCTTAACATTTTTAAGAGACTTTCTAGTGAAAAAGCATCCCATATGTACTAACAACCAAAGTGATGGTCAGATTAGATACAAATTTGCACAAATGTACAAAAATGTCCAAAATGATCCACAAGATTTAATGTTCTCATAATGTTGTCAACCTTCCAGATCCAGATAAATATTACCAAATATATTAACATGAGAAAGTAAAACCATAATAAAGACCAAAGATACTTCTGAATTAACAATGATACGAAACATTTGATAGATTAACAAATTAGATTTACCACAACCACGATAAACCAGAACCACAATCATTCTGACATTTACAAACTGTAAATGGACAGTCTTCTTCCATGTCCTTCCCCATGTCTTCTCCATGTCTTCCTCAATGTCTTTCCTCTAAACCTCTGCTCTGCTGTCCAGAGCTTTTCTAACTTCCAATGACGCTTAGAGCCAAAGTGCAGATGATGAACTTTAAAGTTTAGGTATAGCTCAGGACGTCTGGCTGCAGTTGTAAAGGAAAGTTATTCTCACACCAGGTGTCCACCACTGCTCCAGCCAAGATTTAATATCACCGTAACCTGCCAGCAGCTGCCATAGCAACCTCCCTTTTCCCACTGTCCCAGAATTCTATGTGCAGGCTCTTTCTGTGTGAAAGCTGTTGTAAACAGATCAGAGTTGGATCAGGTTACTGGTGTATGGATGTACTTTGGCTGTTGCATCAACATGCTGGATTTAAACTCATGGGTGTGTGGAAGCTTTCAGATCAGATGAAACTGGTGGAAACCTGTGTCTCACCTGGTCTGTGGCCAACGTTTCTTACCTTTTCTCTGGTGACTTTCACTTTTTGTAAGAGTTGGGTAACTCTTGTTTGTTGCCCATCATTCCATTTTGAGACACAGGGGATGAACCAGATGTTTCTTGTCTCCTTTTGGGGTATCATGTCAGACCCGTTTGGTGATACTGTTGGACTGCTTTATCCCCACCTTCTTATTCAATCCAGTCATCATACTCTGGTTATGATCCAGTTAAAACAAATGCTTTAATATAATCCACATCAGGCTACACATAACTGTGTTCATATAAACCATAAAACAATAACCCACGTAGCTAAGGAAACCACCAGAAAGGATCAAATCTTCTCTTTGGTTTGTGTTTTTGCTGAAACTGATGTCAGACTACTGACATCTCTGACGTGCACCATCTGCCTGGATAACTAGTTTTACCACAGGATTGACCAGTAACTGGAGAGCAGTCACATGACACCATGGGCAATAATTGTAAATCCTTCATTGTGACAGCTAAACTGTATTTTATGTCTAGACACTGAAACTATGGTGAAAGGTGGATTATTGCACATGCTTCCCTGTCTGTTTAGCTGGGAACTGGTTTCCTCCCACCAGGAGGATGTAGTTTCTTTTTTTTTTAACATTTTATTGTTCCTAAAAATTAAGTTATATCCACTGGATGTTTTCTACTAAAACCAATGTTACACTTTACTGTGTACAGAGAGAGTCTGAAAACTGGAAGTTCTGCTTCCTGAAGCCAAAATGAGGATCTGGTTCCACAGAAAGGGGTCCCCTGGGGTAGATATTGATTAGCGATGAAGGTCAGCTGATCTCTTTCTATGAGGTTTTACCCTGATGGGACCACATACAAATAAACACCTACATTTCTGCACATCTTCGGTTGTGTTCAGCTCTTTTGCATTTAACTGTGAGATTCAGGAAGCCGGTGACCCCTGCCGGTGTTAAAGCTGGTGAAAAGCTGAGTTCTGCTGCTGGTTCTGACCCACCCGTGTGGGCTCTGCTGAGCCAGTCAGCCTTGTTCATTTTAAAATGGTGCTTGCTGCAGCTTGTGGTGTCAGTCCTCTGCAGCTCGTTTCAGCCGGGCTCTGGACCACCACTGCTCTTTGGAGGAGCCTTGACCCCTGGCCCCACGCCCTGCGCCTCCACACTGCTCCAGCAGCTTAACAAGCATAAAGAGGTACAGGATTAAAGGGGATAAGAGGGACTGGAGAAAGGATGAAGCCATAAAACAGACTGTGTGTGTTCCTTCACTCTTCTCTTGTTTGTTCTTCCTCTTCAGGGAGGTGAGCGATCTAAAGGACCAGGCTCGGTAGGTGGGTGGTGGCTCCGGGTGGCAGCTTGTTGGAGTTTTAATTAGTCGGAGTAATCAAAAGATGATTGTGAATAAAGCAGGGGGGAATAAAAGCAGGCTCCGGAGAGGGGGGCTTTCCTGTTTGCTCAGCCAAAGCTCAAGAAGTCAGAGTGAGGCCTGGAGATTCTCTGGAGACTTCAACATGTTTGCTTGCAGGAAAAAGATCTCAGCCATCAATCAGAAGCCTTCATTTGTTCAGGTTTCCCTGAAGTGGTCTGTCTGTTTAAGGTGGCGGTGCAGAATCCATCAATGGAAGGATGCCTTGTAGGATTTCTGGCATGAAAATAAAAAAAGATCCACTTTTGTTCTAGAAGTGTGTGAAGACATAAACAACATTTTGGATGGAAGCCGTCCAGCTGCAGTGTTAGTGATGCTGGAAGCAATGACAGATTTTAGCTGCAGAACTTGAGGACTGGTGGTTTATGCGGTCTGGTTCTTCGGTCCGGTCCGGTCCAGGTCTGAGGTGGAAGCCATGTGAAGGATGATGGAAGTTCTAATGTTAGAAAATGGTTTATGGAGCTTTGACAGAGGGAACATTGTCACATTTTTGCAACACTTTTCAGGCTGTTGTTCAGACCTGCTCTAGTTTAAAGTTTTACTTTTTCCTCTCTGCATTTGCATTTTAACAGATTTTTACAGCTTCATCAACCTAATATGATGGAATAAGTCATGTAAAATACAGTGAATAGTCATGCAGTAAATAGAGTTTTCTGGAATGGAAGTTCAGATCTTTCTTTGCTTTTAAAGGAAAGTTTATTTTTCCGTCACGTTTCATGTACCAAACAGTTCAAAGTGCTTTACATTAAACATTAAAAGCAATACAAAAGAAAAACTAAAAAGTAAATATAAAATATAAAGACAAACAAAACCATGTTAAGACATAATTAAAAGGGTTTGCAAAAATAATGATAAAACCACAATAAAACAAATAAAATAACAAAATGAAAACATTAAAAGCAAACAGCAGATTCGATCAATGAAAAGATGCAGATTTAATGAGAAAAGAAAATGTTTTAACCTGCATTTAAAAATGTCTGCATGTAAGTTTCTTCTTCACTGGCAGCTAAATGCTGCGTCTCCACGTTCAGGTTCAAAAGCGAAGAGTTTTATAAAACATGACGAAAAACCATTGAAAGGCTGAACCTTCGTGTGGGTGTAAATCATCGATTGTCCTCATTTTTACCAATAAATGTTTTCAATTATGCTTTTTGATCAGTTTATATATTATTAATGTTATTATTATTTTTACACATATTATATTTATATATATTATTTATAATAATGACAATATAATAACTTTAGGCATAAACACACAAACAAAGCAATGTTTAAAATTGATAACAGAAATAATAGAATCCCACACACTAGAAGAAGACATAAAAATAGTGCAGAGACGTAGATGTGGGGAACTGACGGTGCCTTCAGCGGACCCGGATATAATGTAATGCAGTGATGTGTGTGTAGGTGGACGAACTCGTCCTATTGGTTGTTTGGACCATCAAATGACCCATAGCCGTAAACGAAGGTGCTGGATGTGAAGGTGTGCTCCAGTATCTCAGAGTCATGTTGGGATCAAAGGAAAATAAAAGTTTCAGGAAGCAGTCTACACATCACTTTGTCTTTTTATTTTTGTTTGTTTTCTTTATATTTTCCCGTTTTATTTATTTATTTATTTAATAGTGTAGATTCTTTTGTTTTGTTTCCATTTTATTTCACATATTCATACTTTTGTAGAAATTCTCTCCAAAAATCCATTTAAATAATTTAAGTTACAGGTTGTTATAAATAAATAAATGAATGAATTTAAGAGGAATACACTTGGGGGGGGTGGAATACTCTTGCAGGCCGCTGCATGTATAACATGGGAGTGTTTGATGCCTGAGGAGGGAGAATTTACCGGCTTTGTGTCTGCTGTGTGACACGTTAACATGGGGAGCTTTCTCAATGATTTCAGCTCCACCAGTGAATCGTGTAAAATCAGACTTCATCTGGATTTTCCTAATGGAAAAACCTTTGAGAAGAAATTTGAATTGAATACTACATCTTGTAAAGAGTGGTGCTTTTCTGATGGACTCGTTGCGCTCTGACGTCATCTTTGCTTTAAGTTTAACGTGATCGGAGGGTGAACAGTTGTGATACAGACAAAGAAGCACCTGCTAAGATCCTGGAACCAGCCGGCGGTCGCTCCAGCTACAGCAGGTGTCGTCATGATCACTCATGTCTCTTTTATCCCTTTCATTTCTTTAATTTAAGTTTTTTAAACAGTACGGACTTGTGAAGAAGTCTAAACATTTTTCTCTATTTAAGAGATTATTCCAAAGGCTTTTTCTGGATTTTAGTGATGTGGAACTTTACTTCAACAAAGCAAAATAGAAAAGATCAGCTTCACATTTCAATCATTACTTTGATCAGTGGTTCCCATCCTGGAGTCCCTAGACCCCCAAACAGCTCAGGGGGTCCCCGAGGCTGTGACTGTTCAGAGCCAGTGTGATTTAAATGAAGGCCGTGTCCACACAGACACAAATTGAAGTGTATTCCCTTAAGTTTTTCATCCCCTGGGTGTTTCATTCACATGGAACCACCCTGAATCCACGGTCCACGGCTGTTTAGAGTTACATGAAGGGTGTCCTCTGGGAAAATAGGTTGGGATGATTCGTTATGGGCAGACATCTATCTGGACCATAACGATGTCTCCATCAAATGTCTCCTCTACTCTCCAAATCTTTTCTTTACTGTTAGCCATTAATATCATTGTCCCCATTTCCCCATGTTTCCATGTCAGCTAATGAAAAGAATGGAAAAGAGACAAAAGCTAAAAGGAGCTGAGAGAGATTTGAAGGAGGGAGAAAGAGCTGCAGAACAGAGGAGGGAAATAACACTTAGAGGAGGAGGAGGTGCAGCTGTTCAAACACCGAGCCCTGCTGCAGCTCCTTCACATTCACTTCCTTCCTCCTCCCATCATCATTACAAGATTCCTTTCTTTTTATCCTTTCTGTAGACTGACAGCGAGTCAGGCTGAAAGCAGAAAAATACTATTCATGAAAGTTAATACAGAAATCACTTCTTATAAAAAAAAAACACAAAATTATATTACAACACCAACTCATAAATGTTGGACGATGAGTAGAATTTAAATAGAAACTAAATTTGTGTAGCATCTCCTCTTCTTCTAACAGTC
>CM047993.1:27070657-27080737 GCA_026261665.1 Melanotaenia duboulayi
CCTCGCTGTCTTATGACAGAACCAAATATACACAAAACATACCTGACAGTTTTACCATCACCATCATTAGGTTCTTGTATTACCATAAACAGACGATGGATTATTTTTACTCCTACACACACATCTTCCTGTTTAAGACCAGCTTACTGCAGCAAATAACTCTTAAAACTCCACCAGATCTCCGGCGCCCTCAAGCACCGTCGCTTCTGTCATCAGTGTCTCAGGAACGGTAATGTGTAACTCTGTGGGGTAGATTGTGATGGATATTTTACCCTTTAGTTGATCTACTGAAGTTTTCCAGGCATTTATATCCTGTCCAGGAAGTTTACAATCCAGCCACAAAATGTAATGTTTATTCAGAGACTATCTGGTAAATCCACAATGAGTAAACCATGATATAAAAGTAATAGCGCTCGAAAAATAATTTTGAATTTGTGATATTTCTTCAGTACAGACCTCAGGTGCATCTTTGCACATAACTCCCACTCATGTCACATCTCCTGTTGACTGTTTGGTGTCAGTTGATTGTTTTAAATATTTGATTTTCAGAGCTTTTTCCCACCTGTTTGTTGTTTTATCTCCCCAGTATCTGCCTGTCAGTCACCCTCTGAGCTGAAACTGTGTTTATTTGCAGATGAAGAAGTTAGCTCGTAGACAACAGCAACAGCAGGAGCAGCACAACAGCCAACGGCTCGGCCAAGGTGACGATCATCATCCATGTGTGTGCTGATTCTCGTTAGACAAAAAGAAAAATGCTATTTATGTTCCTCTGCAGGCTGGAATGGAGCCACTCTAACTGGTGATTACTGGGAGCTAAGTAATTTATAAATTATTTGAAGAAACTTCGAAATATTACATTTATTATAGGAAGAATAAACAAAGCTGCTCAGCAAACACTCCCAGTTTTGTGGGCTTTAGAAAGAGGCTGATGTTCTGAAGCTAGAGCCACATCTCTGCTGGTAAATATGAGTTTTTTTTTCCAAAGGCAGTACAATAAAAAGGAGCCACGGTTGCCTTTGTAGCATAGTTCCTCGTGGTTTGTGGGCTTTTTGCCACTCTGATGTGCAATGGATACGAGCACACAGTTTAGATAAGTGTCTCGCTGCTTTGGCAAGGCCTGCCTCTATGTGTTCAGGGACTTCCAGCATGTCAATATTGGCAGTACAGCAGGTTTATTACAGCGGAAGCTGCTGCTGATAACCAAATGAGTTGAGCAAACCAACAAATGGGGATTGTTTGAAGTTGATGTTAGAAGGAGCCTCGTGGAAGATGGCAGAGACATCCTCAAGATAAGCAGCCATGTAGTTTATTCAGCCATTATATATACATACAGTATATGGTGATGTAATATCGCTTTAAATCTTTTCAGACATTTGGGCTGAAAGCTACAGTGCAAAACAAGCTCGGGTCCCTTTACTATAACTCCATATTTCTCTGTAAAAGTGTAACTTGCACATGATCAACTCTGTTGTCAAAGAAACATGGAACAAGAAGCTGGTTTAAAATAAAACAAAACACTAATAGGAAATATATTTACACAGGTGTATGGAAGAAGTTGAGTTTGAAGGCGTAAATCCCGCTGCATGTGACAGAAAACATGCTGATAAACATCAGAGGAAGCGGGAAGTAACCAGGAGAACTGGTTTGCTTAACTAACCATTAATTCACTTCCATTTTATTTGTATAGGCAAGGCAAGGGGCTTTATTTGTACAGCACATTTCATGCACAGGACAATTCAAAGTGCTTTACATAAAACAAAAGCATTGCAGATATTAAGAAATAGTAAAAGGCATCAACAAATAGCAAGAATCACAATAAAATAATAAATTACATTAAAATGATTAAATGTAAGATAAGTTAAAAAGTTACCGTGCAGATTTCATGCATAGGCGCATGAGAAAAGAAATGTTTTTAACCTGGATTTAAAAATGTCTACATTTGGTGAAAGTTTAATCTCCACTGGCAGTTTGTTCCACTTGTTTGCAGCATAACAGCTAAATGCTGCTTCTCCATGTTTAGTCTGGACTCTGGTCTGGACTGGTTGACCAGATCTTTGGATCTAAGAGCTCTGCTAGGTTTATATTCTCTGAATATATCACAGATGTATTCTGGGCCTAAACCACTCTGAGATTTGTAAACGGTAAGAAGGAATTATAGCATTAATTCACAAGTCATCTCATGGTACTTTACAGAAACAATCCAGTTCATTATAGGTCAGTTACAATACAATTAAACCAAATGCATTATGATTCCCGTTAGTCCAATTTATAATAACTGTGTTCATAATAACCAGTTCATGAAAATAATGAACTAGCCAAGAAAACCAACTATCTTACTCAGAACCAGGAAGAAAAACCTCCATCAGAACCTTCCTGGACCAGTTGGGGGTGGAGAGGACAGGTCTACCAGCAGCATGTCTGTAATCCAGGGATTCCTGCTGAGGAAGAAGAGAAACACAAATGACTGACAACAATGTTAGATATTTCTACATGGAGAGTAAAGGGAGCAAAGAGGAGCCCAGTGCATCATGGGATGTCCCCCAGCAGCCTCGACCTATAGCAGCAGGAGAAAAGCCTCGTTTCCACCAGTGGGTCGGGACGGGATGGTTAGGGTGCGAATTTGTAAACTGTTATCTCGTTACGTTCCCACAGCCAACCGCTACCTTACCTGAGAGGCGGAGTATCAGTCGGACAGTGATAGATGCTTCAGCTACGTAACAGAATGACGCAGGGAAACGCCTTCAAGTAGAACCAAACCACGACTCAGAAACAATGGAGGAGAATGCCGGTCATCCAACAGTTTGTGTTCTTACTGCTTGGTGGTGCTTCGTGATGCCAAACGTGACGTTTTAAACAGAGATTTAATCAACAAAAAGAAAACATGTTGCTCGAAACAAGGAGCAGTTCCTGCTTTGTCTTTATACCTACTATAAGAATTATGAGGAAGGAAGGTTTGAAGATGATCTGAAGTTAGAGAGGGGGTCTGATACCTGAAGCCAAACTGGGAGCCAATTCCACAGAGAAGGATCTGATAACTGAAAGTTCTGCCTCCTAAATTATCAACTGCTGATCAAATTAAAACAACAAATCAGTTCTGGATGTGCAGGAAAAAATGAGAAAGTTATTGTGTTAGTGAATCACTAACGAGATGATCTCATTCTTCACTCTTTCAGAGGTCATGTCTGGTTGTATGGAAGGTCTGCTCAGCTCCTACTCAGGGTCTCTACCTCCAAGCCAACAGCAGTTGGTGACCAGCAGCTACAACACTGACCCCTTCCAGCAGGGCCTCACCCCTCCACAGATGCCTGGTGACCACATGAACCCCTACGGTTAGAAATACATCATGTTAGACTCATGTGAACTCAACTAAGGGTTTCTGGTGCTGTGTGAACCTGAATTAAGAGGGTAACTCAAAGTTGAATCTTAAATTGAATAAACTTAGGATAGATGTCTTCCTCGTGTTAGGTTGCAAATATCTCTGAAAAAGTTGCAGCAACTTATGTTAACAAGCTAAATCAACATGTCCAACTTAATGTTTTGATTTACACTCTTAATGCAGGTTGATGCAACAGACTTCCCAACAAAAGAATGTTTAATTGAAAAAAACATAAAAAGTAAAGCAACCAGCTGTAAAGTTTCTAACTAAAAAAAAAATAAAAATGTTGCAGTAATCTTCACTAAGCGTGTAAATGGACCAGTTGAGGCAACTTGTGCTTGTAGCCAACTGTCCAACCCAACTTTCTTTTCAGCCACAGTAGGCTAAACACAGGAGATAACTGAGCACTAATGCAACTTCTTGGTCTCAAGTTTATATTCCATGTCACATTATGATCCATGATCCATTAAATATTATTCAGCTTGTGGAAGGAATCAACAATGCATGGAAGATGTGATGCATGACTTACGTCGCTAGCTGTTTTGCGGTCAACAAAAAATGTACTCCCGAGCTCACCCCACCCCTACATCCTCCAAGACCGGTGATGCGCCCAAGTGAGTGCAGCTATTTGAAACCACAGAATACACATCCAAAGTGACACACCCACCATCCAAGTGCCAACCACGTGTGCACACAACAGCATACTCATACATGAAATTACTTACTGTATGGCTCCTATCGGTTCCCTCAACTTTTTCAGAGACATTAACAACATGAGTTATTTCAGCTCAAATACATCTATCCTAACTTTATTAAATTTAAGATTCTATGTTGAGTTAGCCTCTAAATTTATTCACAAAACACCAGAATGCCATAGATGTGTTTACAAAAAAAAAAAAAAAAGCAAAGCAGCTGGTCGCCTTACTTTTAAAGTTCACTTAACTTTTATTTTTTAGTGTACTTCCATTTCAAACAGCTGACGTTCAAATGAAAACACCAATGAACTAAGTGGTTAAACATCACCTCCAGGTGTGCAGCTGCATGGACACAGGAGGGGACATTGCTAATGGTGGACATGTTTTAGTTCAAGCACATCTGTCTTTTCTGTCCTGTCATCTCAAACCTCATCAGGTAGTGACTCCATCTTCTACGACATGGACAGCGACGCCTCCCTGACGAGTCTAAATGACTGCTTCATTGCTGCTGCAGATGTAGGCTCTCTGAAGGCACCGACAGGAAACCCCATCGAGCACCTTTACTCCATGCACAGCTCCTACTTTGCTTCCTGAGGCCTCACCCACCAAATCTTCTAGACTAACAGACTCCAGACCACCAAATATTCCTGCAAGACATCCGTTATCAATCAAAACTGCAGAATCTACCGTCTCCTGACCTACTGACCTCCGCCACCAAAGACAAGGGAATGCTTACGATAAATATACGTTCATTTAGGAGTTTTAATACAGCAAATTTCACTTTTCAGCTAACAGTTAATATCTGTACAGTCAGAACGTTAACTAAGTTGGACAAAATTAAAAATAGACAAAATATTTTTTTTTTACAAATCAAACTGTGTTCTCCTAGCATTAGGTTTCTTTTCAGGCATTACAGTATAGATAATTAGTAATATTGCAAACTATTTGACTTGAATATTAGCCAAACATTGCTCTGCTAATGCGATTTTAGCTAAATATAAAGCTTTCTGGTTTAAAAGTAAAACATTTTTTGTGAGCCAGCTGACTCAGCTGTTTGTAAATGTATATAATGGAACATCTATAATCGCCATTCTTAAGAACACATCCAGCATTGCACGTTAGTAAGGATGAAAAGTATTTATTTCTTATTAGCATGCATTAACAATAAATCAAAACATTTCTATTTAAAATGACCATACAATCCCACTGTAAAGTACAAAATTGTTATTTATCCATGTTTGTCTTGTTCTTTTTCTGTGCAAGTTAGTATTTGTTATTTATTTTTCATTTACATCATTAAGGCATTGTCTAGGAGTTATTCTATATTTGTCAACTTACCAAAGGTGGTAGTACTTCAAATAAACAAAACGTTCTCCTGGATTCCAGTGTCACTTTCTTTAAGGGTGGTCTTTCTGGGGGGGCTGAGTTGGAAAGCAGTTCCCTGATGTTATAAATTGTGTAATACGCAGCTGAGGTATTTAGCTGTAATACCACTTTGTACCACTAGATGGGACCTGTCTGCCCTAAAGCAAACAGAAGAAGAAGAAAAAGAAACGTAGCCAGAGGTGAAGGCAACAAACAAGAAACTAACAGCAAAATTAATTAAAAACTGAGAGATGAGGAACTTTTACACTTTATCTGCTCCTTTTTATCTGCTTGTTAACACATACAGCTAATTAGTCACATGGCAGCAACTTGATGCATTTAGTCATGTAGACATGGTAAAGATGATTTGTTAAGGTTCTAACCATCCATCCATTTTTTTCTGTTACCGAGGTAAGACCCATTTATGCTCCCTTATGTACGTAAATAGCAACGTTCATTTCAAACGTCCTCATACGTCCATGCATGTTTGCGTAGCCATGGTTGTTAAATCAATTTCTTCACTAGAGGTCAGACAGAGTTCACTCTGAGCAAACGTCAGTTTCAGACTCCGTTTGGCAGCAGTAATGCGTCTCTATAAAGTTTATTCAAACTGCTCAACATGCCCTAAACACTCAATGCAGTTTTTATTTAAAAGCTCATGCAATTTCTACAGTTGTTTTCCTCATCTTCATTCTTCTGCTTTATTGCTCCGTTCCTGATCCGCTTCTTCTTCTCTGGTTTGTTTCTTTCCCTGGTCACATCAGCTATTGTGCTCAGCACTGCCCCCATGATTTCCGGTGGTATTGCACCATCTTCTGCGTCAAGCGACGGTTAGCTAAGCTCCCTGAAAACAGACCAAATCATGTGTGTAACTGATGCAGAAGATGGACGACATGATGACATCCATCTGCGTATCCTTCTGCGTTGATCATAAATAGGCTTGTAGGGTTAAGGAGACAACAGGTTCCGCATGTAGATCCAATAACTGGAGATACCCCAAAATCCTTCTGGGGATCCTGAGGCCAGAAGAAATATATAATCCCTCCAGCAGGTCTTGGGTCTGCAGTAGACTTTTTATCAAGTAGGAAACACCTGGGAAACCTCTAAGGAGAGGCAACCAGAAAGTGCAACTTCAACTCTGTAAAGCATCAGGAAACATCTGCAGCAGACACAAACCTAAAATACTAAACATGAAACTGTGACATACTACACTTATAAGGACGAATCAGACTGAGTTTAATCCAACTGCAGACGATGCCTGCACATTGGTGTGGTGGTTAGTACCATGGCCTCACAGCAAGAACGGCGCTGGTTTGATCCTCGGTTGGGGGGAGGTTCAAACCTGGGGCGGTGGCCTTTCTGTGTGGAGTTTGCATGTTCTCCCTATGTATGCGTGGGTTCTCGCCAGGTACTGCAGCTTCCTCCCACCGTCCAAAGACATGCATGTTAGGTTAATTGGTGACTCTAAATTCTCCCTAAAAGTGTGTGTGAGTGGTTGTTTGTCTCTTTCTGTTTTGGCCCTGCAATGGACTGGTGACCTTTCCAAGGTGAACCTGCTTCTCACCTGCTAAAATGCAGGGATTGGCTCCAGCTTACCCCATTCTTAGAGCCGACTGCCAGGACATCATTCACTCTTAACATCACATGATAATTTTATAGGAAAATCGTATAAGACTTAGATAAGATAATCTGGCATTCGCTGTTGTTGTTCGGGAAGCAGCAAATAAGGACGAAAACAGCCTGATAGTCTTTATGTGTGCCCAGCTTTAGCGATACACGTTGACTTGGTTTCATAACTGATATAAAGCAACAATATTTACTCTTCAATATTTACTCAACAAATCCCATCCTTCTCTTTCAACGAGCTGCAAGTGAATGCAAGTGGAATAACTTAATTTGTTTCACTCCGTCAAGCCAATTGATGAAAGACAAACAATCGCCTCTTTGCCAAACAACTGATCATAAAAAATGGCAGCTCAGAAGAACAGCCCATGGTTTGGGTTCAGTCAGGTGGAAGATCCAGACTGAGACAGATGTCAGAGGATCTGCGTGATAAAACCTGCCGTCTGACAACAGCAGGCCTTGGAGGTGCAGGCAAACATTTCCCAGGTGATTCAGAGGGCAGGTTTCTGCAGCCTGAACAAAGCCTCGGAGACCAGGCTTCTGGTTTAGGCTTAGGTTTAGAATAAATTTTTAAATACGTTTTCCCCTCTACTATTGGGGAAAAAAAGAAACTTTTGCCGACACTTAAAATTGGATCTAGTCAGTCTAGTCATTTCAACCAATAATCCGACTTTAGAATTAAAAGACAGACTGTCAGAGGTTGAGATCAGTTAATCAAAAATCCTAAACAGCAACATGAGACACGTTCGGATCCATGGTTTAAATTTAACACAAAACAACACAAACGCTCAACGCAACGCGGATGTTTCCATCCGGCTCAGGTTGTTCAACAAGCTTCCAAATCCCAGCCGGCGGAACCGTGGTGGAACTCTCAGTAAGCTACTAACCTGCACAAGTTTACAGCGTTTGTCTTAGAGAAAGACACCTAGAGCTCAACCAAACTGATCCTGGTTCTGATTTGGTTTTACGTTTCAGTCGGATTGACAGGTCAACACGCTTCAATGAAAATCAGCTGATTTGTACACGTCACACACCATCCGGTGAAGACAGAAGACAACCAGAAGACAATGTCAGATAGGCTTGTTCTAAAACTAAGTGTCTGATAATATAAGAACAAATCAGCTGTAGAAATTATCGCCACTATGAACTTATTGGATTATTGATCCTGGTTCATTTTGTGCAACTTCAACTCTGTAAAACATCAGGAAACATCTGCAGACAGAAACCAGACATACTGAACATATCTGTGACTTACTACACTTAGTAAGAACGAGTTGAACTGAGTTTCATCCAGCTGCAGATGATGCTGCAGAGAAAGAGGAGGAGACATGGTTGCTATGGTTACTATTTTGCTAGGTCTCATCACATTGCTGGAATAGTCCAAACTGATGAAAGTGGCTGATTCCTGCTGTGTGACACCTGACACATGTTCCTTTCTTCATGTTATCATTGGATAGTTTCTGTCCATTGTCCAGAACCATCAGTCTGCTACTTTTTCATTAGCTGCGTTTCCATTCCAGTTTTTTGCTCAGTAAAAGCAATGTTTCTGAAACTTTTGTACAATTGCGATTTGCAGGTGTTTCCACTGAATGGTGTTTGAATGGTGTTTGGCACATTCGCAGTTATTCTTGCGAAATAATCTTGCAAGATTCCACTTTTATTTATTTATTTTCTAACTTGTTCTGTCCAGCATGGTGGCGGCAGAATGATGGTCTGGCTGCTGTGTTGTGCCGAACAAATTTACGCTGCCTAGAGGAGTTTTATGGGTATAAGGCTCTTCTTGATAATCTGATTTGTTTTGTTTTTATTTTATTTATTTTGAATTATGAAATGTATTTAATCTGGTGAAAAGGAGAATAGTGAAGAGAAGTAAAAAGGAAAGTAGAAAAAAGGAAGAGGAGACAAAGATACAGTAGATAGAAGCAACAACCTTCAATTTAATGTTACACCTATGAGGAATGAGGGGTGATCAGAGATGAGTGTGATCCTGTAAATGTGACCACAGCCCCATGGAGGCTAGAGGCAGTCTAAGGTGGCCCAGAGACCTGGGCGATTCTGGAGCACGAACCCAAGCCACCCCACCATGAAGGCCAGCCCGGACCCACCCAGAGGGCGGCAGAGGAAGGCCTGGGGCACAGGCCCCGGTGGGCCAAGATCGGCAGCCACCGACCCCGCCAGGCACCGGCCATTCAAGGCAGCCAGAATGAAGCTATTTATTTTTTAAAAAGCACACAAACTGAATTATTTTCCATATAATAAACATGAGGAGGATGGAAATGTCAAAGATTAGTAACAAAAAGCATTTTATTGCATTCATGTCCTACACTCTCTCTGGGGACTTTTGTGGCAAAGATGTTCACACACACAGACTGTTACGTAATGGACTCCAGGAACACAGAGGAAGGTTAACTGCTTTATTAAGGAACAGAGATATGGATGATAGACATACTGTTACCAGTGCAGAGGTGAGGAATCTAGCAGGGGAGTGAGTCCAGGGTACGTGGTTTAAGGTCCGACAGGGAATGACTGTGGTGCTGGTGTATATAAAGGACTGGGGAACAAAGGAAGACAGGTGTGGCAGGTTGACTAGATCACTGATGAGCAGATGAGGAACAGGTGGAGGATGAGGGAGGTGAGGAGTGAATGGAGGAGTGGCAGGACAGACTGTAACACAGATACACAAGTTTGAAAACATAAAGAGAACATTAAATCTTATATTAAAACATTAAATCTGCATCATTATGAACATGATTGTACACATCTCAAAACAATAAAGGGAACACTTTAATAACACATCTTAGATCTCGATGATTGAGATATTCCAGTTCAAAATCTTCATTCATTATGTCGGGGAATGTGTTCAGAACAAAGTAAAAAAAAAATCAGTGGAAATTAAAATCATTAACACATGGAGGTCTGGATTCAGAACCATACTCCATGCAGATTGAAGTAGGTGGTGAGAGGGGGGAGGGGGCCGATAGCACCCTTGTTTCCGGGGTGTGCGCCTGGAACATCAGGGTG
>CM047993.1:27162449-27178739 GCA_026261665.1 Melanotaenia duboulayi
TTTCCACCACCTGGTTCCATCTATCACACTAATAAAGACAGTTCTGGACAAAAAAAGGGAGTGAGATTAGATAAAATATGTTTTATTTCACATTAGAACCAGTAAGAAGTTCTGAAATCACTGAACAGACACTGGACAAAGTTGCCAAGTGTCTATGAGGAGCAAAAAACTTCGAGTTCATCATTGATCCATCATAAAACATTTATTTTAAAAAGGCACATTTATAAAAGAAATTTTTTTTTTTTCTCTGAATAACTTCTTATCCTGACAACATCGTGACCTGAAGAGACAGAAAACTATTTCCTTCTAAATCTAATCCAAAATGCCCGTCACCAGGTCATCCACGGATCAGATGATCTGCAGGAGGAACTCATGCTATCAGACCTTATCCCACTTCTCCATCTCTGTCCCAGCTGCAAAGTCACTGCAGGAAATGGGACTGATGGAGAACCAAAGAGGAGCATAAACAAGGCCTGGTTACAGGAGCACTCAGAAACCGGGGTGAGGCAGGACAACACCCAGAAATCCTGTTTCAATCACCCAGTTGGGCAGCTAAGGCAAAACTTTGGGCACCATGGTCCAAATCTCTGTTCCTGCTACCAGATGAGTAAGTAGATGAACTGATCTAGCAGAAAGTTAAAGATGACGCATTCTTTTTACATTTTAGACAAAATCTATTTTTGTTTTATTTCAACCTTTTACATTTTTTGGGACAGAAAAAGAAAATAGGCCCAAAGTAAAAGTTTGGGAACTGAATGGTCAGTATTTGCACGGCTGTTGGCCGAGTCTTTTCAGTTCTGTTTGCAAAAGAAAAGATCTCCACACGGACTGGGACATCATCTGAGCGGGAGGCAGTCGGCATCAGGAAGCCGCCATCCACCAGCTTTGTTGATCCCGTACGTCTGGGACTGAAAAATGTCAAGGCAAAAACTAAATCTATGACCTAAACTTTGGTGACAATGGGGCGGTATGGCTCAGTGGGTAGAGCATTCTTGCATGGCAGCTTCCGCCGTGGATGTGTGTGTAAATGGGTGAATGTGACGTACACAGTAAAAGTGCCATTTAAGTACAGACCATTTACCATTTATGAAAAGAAAGCATGACATGTGTCTTTCTGCTCTGGTTTAAGGAAATTTCAGTGATGTTAGTGTCAGGATGGGGAGGGCCGTGGTAAAACTTTGAGTTTGGACCTTGAGTTTTGGATTTTGAGGTGTTTGGGATCATTGTCTATTTTACTGAATCCATTTTCCCTCTGCCAGTGAAACGCTGCCTGTGCTGTTAACTGCAACACAAACCCTTAACATGATTCATCCCCTGCCGTGCTTAAGAACTAGACAGGTGTTTTCATCACATTCATCACATTGTCCTCTAACATACCAGTTATAAATAAATTAAAATAATGTTTTTTCTCCATAAAAACAGTGAAATCATGTAATTAAATCAGCATTTAAAGTCTTCAAATAATCTGGAAAACTGCACATTTGGTCATTTTATATAAAACTTAAGATAATTTATTAATTTGAGCAGGAAAAAAGTGGAATAAATGATTGATCTGTGATGTTTTTGTAAGAGGAATTTGGTTCTCTAGAATCTGTCATCTTTAACTAATTTCATCTTAACACTCGCTGAATCATTAGTGGGAACGGACATTTTACCACCAGGGGTGCCCAAACCTTTGAATGCCAGTGTAGATAGTAAATATATAAAACCTGTTAAGCATGAATCCTCCGGTGTGGCACAGAGACGCTGACACGGAGGTTTTATTTACAGCAGAGGAAAAAAAGGATGGCAGAAAGCTCAGGAAAGGTCTGATGCAAATGTGAAACTGGCAGTAATGGAAGGAAACTGTTTTCTCTTGCTCATACCGGTTTCTTGTACAACTAACCCAGTCATCAGGGCATCTGTCCACATTTCTCAGCTGATAACTGGAGAACAACTGGGACATAAGACCTCACTAACAGGACAAAAACATCACAACGAGTTAATGACGTCCATGTAAATGATGAGCAGGAGGGTGAAAACATGGTTACTTCATACTTTCTTTAAAGCATGAGACAGTATTGATTTAATAAGTAACACACTGGAATGTGGCACCAATGTAAAAACCTTTGCAGAAATGTGTATTCAGTTTCCCTGACAGGACAGATGGAGGGTAGACGTTGTCCCATCAGCTAGTTAATCCTCCAGTTCGTCTCCATCTCTTCAGAACGTGGAGCGTTGAGCCTCAGATAGTCCTGGGAGGCAGCTGCTGCTTGTAGAGTCCAGCCAGAGCTCTGGCAGCACTCTGGATCATCTGCCGCTGGCTCATTCCCGTCATGGCCTGGTGCCAGTCGGTCCTGTTGATGTTGGGCAAGCTGCGCTCCAGGACCTCTCCCACCGTGACCACCAGGCCGGACCAGCGCAGACTGTAGTCAGGGGGGGTCAGGGACTGAGCCTGCATGGGGACACAAACCAGCGTGATCATGCTCCGAGGCTGCAGCTGAGGTTAGCCTTCACCAGTGATAATAAACCCGGTCTGATTTGTGAGGTTAATGTACCTGCTGGATGTGATTCAGAGCCAGAGGAGTCGCCTGAGTGAAGACCTCGATGTGGATGCTGTGACCAGGGTCGTCCAGGATTAAACAGCCGATGTCAAACCACCTGGAGACGAGACAACAGGGGGACATTCAGCTTCTTTCACAAGATACGGAGATTAAACAGGTTTCCGTCTTACTTGTCAGGGAAAAGTTCTGCGATGAAGTTTTCCAAAGAGACCACAGGTTGCTTCTCATGGATCACACCAGCGCGCCGCAGGCTGTCGATACGCTCCTGAGCCCCCTGCAAACATCACGTTACGATACTTTAACTACAGATTCACATTTAAATGTATATATAAAAAGTATATATTCTACATGTCAGATTTTCTTTTATGCTGGTGTGTGGAATCACACACTGATGAAGCCTGAGGCGCCTCCGCTTCAGCATGGATGTCTTTTTAACTGTCAAGCTGACGTGTGAAAAGGATCTACACTGAAAACAGCCCACACCTCAGACTGTTCCACATTCCTGAAGAAAATTCCTGAAGCCCCACACCGGACACACAGAAGTGACAAAACATATCTCAATCACGAATAAATGAAGCAGGTCTCAGATTATAAATCGCTCCATATCTTTACTCTCCATTAGTACTTCCTTACTTAACGTACGGTATAAGGTTTTGAGGCAAAAATGCTAAAGAAAATAGACTAAACCCACTGATAGTATTACCAAAGAATATCCGCATTTAAGGAAAAGGTCCTGGAACAGTTCAGCAGTAAGGATGCTAATTTTCATAAGGATGAAACAGGTTATTAGTAATATAATCATTATTAAAAATGTATATGCCGACCACTGTATGTATTACCAATGTTCTTTTCATTATCATCATTAGATTAATAAAACATTAAATATTATTTACTGCATAGTTCAGTGTAACATGATGTATTGCACATTATTACACATATTACTTTTTAAATAATATTAATAATTTAATAAATGTATTTAATAAATATATATTTAATAAATATATCAAATACATTTTGAATTTGTCATCCCAAGGGATTAATAAAGTTAAGTCTAAGTCTAATAAATGAGACCATGGCATGCAAGGTGACTATGATTTTATTTTTATTGCTGTTCCTGCTTCTGTTATATATTGGTACTACGGTGATCGTTATCATCATTGCATTTTTATTACTGCATAGTCTGATTATAATATGATGTGTAGTATATTAAGGTACTGCATAGCGCTTATTACTATTAAAGAATGTGACTGTGGTATATATAAAACCTATGATAATGATATTTTTAATAATTTAATTGGGTATGGAGGAGGGGTGGGGTTAAGTCAGCATTGGATTCTTCTTTCTTATTTTATGGGATTTTTTACTGGTTTCATTTTTTTTTCTTGCCTTTATGTTTAAATAAACTCAAATAAAAATTTAATTTAAAAGGTACATCTTAAAGATGAAAGAAATCTCTTCCTGTTACTTTGGTAAAGCAAACTGCTTAGAAATGATTCTGTTGAATATGTGATGAACCCACCTTGACACCAGCGGCGTAGCCCACTGGCTGGGGGGCGATATTGGACTGACTGGGCTCACCGGTTACCATTGCCAACCCAAAGACTTCCTGGAAGGCATCTCTGACCGCCTCCACGTTCATCTCCTTATCCGAAGCCACCACGATATCGATGTCCCCCCCAGACTCTGGAGATCAAGCAAACAGAGACAATAATGGAGGATGTGGGAACATTGTTGGTTACTACGGTGACGAAGAGAGAAGGGGTCCACTCACTGATGTACGGGGCCATGCCGGGGTCAAGAGTGGTGATCATGGACTCCACAGAGTGTTTGGTTTTATCCAGGACAGTCTTCACCACAGGGTTACCTGCTACTCCCTGAGGACACACAGATAAAACACACACACACATTAACACACCGAACAGAAACGCTGACTTCATTAAGTCTAACTTCATGGATCCCACGTAGGAGGGACGCTACCTTGAAAAAGCCCCAGATGCCTCCACCAGGGTTGGTGTCTCCAGACACTCGTGGATCCTCCTGCTCCTCTGGGAAGGTGATGGGAGACCCAGGATCCAGACCTCCTGTGGTAGCTGGCTGCTGAACCATGGTGCTGGATACCATTCCTAGAAGAAGAAGGAAAAAAATAAGTAAATAAAGACAAGAGAAGGGAAATTTAGATCTCACCAAACATGCTGCCAGAGTGGAGCTAAGATAGGAACTTAAGTTTAAAAAGTACAAGTTTAAAATTTTTTACAAGCTCCAGAAACATTTGTCCCGAAATCCCTCCTCGCTGACGACAGCCAGGTTTCCGGATTACAACGACCTTCCTGATCCAACCCTGGCTTGGTTTTCTCTGCTGCAGTGATCACATATGACTGATCTTATTGTTGTTTTCTGTTGTCTTGCTGTTGTTTCTTTTTCACGTTTTGTGTTTACATTTCATGTGTCTGGGGTGCTTCCTGTTTAAATCCATCTTTTGTTGCAGATAGGCAGGGTATCTGGTAGATGACATCCATCTTAATTTCTGTGGGTAATCAGGCTCTTGGTGCAATAATAAAACATTTAAAATATAAAAATCAGTCACATACGATCATTGAAGAGAAAAAAAGAATCATATTATGCACCAGGAAGAAGCCATGGTCATCTACTTTGAAAGTACTAAATACCACCACAGGAACAGGGAGGCCAAAGATCTGGAAACCTGACGTCATCTGGGATGAAGGATCCTTCACATTATCATGGGTGCCAGCAGGGGGCGTTGTCATCCTGTCGTCTGGCAGACCAGAATGTATCACATTCACACGACCTTTTCTGAGGAATTCTACAGGAAGTAGCTGAAACATGTTGAGATTAAGAAGTGTAACTGGCCCTTTCTGTCCAGAAACATCCTCCATCCTGAGGTCAGTATAAGAGTAAGGTATGTATTCCTTCAGTTCACAGTAGAAATAAGGTTAACGAGTAAAATGCCTCCAATTAAATCATATTTATCTGTTAAATCCCAGTTTGTTCATGTAAATGATGGGTCACCCTCATGTCATGGAGCTCCTCAGGGTCCTGTAATTGTACAAATACTTTTCACGTTGTACATGCTTGCATTAGGTAATATCATTAGCTAGCATTTTATAAATTTTCATTTCTATGCAGATGATACTCAGACATACTTCTCTGTGAACCCTGATGAAACCATTCAGATTACAAAGATATCATGAAAACATAAAGACCTGGATGAATCTGAATTTCACCTTCTACACTCAAGACAGACTGAGGTTGTTGTCTTTGGACCTAAGAACTAGAGCTGGGCGATATGAACCAAATCTTATATCTCGATATTTTTTACCTGAATCACGATATACGATATATATCTCAATATATTTTTTTTTGTCAAGTAACCAAAAAAATAGTTCTAATTTACAGCCTTTAGTGCCAAATATTCTTTTATTAAGGATCAGCAGCACATGTGCATTTAAAAAACTGACTGAAATTACAGTACCTTTATATTAAATTAAATGTTCCTAAAATAAAATAAATTAAAAATACTTTTCAATGACCATAACAAAAATACAGATGTGCAAAATGCAAAAGAAAAGATGCTTTTAACTCAAAACAAGCTAACTYGATATAAACGATATTGCTTCCTTCTATATTGCGTCTGATAAAGTCTCAATATATTTGAAAATCTCGATATATTGCCCAGCCCTACTAAGAACCTCAGGAAGACTCTGTCTAGCTATAGAATAACTCTGAATGGTATTACCTTGGCTTTCAGTACTACAGTGAGGAACCTTTCAGTTATTCTGGGCCAGGACCTGTCTTTTGACTTACATATGAAACAGGTTTCTGGGACCATCTTCTTCCATCTACATAATTTTCCCAGAATGAAGAGCATCCTGTCTCAAAGTGGCACAGAAAAACTGGTCCAAGGATTTGTTACTTCCAGATTGGACTACTGTAATTCCAGATTATTGCTTTGCTTCAGAAATGTTCTAAAAAGTCTCCATCTAATCCAAACTCTACTTTTCTTAGTGAATCTGAGCAGCACAAAGTCAGTTTGCCAACAAACATTCTTTTACATTATTGAGCTACAAAGTCAATGTAACACTTGGACAGGTCTGATATGTGCTTTTATACTCCCCTTATTAAAAGGTAGTGACCCCTAGTCAGTTAACAGCCACATACCTCTCTCTGGATGCTGTATCTTAGCTGAGGTTGTTAAAAGACTGATGAACAATGAGCTGAAAAGCTGGTATTGGGAAATTCCTCAGCACCGCAACTGCTTCCATAAACGCTTTCAAAAACATCTATGAAGCTTTAGATGCAAAGATTTATTCGGCTGGTTTATTAATTATCTTTCCGACCGTAAGCAGTGTGTCCAGTTTAACGTCTCTCTTCCAGCTATTTAATTGCTCCCACTGGAGTACCACAGGGTTCTGTACTGGGTCCACACTGTTTACAATTTATAACAATATGGTCAAAATACCACCTCCACATAAACCATGTAGTTACAGTCTGATATCTCAGGAGTTTTATTTCCATCAGTCTGTTCAGAGTTCGGGAGGAAAGTGTTTTCTTTTCTGCTAAGTTATGATGAAAAAACGCTACAAAAGGATTGTCTCGGTTTAATAAGTTGGAGACTGTAAAAGACTTACTGGTGAAATCATCACCAGGAACTTGTTCCAGGTTTCAAACTGTTGCTGTTTCTAGCATCCTGTGTATATAGTCACACTTCACCTGAAACAGGTCTCTTTTAAAAATGAGACCTTGGGTCGTCTGTGTAAATAAAGGTTAAATAAATAAACCTGACAGAGGAGGTGAGGGTCTGACCTGGCATGGCAGACGGGCTGGAGAATGTCGGCATCAGCGGCGTCTGAGGTGTTCGCATGGCATGACCTCGTGTGATGTCATAACCTGCACTCATGGAGAAGCTGGATGTGGGCGGGCCTACGGGAGGGGCCGACATGCCGGCTGCTGGAGGAAGTCGGATGGAAGAGGCCAAGGGTTGCAAGGAAGGTGAGGCAGAGGGGGGGAAGGGAGAGCCGCTGGTGAAAGGAGCAGGGGTGAACTGGGAGGGCATGGTCAGAGGTCCACTGAGGGAGGGAACAGTAGGGAGGGGGGTGGAGCCTAAGGACGAGCCAATGGAGACGGAGCTGCTGCCCAGGACAGGCAGAGGACTGGACAGACCTGGAAAGAAACACAGAGTCGGGTATCCATACTTCTTCTCAGACAGTCATCGTTTCCACCAGGAGGCTGAAGCAGAAACATCTGAGTTTCCATCCAGCTCCATCAGATGAACCAAAACCAGCCCGAAAGATGGAAGCAGGAAAAATACCTTTAAATTCTTCTGCCATTTCTTTCTTTTTTACAACCCTAGTTCCAAAAATGTACATAAATTCAGATTTCCAAATCTTATCAGCCCATATTTTATTCCCAGTAGAAGATATACAGTCTACAGTGTATAATATCATTAAAAGATTAAAAGATATTATTAAGAGAATCATGAGAAACATCCCCTGGAACAACTTCTTCCAGATGTGTTGCTTATTATGTGGTTTATGTTCTACTGGGAATAAAATGTGGGTTGATGAGATTTGGAAATCAATGGCTTTTTTGATTTTACTTACATTCCACACAGCGTCCTGACTTTTTGGGAACTGGGTTTGTATCTATCGTGAAAGTCCTCATTCAGGAGGAGACTTCCAGAAGCTTCTTCCATGTTTGGAGACATATTGAGGAGATTTTTGATGAAGCAGCAAATGAAAATTTTGAGAAAAGTTGGCAAATTTTTTAAAATGATTGTTGACTGTGTTGTAAATCTGTATAGACTTTCTAAACATACTAAAGTTGGTCTGTGGGAATACTTTTCTTTCATAAACACTAACAAAGAAAATAAAGTACAAATAAATTCCAGACTGGATGTTCTGTTCAGATAAAAAACTTTTCCAGGTGCTTCCGAAGCTCACTCCACATAAATATTAATACTTGTGAAAACAGAAGTTTTCCAGTATCTCATCTTTACTTGTCGGCATGTCTGCGGGTAGACGTCTCACCTGTGGTGATGGGCGGGCAGCTGACGCCAGCAGCCACCGTCGGCGGAGTCGGGCTGGCTGGAGGAGTCGTCTCAATCCCACTTTCTTCCATCATCTTCTCGGACGTGTAGATTAACTTCAGCCCAGAATATGGCTGCAACGAAGAGGTGAGATGAACGATATGTTGATACAAAGCAGCTCCAGGTCTACTGGAATATCGGAACCTGGTCTGCTGGATCAGTTTTCCCTGGGATGGGGACAGTGAAATTTAAATTTATTACAGAAATCTGGACAATTGAATAGTTCATCTGTATCGTCCATTAGGTGGCTGAGAGACCACATTCCCTTTTCCATCCAGCTTTTTAAGAACATTTTTTCCCATTACATTGGACGTATCGGTTGTTCCAAAGGGGCGTATTGTGTGGTGTAAAATTATGGCAATTAGTCAGCAATATCAAAATATGGGAATCAGATCATTTTGCAGGTAATTTGCAAACATCGTAGTAAAAACCTTGGAAACCAAAACCAAAAAAAACCTCGGATCTAAAGGAATTCATCTATTTAAGTTTTAAAGCTCCATTCATTACAGCAAAGTCTGCGGCGTTTAGACCACCGTCCTCGATGCTTTTCACTGTACCCGCTTTTCTTATGTCGAGGCTTTTCTTCTTCCAAATAAAGTAGAAACTAAGACGGTTCATTTGCTGGATCATCGTGTCAGAGATTTCCAGTGAGAAAGCAGGATAACTAGCCCCTGATAAGCTTTCCATTTCAGTTAAGAGCACTCTTCAAATATAGCTGTGTCCCGCTGAAGCTATGAGGTAAGACTTAATTTTCTACATTTTTTTAAATGTTCTCTTTTCTCTTGTTTTTCTGTGACGGTGATACCCAAGTATGTCCCTTCAGTTTTAACTTTGATATTACAAACTGATTGAACTGCTTGATCATGAAGGGCAAATATCTCACATTTCTCAATATTTAACTTTACACCTGATGCCTTGGAAAACCGGTTAAAGCAGAACGGGGATTTCTCTCTCATGTTTCAGAAACAGTCTTTTGTCATCTGCAAAAAGGCTTATCAAAATGTCTGTGTCCAAAATGTGAATACCTTCACCCCTTACTGTTGCTACCTTTAGCCAGTAGCTCAACAACCATTACACCAGCAGCGAGGGGGAGGTGTTGCATCCTTGTCTGATCCCCCTCCTCACTAGAAACCTCCGACATGTACCGTGCTCCAAAGCTACACAGCTGTTGCTGTCATTGTACAGCATATCAATCAGATAAATAAATGTTCTTCCTAAACCAAACTGAGTGAGCGTTTCTAACATGAACGGATGTCCGACTGAATCAGAGTTTATGGAAGTCCAGGAACACCAGGAAGCCACTTTCTGTACACGTATCACTGTCAATCAAATCCAGGACCAGCCTTGTGTTACTGTGAGTTACTCATCCGCCCATGGAGCCAGATCGTGTTTCACTTATGACTTGTGTGTCCTTAGTCTTGCTGCAATGCATCCTGGTAATTTAGAATCTGTTTAATAGCGTGATGGGTCTCAGGCTGCCCTTACCATGTTTTGGGATTAGTGTTATAAGACCTTGTGTCAGTAATTCCTTTTTTCTATGCATTTGTATATTGTACGGAATATGAGTCGTTCCAAAAGAATGTATAAAAGTCTTCCGCCAGTCGGTCAGAGCCAGGCGATTTGTTTCTTAACATCTGTGTCTAGCTCTGCTATTTTTGGATTCATAATTTTCTTTGAATACACTATTAATTTCTGGTATTTAATCTTTGATGAACATTAAAAATGCAGTAGAATCTGGATGTATAGAGCAAACTGTAAACCCCATATCCTCTTTTTCTATTTTGTAGTCATTTACATTGCACAGCATCGTTCAATACCTCGCCACAGCTTTGTCTTCTTTTCTAAATGACTAAAATTGGTCGTATTTTTCTCTCCCTTTTCGATCCGCTTTGCTTTTGACCTTACAAATGCACCATTGGCCTTTATCGATGAACGTATTCTCATTTTGGTTGTAATGACATCAACTTGTCTTTATCATGCTCGTTCTTGTCCACTTTGTCGCAGCATTGATTTCATTCTGCAAACAGCTTGCTTTCCACGGTTGTCTCGTGCTACTTCTGTTGTATTTTGCGGTGAACACCCGGGTGTGTCGTAGCAAAGTTTTACTGCCCACTAGGCCTGGCATGTGCACTACATCGTTTCTGGTCTTCTTTGTGTTTTCTCCTGCACGCACATTTTTCTTTGTGTAAATGCTTTTTTCATATTTTTTAACCAAAAGAAACATGTTTGAGTTTTGCTTGGAAACATTGTCGAGGAAAAAGGGCCTAAGAGACTTAGACCTGGACATGATGATGAAGCCACTTCCTGTCAAACTTTCCACCAATCAGAGAGCTTAGATTGACGGTAACGTCCAATCAGGAGCAGCCAAAGATCAACCAGTAAGCAGAAAGTTCTGTGTGTGTGTGTGTGTGTGTGTGTGTGAAAAGAAGGAAAATAATGCTCCTCTATGGCTGGAATAAAGCCAAGAAGGCATCTCCTTTCTGTATAGGGATGTCATGGTTACAGATTTTTTGGTAAGATTATTGTCAAATAAACGATTTTACTGTTATCATGATTATTATGCTTCAGTTCATTTCCCAGCATTTTAAAATCACATGTTTTAATTAGGGTTGTCAAACTTAATGTGGCAATACAAAAAGATTCATCTGTGGAATAACGTATTTTATTTATCATTTTTACGTATCATCTGATTTGGGGCATGCTGGGGGGTTTGTCACAGCGGTGAACTGCTTCCGCCAGAAACAGCGTTCCAGCCGCACATTTAGAGGATGCTGCAGGATGAGCCTTCTATCACATGACCTTGTTTTCGTCCAACATGCAACCTGCAAGATGCACCGACCTGCCGTCGTGGTTCAGACATGATCTTTAATGGAAAGTGAGATTAAACTGACATCCCTAGTTGTGAATGTGTTTAAATACTGGAAACACACTTCTGTCTAAAATGCATTGAATCAGATTAAAACGGTGGATAGATATTTTTAGATGAACAGTAATGTGGAAATCAGCCTGAAATGAAGGAGAACTGAAGGGTTGAGGTCAGATTTGTACATGCTATCCAGTTTGAAGAACCCCAGCAGCGTTACGGCTGATTTTAGCTGGGACAGAAGGTCCAGGGGATGAATAATGAATCCATCTGCACTGTGAACGCCTCTTATCCAAATCAGTCCAACACTGGAGCATGTTTCCTCTGAGTTTATCTGATAACACTGAAACAAGACGTCCATGAAGCAGGAATCTATCACGACTTCTAGATGGATGTGGAGGAGTTTTTATGTTATAGTTACTTGTGATTGTATTTATTTTCTGTGTTTTATGACACAGTGGGAAGAATGCCCAGCCAATTACAAGTGTCACAATGACAAGATATTCACTTCTGACTGTGTGAAAAGCAACTGACTGTACTTACCAGATTTTACTGATTTAATGTCTCTGGAATCTGGGTAGTGTTTCAGTGGACGACTGGATGACAAATCCCAGCTCAAACTGGATGCTAGCTGGACAGAGATGGCTCTTCTAACATATTAGCTATAAATTGGAGTTAAATATTTTATGTAATGTTGGATTCAATCTGGGTTATTTAAGCTTTGGTTCCACCACAGCATGTTTAATAATGCTGGTTTACAACCCAGAGCGGCAAACCTTCACAGACTGACTCACGGATTAACAACAACTCTCAGAAAGCGGTCCACCTGCAGGTAAATAACACCTGCTTGATGATGTGGAAGAGGCAAGCTGACCGCTTCACTTCCACGTTCAGTTTGAATAAATTCAATAAACTTTATTAAGAGCAGACCAAAAGTTCAGGTGTCTTTTGGAGGGTGGGATCCGGTCCCGGAACCTGGCTCTGTATGCAACCTTTCTCCAACACACCTGAATCAAATGACTGGCTCGTTACCAGGCCTCTGCAGAGCTGAATGACCTGCAGATTACAGCTGATTCAGGTGTGCTGGAGAAGAGTAGCATCTTAAAGTTGCAGGATGGTAGGTCTCGAGGACCGGACTCGGGCACCCCTGGTCTAAATGATCTCCCCAGGTGAAGGAGAACAGGTGTTTAGGCCTGGCTTGTTGAACTGTTTGCAGACCTTCACGATCAGAAACTCCGTAAATTGTCCCTACAGCACGTGCCTCACACAAACGTTGCTTTTTTGCGTTTAAAAAGAGCCGAAAACCTCCCTGTGATTCAGATTTTCCTCATCATATGGGTCCCTTCAGGGTTCCACTGGAGTTTTTTTTTTTTTTTTTTCTAATCAGCTGATGCACGTGCAGCTTTCACATCAACCTGAAGCAACCAAGCGCGGACTGTCTGGGAGAAAAAATAACTTGTGGATAAAACGTGTCGGTACAGACGGTTCGGATCAGTTCGGAACTACTCACCAGCTAGACGGACCCGCACAGCTCACCCATGAAGAAAGAACCACCGACAACTTTTGATGACGTTGTCTGTTGCCACGTCTTCTCGATCGTGACTCCGCCCATTACCGGGAGCGACCGGGTTGGCGCTGCATTCGCGGTCACCTGGTAAGTCGAAGACTCTACTTTCCTACTAGTAAACTCACTCAACTAAAACCTGCTTTTGTGAAACACAAATCTTGTAGCCTGTCATCATTATATAAATATATATATATGCTGAATTAATTGAACTAATTCGGTATTCTCGGTGCTGATTACAGATCAGCCATGCTTTAAGCTGTTTCTTGAAAGTGAGCTTTGTGGAGCTATTTGTGATGGTGACGGGTGAAGTAGCTATTCCAGCTTAAACATCCTTTAATAGATGGAACATTTTTGTGTCTCTAAAGGTGATGAACCCCTCCAGGGATAGTGGTGCCGTGATAATGAAAAGCTACCTTCTTGTTCTTGAACGCAGCACTGTATATTGTTCGAGAGGTACAGTAAATTTGAGATGTGTGTTTTTTAATTTACTTGTTGAATTTCAAGAACATTTTTGCAAAAATTCTTTTTTTTTTTGTTGTCTATGTTGATTTTTTTTTGTAAACCATCGGATTAAATGCTAACTGCATTTCATGTGCAACAGTAGAACATCTTGAACAAAAACAGGAGCCAGATGTGGAGAAATTTAATAATGTAGCTTTTTTTTTTTTTTTATTATAAATAGAAATTCAGGAACACGTAATAACCACTACTACTAATACATTCTGATTTGTTCATTAATTTTTTTAATAAAAAGAAAATAAAAAATTGGGACAGAATTGATTTCTTTATTATTACTTTTATACTCAGCCTACCAGCTTCATGTGATCAGTGAGCTCATGAAGAGCTGCACCGCAGATTGGCTGGGAAAAATAAACTAACCTGGAACAAAATGGCAGGTTTAACATGGAGGAAGTCAGAATAAAGGATAGTTTAAAAAACAGATATCAGTTAACAGTCAAATTGTTGTGATTTTATTGACCATACATTAAGAGTAAGTTATAGAAATAAACGTCTAAAATAATCCTTTCTTATGAACACACATCTGTTGTTGTAGCCAAGGTTTAAAGGAAAAAAAACTTTTATACGTTATAATTACAATGTTAGTTTCATAATTAGGTTTTATATAAAAAATGATTTCTAAACCATTTCTGTGTCCATACACCTGAGATGTTCATAAGCTGATGTTTCCTGACAAAATATCCTGATAAACGTCTGCAGTCAGGAGGATGAAGTCTTTCTGAGAAACGTCTAAGAAGTACAGAGGATCAGCAGCAGTTTGTGGGTTAAAACCTTCCCGGACCAGCTTCAGCTTCTGCTGTTTGAAGGTTTCTGTCACATCCAAAGACGTCTGGGAACGAGCAGAAGCACCAGTCATAACCTCACACTTCACAGTGTTAAACACAGACTCAGAATACCTGCAGGGCTTACTTGTATCCTGAGGAACCAGGGCCATGCGTACGCAGCAAGAGTTTCCACGAGGTGGTTGAAGAGCCTCTTTCCATCTAATTTCAGACCTTCTTTTAACACGATGGCAGCCATACCTGCTCGGCCTTCATATCCTGCACAAGGACACATCGTTTGTTCCCATTTCTTTAGGTGCGTCCTTGCAATGCCAAATATATCACAATTTGACAAACAGGAAATAATTTTTCTTTTTCTTTTTACAAAAACCACAATGATTTAACACCAGTTCTGATGTGCAGTATTGTGAAACCAAGCTTTTGTATTTTTTAAAACAGTTGTGATGTTTAAGCGAGGTATTCAGGGAGAGTTTGAGATTTTGGCAGCATGTCTGTTTGTTCATGAAACATTATTATTGTTTGGATTTAACCATTTAACTGCATATTGTAATTGTTTTGCTAGGAAATAATAAAGGACATTTGGTGCTTCTAGTCAGCCCTAAAGTTGATTTTCTTGAAGGGTTGAATTCTTGATATTGAACAGGTAAGTAACTGGAACCTTTTCTGTTGGAGTTACAGGAAAAACTGAAGAAAAGTCATTTAATTGGGGTGAAATTTTTATTTTGACAGTTGCTATGCATCCTAAGAGGGAGAATGGGAGACTCGACCAGTATTTTAGATGATTTTGTACTGTTCTAAGAAGTGGTGCGTATTTAAGTAAAAATCGCTGACAGCCTGGGGGAGACACTGATACCCAGTTATTTAATATTTCCCATCTTAAGTGATGAAAATGAGGTCTGAGCTGCAGAATCCCAGGAATTATCTAACAGTGGAAGTATGGTGGATTTATTCCAGATTACAGGGACATCTAAAAAAAAGAATTATACCAAAAGAAAAATATATATATGTATGAGAAAATGAAAGATATTGACAGACGAGAATGTAACAGACCTGGAACTGAGACGCCGTAAACGTTGACCTCCTGGATAAAATCTAGAAAACCTAGAATCTCCGACACCTCGGTGGTGGACACATTTTCTCCTTTCCACCTGTTGAACACCAGATTAGATCCTGTTACACCTGCAGAGCAGCTGCAGTCAGATCATTACTGTTTACACATTAACCTCTGACACACATTTATTTAACATGAAATATTTCCCTGCATGATGGAGCTTTAACCTGCATTAGTGGGTTTCAGGGTGAACTGTGTTCACAGACAGTGGTTTCTGGAAGTCTTCCTGAGTCCATGCAGTGGTTTCCAGTAGAGACTCGTGTCTGCTTTTAATGCAGAAGATCACCAGCATCCAGTTTTCATCATCTTTAGATTCTCTGAATCGGTCTGAGTTTGTTTCAGAAACTTCAGATGGCAGAACCTCAGTTGCATCATAATTCATCCCAACATTAAAATAAAATTTAATAAAATCAGAATTATCCATAAGCACGTGTTCTGTAGCCATAAATTCTAATGCAAACTAATGTATGAGGATGAGTTAATTATCATGAGGTAATAACCTATGCTTACTGATCCTCCAGTGGGATCAGACTTGCTCCATTAAATAGAAAATGTGACGCATGTCTCTCGCACACGTCTGCACGTTGATAATCACAAACACAGAAGTAAAACTGATGGTGCACATATAGGCACGTTGAATGTTATTGTTTACGTTCGGTAATCCCGCACATGCGCACTACGCTGGAGGGCAAAAAGTTCTGCTTTCGTGATCAAAACATTGTAGTGTACAAGTTTATCGTCATTTTGACCAAATCTGTTCATAACTAATCATGTTTGTGCAGATGATCATGAAAGGTACAGC
>CM047993.1:27292668-27306049 GCA_026261665.1 Melanotaenia duboulayi
GCTCTCCAGACATCTGTTAAATATCCGCAAAGAAAAAGGCTCCAAATTATCTGGGAAAAAGTCGTCTTATTGGATGTCGGCCAGAATGCAGCTTCAACCCTTCCTTAGTTTCAAAAAATGATTGGACCAGCTTTTACTGGCTGATTCTACAAAGATGTCTGGTTTAATCTGAACTCTTCATATTTACTCGGTTAAACTTTCATTTCAGAATAATTGTACAGCAAATCATCGTAATAAAAACCCAGAATTCAGACGCAGGAACTTCACTGATCTTTGCTGGACAGTAAACTAAAAATCAGAATGTATACAGAAGAATTATCAGGTTGATTTGGACTGGAGAAGCCGGCTGTGGTGCATGTTGGTAATCATCTAGAATAACCCGTTTTCTTCTCCTCAGAGTCGATGGCGGCCATCGTGGTCGGAGTGAGCTGCGGCTTTCTGGTCCTGGTCCTCGTGCTCACCGCGCTCTGCTTCTGTAAAAGAGATGCGTACGTTACTTTTCAGCTTTTTCCACAATTAGATCGAGTATTGTTCCAGAACCATGTTGAGAAGATGTACAGACTGGTACATTTACTGGTGTGAAGGAGAAAGGAGAACTAGACGGACCACATGAAAACATCTCAGAGACTTTTAACCTGTCCTGCATGTCAACATGTCTGATGTTCTGACGGCTGAATAACTTTCAGTGGTTTCTCTCACAGCATCAGGAAGAACCTCTGGCCTCAGATTCCCGATCCTGGAGAGAGCACCATTGGAACCTGGTCTCCTGATTATCCTTTGAAGGTAAAGACTTCACCTGGGTGTCACCCCAGTAACAGGATCTCACCTGCCAGTCAGCTTATACAGCCCACATTATGATGCCACCAGTTATCCTGGACAGGACCCAGTGTCTCCACCCAGCTGCTGAGCTTTTTTCAAACATAAAATGACCTGGAGCCACAGCGACTGAAAGGCTGCTCCAGCGATGTGCAGCCTTCATCCCACCCCCAAACACCAACATGGACTAAATGTTGGGTTCCACCATTTTAGTCCAGATACGGATCTGATGTTCTTCCAGAGATTCCAGTCACAACATTCCCGATGACTTCAGGGGTTTTGGGTATAAAAACGCATAAAAGACGAGCCGACTGTGGTAGAAAAATCCAGGACCTTCCTGTAATGGACGCGACCAAAAACTCACATTTCAGTTNAAAAATCCAGGACCTTCCTGTAATGGACGTGACCAAAAACTCACATTTTTAATGTGGTTTTCATTTGAATTTATATTTATTTACATCCTCATTCAGCTTTTTAAAGTATTTTAATTTGTATTTTCTTCTGGTTTTGCTTTGTTAAATATATTTAATTTAAGGGCAGTATTATATTTTTAATCTTATTTATTTTTAGTTTTTATTTTCCTATTTATGGTCTGTTTTAATTTATTACTATTTTTTTATTATTTTATTGACTTCATCCCTAGGTTATCACTACCTCCGGTCAGTGTTATACTGTGGCTCATTCAGAGAGAGACACCAACTTATTTTTCTATATCTGTTATTTCTGGAAAGTATTTTTAGGTAGAAAATTGTCTGAAAAGTGTTAAATGTGTATAAATATTCTGAAGTAAAACAAATATGAGATCCACGTGGTTCCCAACACGGCCTCAGTGAGGATGTAGAAAAACATGGCTGCCGTTAACATTTCTAATAACTCTGGTTATTAATCCTTTTCTTCCACCAGAAGTTGTTTAAACCCTGAAACCTGTCGGTCTGTGGATGATCAATAGCCTGATGACTTTGTGACTTTCCAGTTTTCTTTGGTACACGAGTAATTTCAGTCCGCCTTGTCGTCCTCCACAGGCCGAGACGCCGAAGGAGAACTGTCTGTCCGGCATCAGCGTCCTGGATGTGGGTGTATGTGATGCCAAACGTGGTTTTGAAGAGGACAAGACCAGTTTGTCTCTAAAGAAGGACAAGTATCTGTCCGAGGAGCACAGCAGTGGCATTGGTGGCTCATCCTGCATGTCCTCGCCTCGCCAGAGCGTCTCTGACAGCGACGAGGGCGCAGACATGGCCGACACCACAGCCAGCACCGTCCAGTACTCCTCCGTCGTGGCCTCCAGCGGGTACAAGGGCCAGACCCCCGCCTTTCAGCCTCAGCATAGCATTTTCTCCCGGTCCGAGTCCACGCAGCCGCTGCTGGACTCGGAGGAGAACACGGACCTGGTGCTGCAGGACGGCAGCCAACACTTCCAGCGTTTCCCTCGACAGTCCTGCTTTACGCAGCCGGAGAACCCGGACAGCGAGGACTGTGGTGACTTCCAGCAGCTGGATGAAGACCAGATGGACTTCTGTCCGTTTGAGGAGGACACTGAGCTCACAGCAGTTCCAGATGGCCTGTCAGCTGATGCACCCACAGCACCATCCTCCAGCTACATGCCTCAGCTGGGTGGCTACAGGCCACAGTGAGAACACTTACCACTAGTCTGTTTCCCCCACCGTTATATTTGGGGGAACCCCCTCCCTGAACGAGATTCACCACCTCCAGTAGAAGATCAAATTAATTTAGGCTGATTTGATCGGGTTTTCTATGAAACGCTAAATCACAACAGAACTCTGTCCAGGTTCAGGCTTCGTCCTTGAACTAAAAAACTAAAAGGTCAAACGTTATTTCCACCACCACGTTTCGTAGCGTCTCTGTGTCCACGGCAGAGTCTCACACGATGCTGCACGCACACACACGTGACACACGTACGTCACGGAACGTCGTGTCCGTCGCCGGAACGTCGTGTCCGTCGCCGGAACGTGCACAGGCATCAACAAACAGAATTTGTCCGCGTAGGAACGTCTGAGCCGTATTACAGCTTAAAATGGATCCAGTTTGAAGGTTTTATTAACATCACCATGTTTTCTAAGATCTGAACTTTTAGAGCAACACTTTTGAAAAATCTGTCCACAAAGAAGTTTGAAAGTATTTTGAAATTATTTTAAATTAAATTCAAATTAACAGACGCGTCATATTCACACTGTTATGCATCTTTTCCCAAACTGGGAATGAATGCGTTGATTCAGAGATTAATCTGTGAAATTTACCCGTTAATTTCTCGATGTGTTAATGTATAAGTAACAAAGTTATTACTCGTAACATTAAAATCTGAACGCCATTGTCTTGGTGAGAGAAGCTGTTTTTTGGCATATGTGTGCTTCGTCACAGCAGTTTACAGAATCCAGTAAAAACCACTTTGTCCTTATTGTGGAGATTCGGAGCGTTGGGAGTCGAGCCTTACGTGTGGAGGAGGCAGCGGTTTGGGAACCACTTCTGTTACTACCTGCTACTGCTTCATGAAAACATGACTCAGCAGAGCTGCTGGAACATCCTGTTCGTGAAGCTGCATGAAAGTTACACGTATTCCAGTAAAAGTCAAATTAAGTTTGCCCTCGGAAAGCAGACTAATAGTAAATAGTCTGGCCGGGGAGGGGAGAATATGGTTTTGTGCCTTTCTTTGTGTCATATTGTCATTTCAGGTAGGTCCTGACATATCTTTTGCATTTAGTCATGATGCTTCTGTACTTTGTAAAGTGTGACTTCAGGCTCACAAGTGGGAGTGTGCCAGCTTCGAACTCACCTGGAAAAACCACACTTCTCACGTGAAACTAAACACGACACCTGCATGGACTACTGTTTGGACTAAGATGGAACTACAGCAGACCCCTGGAGACCCTCCAGCTCTGTATGGATGTTAGTTTCTTACCAAGGTGTTGTAGTTTCCCTCACCAAGTATGCTTTTGGCTCACATATCTGCTGCACAGGAATGTAATCAACCCAAGTTAAAGCTGACATGTATTCAATAAAGTTTCAATCAGCTGCTTTTGACAACTGAGCAGGAGTGTGTTTTCTTCTGTTCCTGCGACATGTGGTCTTTGGTGCTTTAGAGAAAGAGAACATGGAGATAAAACATGGAGATGTACCTCTCCCACTGGATTCTCACAAAGTGTTTTTCTTCTAACACTGGGTCCACAGCTTTATAGTCAGCCGCAATGACCCGGAGAGGAGTGATGAAGAGGGGAGGCCGTTTTTGCCTGTGGAAAGAGGGTTTACCAAAACACAGGATGACTGGATGAATGGGTGAATGGATAAATGAGTGACTGGGTGAATGAACGGCTTTGTGTAGCAGCTCCGCGCCAGGCGGTTGTAAATCCCTCTGCATTAGATTGCAGCCTTCATTCACTGCTCTGTCGTGTCTCTTTAACAGAGGGCTTCTCAGGACGGGGAGGGGGTGAACGGGTTCATCGGGTTCATTTTCCCAGCTCAGGTCTACTGCTTCTCCGTTTCCTCTGTTAACGAATAGCCGCAACACAAACAGATGACGGAACATGGAAGCAGTCCGCAGTACAGATGGCCACATAGTCGAGCTTGATGTTTATTCGGGACACTTTGTGGATGAGCTGATGACTCTAAACCAGCAGCCATTTTCAGGTGAACCTGTATGTTGCTCCAGCCAGTTCTATGTATGAGTCTGTTTTGCCACTGGAATGGGGGAATCGCTTTGTCCTGTACTGTCTAGTGGTAGAATATAAATGATGATGGCTGATGGATGTTGCAGGGGAATGGAAAGAGGCAGAAGTAAGACTGCATCCGATCCTCTACCAAGACACCCTTATCTCCAGCAGTACATCCAGACCGGAGCACAGCAACAGGGGAATGACATCCAGGAATTGGCCTCTAAACGCGTCGACATCCAGAAGAAACGTTTTTATCTGGATGTTAAGCAGAGTGTTCGCGGCCGCTTCCTGAAAATAGCCGAGGTGTGGATCGGGAAGGGTCGTCATGATAACATCAGGAAGAGCAAGCTGACTTTGTCCATGTCCATGGCTCCTGCTCTTCGCTACAGCCTGGGAGACTTTATAGATTACTATGCGCGTATCGGACTGAGGGGGGGTCTGGCCCCTCAGCTGGCCGAGGAGCACAGCAGCAGCAACGGTCAGAGCCGCAGGAAGGCGCCGGAGCAGCACGCCATGCTGTCTCCCACCGGCTCGGTGGGCTCCGACAACCATACCCACCGCGTCCTCAAGAGCGAATCCATTGAGAGGGACAACAGAAAGTACTTTCTGGATCTGAAGGAGAACCAGAGAGGCAGGTTCCTCCGGATTCGGCAGACTGTCAGCAAAGGCCACGGCACGATGGGCTACTACGGCCAGGGCATCGAGCAGACCATCGTGCTTCCCGCTCAGGGACTCATCGAGTTCAGAGACGCCCTCTCTCAGCTGATCGAAGACTACGGTGACGAAGAGATGGACGACCACGACCGAACCGGCTCCAGGAACCGCATCGACAACCCCGAGCTCCCCGAGGCTGCATCTTTTCGCGTGGACAACAAAAGGTTTTACTTTGACGTGGGTTCGAACCGGTTCGGTGTGTTTCTGAAAATCAGCGAAGTGCGCCAGCCGTACAGAAACACCATCACGGTTCCGTTAAAGGCCTGGGCCCGGTTCGGGGAGAATTTCATCAGGTACGAAGAGGAGATGCGGCGGATCTTTTCGTGTCACAAGGAGAAGCGGACAGAAGGCCGGCAGGACAGCGGGGAGCAGCAGGACTGAGCCCCGCTGCGGGCCGCCTGCACCGGACGGAGAACCGGAGCACGGCAGACACCCACCTGCTATGTACTGCAATGACTGAGCGGCTGAACGCCAAGGGCTGGTAACCTCCAACTAATACCCTGCCAAGAAGTCATTCATTCATAGCCTTATACCCACACCAGTTTTCATTTAGCCGTGCTGTATAATGCACTTTACCCGGGTCTGTTTATGAGCCCTGAGTCCATCTTTTCATTTTTCTTTCAAACCCACCCCTTGCCTTTTAAATTTGAAAGTGCACTGCAGAAACAAGAAACAGAGGCGTAATATTATTGATGATATACCTAAAACTTAATGCTTAACAGTTTTGAGTGAGTAAAAATGCAGAAATCCTTTTTTAAAAAATAAAATTCTCAAAATTACTTCAGTTTGATGAAAAAAAAAGTTTAAGAAGTTGCACAACAGTGACAAGGTGCATTTAATTTAATTTGTATTTTAGCTGCATCATGTTTAAAGTTGGTGGGGCATGCTATAGGCTACACATCCGCAGCATCAAATAGTGCTTTCAGCCACACTGGACCAACAGAGATGGAGAAAGTACTGAAGGTGAGGAGTGAAGCTGATTATATTTCTAATGAATGGAATACTTTCCAGGAATGACTCTGGGAAATGGGACAGATATGTGCTGTTAGATAGGACATGTCCTGTAGGTCTGTGTTACCCTTCAACTGGGTGACCCTGCAGTCCAGCGGTGATGAGTGTGTACATGTACAGTAGGATCCTGGTTTCTAACATATTCCTCGGAACCGGTGTCTCATGCTTTAAGATCTGGATCAGCTGCAGTATCAAAATGTCCAAAACCGCAGTCCTAACAGGGATTCTAGTGTGCATGTAAACACACACACAAACTCTGTCTGTTGTGGACGTTTGTCCTTCATCACAGTAATGTCATCCACCTCATGAGACACAGTAGGACGTCATTTACTTTCATAAAGAAATATGTGAACTTGTCTCACAGAGCTGCAGACAGATGGAAATCCTGCTCTGTGGAAAACGTAGCAGTGGCCTCATTTGCTGCTCACATCATCTTGAAACGATCTTGTGTTTCTAGAATCAAGAACACAAAGACGTGCCCTGCCAGACTTTAGACAGCCCATAAGGCCAGCAGTGCAGACGTCCCTGAAAGCACCAGCAGGGCGTGAAGGAGCCTAACGAGATTTAAAATGAACAAAAAATCCTGCTTTCTGCATTTTTACCTTCTGTCTGTTTATCCTACACAGGTGGTGTTTTTCACTGTCATATATCAATATTTGATTTGGTGCTTTGCTCTGAGGCCTCAAACACTTGACAAATGATTGATTCGTGGACCTTGCTGTCTGAAAATATTTATTATATCATTTGAAATAGAAGAGAAGCCACAAAAAGAAGAAAACAGCAAATAGAAGAAAGATACTTTTTGAGATGATCAGCTTCATCTTCTTTCAATCTGCTGTTGTGTTTTCAGTCGTAAACAGTCACAAAAACAGGCCTGAAGAGAAAGGATTTACAAGCTGTGTAACTGCTGGAAGTTTAAGTTTATTCAGCAAAAAACTTTACAAGAAATGAACTCTGAACAGAACAGAAGTTTCTTTTCAGGTTTATTTGTTTCAAATGTTCAGTGAGGAAGTGAAACTTTATTTGCTTCTCTTTCTGTTACAACCCCAGAGCAGACCAGAATTTCATTTTAATTTATTTTAGTTCTGTTTTATTTTATTTTATCTGGGCTTTTAAAAAATTGCTTCTTTAAATTTTCATATTTTTTCATTTGCTTTTAAATGTATTTATTTATTTTTAGTAATATTTGTAGTCAAACATCAGACTTTCTGGGCTCTTCCCCACCAGAATGATGTGAAGAACCTCTCCCAGTTACAGCACCTGTTGGAATAAACAAACCTGCACCTGAACACACCACAGAGACGACTTCTAGATCCCAGCCAGGACAAATAACCGTAACCTGTGCAAGGGCTCATAGTTCTCCATTTTTTCCAATTAATGTTCATTTTGTCTGGTCCTCCTCCATGTGGAGACATTTGACCCTTTCCCTGCTCAACATGCACAAATGTAGTGACGACATCTGATCCATAGAAATGATTCCTTCATGTGGAGAGCATGAAGAATAAACTACATATTTGCAGCATCAAACAACACTGCTACAGGACGTTAGACGAGAGAAAAAGTAGTTCATCCAGAGGTGATTTAAAGTCTCGAGCCGCCCATCATTTCTTTGTCTGTTACCAGGAAAACGGGAAAGGTGAAAATTCCCAAAAAAGAATAGAATAGAATAGAAATACTTTATTAAGCCCTTTGGAGAGTCCTCAGGGAAATTTGGGTAATGATAATGGTAAAGATGGTGACCGAAGGAAATCCAGAGAAGAAGAACAGTTCTCCTGTCCTTGAAGGACTTTCCAAAACTCTTCTTTAGAAGATTTTGTCTTTTGTTTCATTCATCACTGCTTCAGTGATGTAGAGGTCCAGGTTCTGGGACCTCTACTCCTCCTCCTCCTACTCCGTTAGACCTTTAGAAGTCTAGGTTCTGGGAAGATCCATCCCTCCATCAGACCTGTTGAGGTCCGGGTTCTGGGAAGGATCCATCCCTCCATCAGACCTGTTGAGGTCCGGGTTCTGGGGAAGATCCATCCTTCCATCAGACCTGTTTGCCTTGATCTTCTGTCCAGTTCTTGTGTCTTGTGTGACCTACCTCAGCCGTTGCCCTTCTTTAAGAACAGCTTCTTGACAGCCACGTTTCCATGGAGACCATTTATGATGAGGCTTCAGACAACAGTTGATGGCTCAGCTGAAGGTCCAGATGCATCTCTCAGTCCTGGTTTAGGTCTTTGCTGGATTTCTGATCCTGTTCCTCTGCTGTGGATAGTTTTTAGTCCTGACTCTTCTTCTTTTGTCTTCCACGTGTCCAGTTTCTGCCTCCATGCTGRSATTTKCCAGGTTTCCAGCTAGCAGCTGTTTGGGAATCACCTTGTTGCTGAAATCCTGTTTTCTGTCTGTCAGACTGTCGGATCTTCGCTGGTTTTCACACATGAAACTACGAACGATGAGTCTTTGTAACAGGCTGCTGGTAACAAAGAGCTTTGCTAAGTTGTCTGTTATGTGTCGACACAACTCTGGTTCATCCTTCAAGTTTATCTGCCTGAATTCTTCATAGGTCAGATTACTTTTTTGCCTTTAAAAGACAAAAAGAAAGTCTGGCTTCTTTGAAACGACATAAAAGATATAAAGAAATGAGAGGTGGCTCAGAACTGTTTCACTGCTCTGGATTTATGCTACCATTCAAAACCTTAAATATAATTAATAAAAGTTTAACCTTCATACTGAAGAACATTCAGCTTTAAAACCTCCGAATGTTGAAGGTAAAGTCCAGTTTCGCCTGAACGGTTTGCAGTTTGAACTCTCTGTATTGACTCTGTGAAGACTTTATGGTAGACCCAGATCAGCAAACGTCTTCCTGCTGGTGCTCTTTGTTCAGCTGGATGTTACGAGGGTCGGTCTTCCATCTCCCATAGATGTTCAGGAGTTCATCAGTTTCATTTTCTTTTCCTCAAAGTGTAAGAAAACGTTTTATTTGGTCACTCGTAATGTTCCCAGTCTGTCATTCTGTTCATGCAGCCTGATGGTGATGTGTTTCCTGTGGGTTCTGAATCTACTTTCCTGGTTCAGTACGGTAAAGAGACGTCATTCCTTTCCTCAGATTAGCAGACATGGTAACTATGACAGCAGCATGGATCTGTCTGCGTAACTGAAATGCATCAGTTGTCATGAATGACTATCCAGAGCCAGAAGGTTGGTAGTTCAGTCCCCGCATTACCCCAGATAAACTCCATACATTATGATAGTAGAATAAAAAGTGGAGTGTTGGGGGTGGATTTGTAGTACAAATAGCGTAGGTACCTGATGCAGGTCTGCTGTGCTGACACCAAACCTTGGAATCAGAACAAAGCGATCTGACAAGCTATGAAGTAGGACAAAAATGAAATAAGAACTCTTACAGAACAATCAGCTCTATTAGTGGTTTATTTGTGGTAGCTCTAGTTCGTTGGTTGACACCATTAATCTTTTCAGATGTTCCATGAATGAAAAGAGCAGCTTATTGTTTACTGGTTTGAGTGATTGCACGTCATTTCTGAGACGAGACTTCTGGGAGAATCCTCCATCACCCAGATGCTGTTTCAGCTCTGAGATGGTCTGTCTGGTGCAGCAGTTTGTCTGAAGGTAATCGTTGCTCAACTTTAGATTAATACTCACCAGACGACAAATTAAGGACAATCGGAAAGTTTAAAATGAGCAGAAGAGCCGAATATCATCAGCAACACTGCTGAAGGAAGAACATACAACAAAAGCAAAAGGGGCCCCAGAACGGAGCCCTGAGGAACTCCATGTGACAGCTCTCTAGACCAGACCGGATCCGCTTCTGTTCCATGATGTGATCTGGAATATTGTCATATAATAACTTAATTCCAGGAGTCACCGAAGCCCATCGCCATGTTTGGTTTTAGTTCATTCATTCTTGAGACAAAATAATAAAACAAACAAAAGATGATTCAAATGCAAGAATAAAAAGGAGCAGAAAGAAAAAATAAATCCCCTTTTTTTACATGACAATTTATCCAGAATACATATAAAACACACACACACACACACACAAGAAGTTAAGATGAGGCTAAAATATCCTCTTATCTATCTGATAAAACACTACAGCATCACAACAAAACAAAAAACTCTTATATATCTATTCAATAAATTGACTTTACCATGTTTTTAAAATATTTGATTCATCCATTTTAGTATCTTTTTTCAGATTATTCCATAAACTGATTCCTTTAACAGAGACTATTCGTAATCTGGTTTATTAAAGACTTCTGGTTCTTTTAAATTATATTTACTCTTTTCTTTTTACGTCTTCTCTGAGTATTGGATGGTAATGTGTTCTGATGAGCTTTATACGTGATTAGTTAAATACAGTAATCCACTTAGTCATGAAACTTTAAAACCTTCAACTGAATGAATAGTGGATTTGATGGATCTGTAATTACTTCTGCTAATGATGAGGTCTTTCCCCAGACTTCCAACACGTGGCAGAACCAGAGTTGTATAACAGAATGAATGCTTTCTCTGAATAAGAAAGTAAATCTGCTTCAAAATAAAAGTGAAAATCGGAAACAAAGAGGCTAAAACACTTTACAATCACATCTCCTTAAAAACTCTGAAAACAGATGACCAAATGCAGACACGAAGGTCGTCATAGCAACATCATTCCAGTTTGGTGAGAAACTTCAGAACATCTGAGAAGGTCTGGACCGAAGGAAGCTGCTTTCCTGAGTGTCCGGGTCGGGCCGGGAGGTGCTGATGCTGCTCCTGTTGCTCAGAGGTCTGTTACAGACCACTAACTTTTAACTACTGGCTTGTTTAATGTTTCATATAAATGCTAAAAGATAAACGTCACATGTTGATAATTCAAAGCACAATTTACTTTAAAAATAGTTTCATCATATCAGAAGCCAATTTCCTCAGAATAAAATCCAAGATATTAATATAAAGACTAAATATTTATTACATAAAGCATCAGATCTGAAAGTTATTAAAGTTTTATGGTCCAAATATCACAAAAAAGCACTTTAAACAAAAACTGCACTTCTGTTGAGATGATTTATTGAAACCAGAACATTTTATCCATGATTTGAGTGCAAAGCGACAATCCTGGATCAAAATTCCAAGTCTAAGAAACTCGTTCGTGAATGTTGGTGCATAATAATTCCCAGCTGTTACATGTCCCGAGACGTGGGGTCGTTGGGAATCTGATGTTTGGGATGGAATTAGTTTGATTTGACTGATGGAAGAATGGCAGCCTGGAGCTGGAGGCTGCATGTGCTGAGGGTTGCTTTGCTCGGTGGGAGCAGGTGATTCATGTTACAGCTTTCTGCTGATTTCACAGGATGTGATGAGACCAAGGTGAGCTCAGCTCTGTTTTCAGATTTCCTGCTGCTTGTACGAGCCTGCAGACTGAAGTCCTGTTAAATAAAGAGAAACCTGAGTTCTTACTTTCTTCATGTGTGCAGAAGTTTCCTGAAGCTGTTTGGTTTCCAGATAACGGGATAATTCCGCATTCTGCCTGAAAACTGGCCAAAAAAAGGAAAATGATCAGCCTGTAAAATGAAAGAAGGAGAAGTTTAAAGCACATGAAGAAGACTTGTTTGATCACAGGGAAGAAGCAGCCCAGTCTCAGTGGATATTCAACATCAGAGAAGCTTTGTGTCCATGTTTTCTGGGTTGTTTCGGAGGGTTCTTGTTTCACTAAGCAGTCTGTGGAGGTTTTCAGGATGCTGGGCTTGAACTGAGATTTCTTGCTTCCACATCTTCCAGCTCCTTTGAAGTTAGTTCTTGCTCCTTCTGGTCCATTTCGTTTTTCTAGTTTAGGAGACTGAAGTGTTAGAAATTAGCCAAAGCCAACAGAAAACTGCTTCTGATCAGATTACAGAGTAAATCAGACTCACATCCAGGATTAAAAGAATCTTTAGTGGAGGTCAGTGGTGGAACTGAAGCTGACTAAATGTGTGTGTTGACGTGTGGTTGTGCAGGTAGTGATGTGAATGTCGGCGTACTGAAGAAGACTTTCTGGTTGTTCTGTTGTGTTTCGCCTTCGGTTTTAGGACTGGGGCTGTAGAGATTTAAATGTTTTAAAGGTTTTCTTCTGAAAACGATCTGAAGTGAATAATGAAAGTGTGAAAATGTAAATTTAGATCCATGTGATACACTGGTGTGTTCTATTGTCCTGTTAACTATGACTTATGAAACATGGAAATGCTGTACTTGAGCACTTTCTTTAACGTGTACTGTATTCAGTTCATATTTGACATGTAAAGTACTGTATGAATATTAATTACTTGCCTTGTAACGTTTGAAAAAATGCGACATTTGGAAACGGTAACAAGAACAAAAAGTGTTTAGAGTGTATGCATGTTAATGACTGGGTGCCAGTATAATAGAATAACTATGACAAATGGTGCTATGTAATAAAGGTGCTTTTATGGACCCCAATGAATGCATGCAAGAGGATCTATTAAAAAAAACGAGAAAATTTTTAAGTCCTACTGCTGTTCTCAACTAGTGCTGTTCCCAAAGATGTAAAAAAAAAGAAAAAGTCCAACTTAATATAAAAGTTTGTTTCATTCACTTGAAGAAAAAAAAAACTGTTTTACGGAATTAACCACTTTTCAGAATTTATTTTTCTTTCATTTATTCATTCTCTGAACTGCTTAGTCCATTAAGTGTCGCGGGTAAGCTGGAGCCCATCCCAGCATTAAGAAGAAGAAGAACAGGTGAGAGGCAGGTACACCTGGACACCAGTCCGTCGCAGAGCCACACAGATAGAGACAAATAACCGTTCCCGCACACTCTCACTCCTAGGGAGAATTTAGAGTCACCAGTTAACCTAACATCATGTCTTTGGACGGTAGGAGGAAGCCGCAGAACCCGGAGAGAATCCACGCATACACAGGAAGAACATGCAAACTCCACACAGAAAGTCCACCGCCTCCCAGGTTCGAACCCCCCCAGCCAAGACACGAACCAGTGACCTGCTTCCTGTGAGGCTGTGGTGCTGACCACCACACCACCGTGCAGATTATACATGCATGTTTATACACTACCCAAAAAAATAAAGGGAACACTTAAACAACACAGTATAACTCCAAGTCAGGCACACTTCTGTGAACTCAAACTGTCCACTCAGGAAACAACACTGATTGAAATCAGTTCCACATGCTGTTGTGCAAATGGAA
>CM047993.1:27347596-27372486 GCA_026261665.1 Melanotaenia duboulayi
GCTTTGGTCCAGAGAAGACGGTGCTGGTTATGGATCCTGTTCACATCTGGTTTCTAGGGCTTAAGTCTTGGTCTATCAGTCTAAAAGTCATGCATCTGTGTAAAGAATGAAAGAATCACATCCACTTTAAAGCAAAATCGGGGATAATTAAGACATGATGAAGATATTCAGATTATCATGAATTAGATAAAAAATATTTAAAAAATCAAATAATGGTAAATTTAGTCTGGGAACAGCTATGAATTATGTTGTATTAGGCTTATCTTGGATTTTAAGACATCAACCAGCGATCCCTGATTCCCCTGGGGTCAGTATCACTCATCTGAAAGTTGTACCAAGCAGCCCTGATGCTTTTGATTTGTGGCATCACTCTCTCCTGGATCAGATGGAAATTACTCCACAATTAACATCACAAAATAAAAATAAAACTTTAGGATTAACTTGCAAAAAAAACAAAACAAAAACAAGATGAAGCACAGATTGTGTTTAAGTTCTTAATTGTAGTCTGGCCTGAACAAACGAATCAAGCAAGCTTAACACACAAGAAAATGTGAAACAACTAGACTCACAGGAGATGACAAAACGAACACTGGAGACAAGACAAGGAACTAGACGAAGACGACTGAAACAAAACCAGAACTCTGCTTGTAACCCAGCTGACTTTGGTCTCTCAGAATGAGACCAACCTTTCATCACATTAACCTAAAGACAAATACTGACTAGCCAGTTCAAACAACAAAATTCAATTATTGGTTAGAACTATTTTACGGGGAGAAGAGAAATGGGCTTTTGCTCCTGTATTTTCTTAATAAACCTACTGATGGTTTTATTGGCTTCTGAAGTTGGCTGGGATATATTGGCTTTGAACAATAGCTTGTGAACATAGCTTCATTCTGCTACGTTTGTGTGAATACTTGCTGCAAAAAACAGAAGCACAGCGCAGCAAAAAGGCTCTATATTGGAGCTCACTGCTAGGGGCAGTAACCAGCACTTGGTCTTTGAAATAGTGAAAAGGTCAATCTTCCAGTCACATTGTGTTTCTGGGGCATCAATCCCCAAAACGCTTCCAATTTGTTGCCAGCTGTTAAGACACAAGGGTTTATTACTGTTCAACAGGGAGGAAAAAATCATACAGATGCCAGTAGTTGCGGACAAGGTCCAAGAGACGGTCTTCAAAACTATCTGCCATTGTGTTTACACCAAAACCGTCATGTTCATGTTCTTCTCATGAACCCCTCTAGCATCCAAGTCAATCTTGCAACTTGCGCATGCAACACGATACCTCGCGTCAATGTGAGTGGTCTAGGAACATGTGGTAGTGGCAGTACACAAATGCGTTGCTAACAGTTCGTATATCCCCAGATATCATGCCAGACGTGTGACTTTTTGACTTTCCAGCTATAAATGACAAAAGTAGGTTGCATTCTTCTGTCGTTTGCAGCTCTTCGCATGTGTGAGGAAGGGGACGGAAGTCTGGGTTTGTATTTTGTACCCAGTTCTCTTGACCTCCGATTGTTCAAGATCATCTTGTGTTGGAAACCTGTGGAGGGTCATCACTGATAGAGATCTTGATACTAAAGAGACGGCCAGCTAGTCGTCCCAAATGTTTTCCATTTAAAGTGTAACCAGTGCTGTCAAAAATATTCACATTCATTACTCAGGTAAAAGTATAGATACTCAGGTTTAAAAAGACTGTAGAAGTATTAACTCAAAGTTTTTACTTAACTAAAAAGGTAGTGATTTGAGGTGTGTAGGTTCACGTGACTTAAAAGCTATTGAACTTTGAAATATTAAAATATANAAAAGCTATTGAACTTTGAAATATTAAAAAAATATCTATAGCATGAGATGAAAATGGAAAAAAAACAAAGGCTATACAACATACACAAACAAATGTTGAATTGTTTAAAATTGTTTTGACATTTATATTTCATGTGGTTGAGAGATTGTTAAAAATTAAAAATTTTGGTATCTGTAATTTGCTGAGGGTCCCTAACTTTCCGCTGGTAGCGAAGACCGCAAGACCGTTGCGTCGTGCTTCTCAACCCGTGACAAAGCGCATAGACTCGGCTAAATGTGACGAGGAGACTGGTTATCCGAATATCTGTTGAATATCAAACTTCAAACCAACTTTACCATGGTCTTGGTGGGCAGAACTTGCAGCACATTCGAAAGGAGTTGTTCTTGCTTCCAACTATCTCAAAAAAATTCTTGCAAGTACGGCCAGGGATGTAGAAGGATTGTCTGGTCTTGGCTATCCATGTCCTTGTCGCTGGTGTTTAATCAGGACTTGTTGCTCAAACTCTCGAGTCTCTGCCACAGACATGTTCATACCCACAGACGTGTGCCATGTTCTCGATGGACTCTTACAAAGTTTGAGTCCTGAGCAGGTGCAGTGGATCGTTTACAAACCAATAGGATTTTGCCATGGTATTTGTCTATAATTCTCATCCAACCTCAATTAAATTCACTCAATCTGGATGGTGCGGTTTATAAGGATTTTAACTTTAATTTTTTAATGACACGGAATGAAATGGGAGTAAAAAAATAATGAAAAAAATAATGAAAAATAATCAGAAAAATAATTATTCCAATAAAGTATAAATACCCCCCAAATTCTACTTAAGGTAAGGGAGTATTTGTACTGTTACTTTACACCGCTGAGTGTAACTACACCCACTCCAGTTGGTTGGGGTGTGAGGTGTGAAGGTGATCAGGGGGTGGAGTGTGAGCGAGTCGTAAATACACAGGCAGAAATTATTGAATGACAGACAGCAGCTCAGTGGCCACTAGCGAGTTGGAAACACAAATTCACAAAGCACCTACTCCATAGAGCGGTCTTTGAGGTCCCCTCCAGAATCCCTTCAGCTACACAGTGCAGTGGTGGAAGAACAAGGTGGTCGTAAACTATCATTCAGGCAGTTCTGTGGACCTCATGATTCTCAGTTGCTCTGACCTGCACTGTAGGCTATAAAGTTTTACATAGTCAGGTGTGAACCTTTCCTAATCAAGTCTAATCAATTTAAAGAAACACAGCTGGACTCCAATAAAGGTGTAGAACCATCTCAAGGATGATCAGATGGAGTGGAGAGCACCTGAGTTAAATATACTAGTGTAACAGCAAATGGTCTGAATACTTATGATCATGTGATATTTCAGTTAATGTTCTTTAATAAAGTAGCAAAAATGTCTACAATTATGTTTTTCTGTCAAAATGGGATGCTGTGTGCATATTAATGAAAAAAATTTTAGCAAAAGGCTACAAATGACTGAATCCTCAGATCCTCTACACAACACAGTAAAGAAATACTAAGCAGTTTNTCCTCTACACAACACAGTAAAGAAACAACTAAGCAGTTGTGCTTAGGGCACCCAGATGGCTAGCAGCGGCCCTGATTTATCTGATGCAATGTCTGTCCCTCTGCAGCTACTACCAGCACCTCCACTACAACAAAGACGTCCAGCCACATAACGCGTTGCACTGACAGCCATAAGAACTACTGTGTTAATGGAGGGGAGTGCTTCACCCTTGAAGTCATGCCAGGAAGTACAAAGTTTCTATGCAGGTATGGAACACATTTATCTGTTTTTACCTGACTGAACATCATATCACAAAACAGCATCTGTACTCAACAGTGCAGAGCGACGGTTCAGACTGAACTTTGAGAAGCTACTCTGAAATATATCTTAAGCTGGATTTATACACATACATTAGGGTAAGCGCAGCTGACACTGGGGAAATGTGCTCTTGCACTCGAGCGTACAGTTAGGCCTTGTGTTGCAGTTTCTCTTCCGCAGTAACCACACACATTCAGCAAGAAGTTCCAGAAATCCGGAAACAGGTAATCGTACACAAACCAATTACAAAGAGTACTTCCACTAACCGTGCTGCAAGCAGGGGTGCAGGTGAGGTCTGGAAGAGGTGTACGTCGACCTATGTGGAGCTTATGGCGGCAATGACCTAACTGACCTTATGCAGACGCTGCACAAGTACAAACACACTGGCAGGAAACACACACCAAGAAGTAAACATTTACCCTAAAGGTAAATTAAACTTAAACTCATAAAGTTTCTGTTAGACTTCATTTTTTTTATCCAAACATGTCAGAATTCATTTAGTGGACATACTGTAACTTATACACTGTAAAGTTTTATTATCTGAACTTTTAATTGGACTTTTAAACAAAATTCAGCTTTTTCTTTAAATCCGTTCACAAAATCAATGGAGAAAAATATCTCCTTTGCTTCACTGCAGAATAATAATAAAGTCACTGGGGAGCAGAAGACATTTAACATTTAAAGCAAAGATTTCAGAGTATAAGTAGTGCACAAGTCATGGAAACTGTAAATATCAAACGCTGTATGACACATTATACTGTATGTTAAAGGATTAACACTCATCTTACATCAGTCAGACTTTCTCTGGAGAATAAAAGGTTGAATAAATTATGTCCTGAATCATGGACCTTACGGACACAAAAGATAGGTTAACAGGACTTTATTTAGATACAGCACACAAGGGGATTCTCTTACTCAGACAGGCGGCATCCTTAAACCAGGCAGCTGGAAAGGGAGAGAGAAATGGTCCATGCTAGTGAGAACATCAAGGTCCGACAGGGCATGAACGTGGTGATGGAGTATATAAGGACTGATGAAGAGATTGGGGACAGGTGTGACTAATTAGGGATCAGAGAGTGATTGGCTGTAGTGCAGGACTGGAGTGTATGTGGCAATGTGAGAAGATCAGGAACAGTTGTGGATGATCAGGAGAAGGATTAAGGGGGAGTTTGGCTGGGCAGAATGTGACAGGAAATGGTGCGGGTGTGACAACAACGCTGTCCACTTCTGTTTAAAGACAAGAAATCAGAGAAAATTTATTGGATGAAACTTTTAAAGTTAGTTTTGAGTGACCAGTTAACCAAACATCATGTCTTTGGAAAAGAACCCACACATTCACATGGAGAACATGTAAACATCACACAAAAAGACCACTGTTCAAATCTCCCCAGCCAAGGCTCAAACCAGTGACCTTCTTAGTGTAAGGCTGTGGTGCTAACCACCACACACTTCTCATCACTCTCTGTTATAGTTTAGTGATTCAAACTGAGCTATTTAGGAAGAATATAATGTCTAAACTTTATCCCATGTCTCCTTGATGATCTCTACCTCCAAATCTCCTGGTTTAAGGAAACCAGTTCTCAGCTAAACAGGAAACCATTTTCTGATTTCCATATTGACCTCATATCAGTATTAATCCACCTTTCACGTAGATTCTCTTTGTAAACAACATGTTCTAGACATGTTGTCCACATAGTATGTCTACCCACATACTCAACTCTGCTGCTCATCCCACAAATACATTTTCTTTCCAAATGTGGCTTCATCTAAAAAGGAAATAAACGGTCTTTCCAACTGTAGAAAATTTATCACCAAGAAGCATTAAGAAATAATCCATCAGAAAGTAATTTATTGACTTTTTGAGTTAGGTTGAAATATTTTCACCACTGTTTGGTTGTGGAACTAAACATATCTGTAATAAAAATTCCCAACAATATATCACAGTTACCCGTTTCACCTGCAGACATGAAGAGATTTTGATGAATGAATGAATGAATGAGTGTCTCAAATGAAACAGGAGAAGGAGAAGGTGACTCTGCAGGCGATGGACAGGCAGTAGGGGAGACAGGTTTGGTCTAGGTTTGGTCCAGTGATCAAAAAGGGCCTTAAGAGGAAAAGTGTGATTTTTAATAGGAGGGCCTGAGGTTTAAATGATAACTTTATTTTCCACAATGTCATAAATTATTATTAAAAACCTGTTTTATATGTGAGTCAAAGGACAGATTCTGGTCCAGAATACCTCCAAGGTTCTTCACTGTAAGGTGATACCATCCAGAGTCTTCCTGAGGTTCTCAGATCTAGACAAACTCAATCTATCTGAGCTTAAAAGGAGAAAATCCATTCACCCAGTTCATTATGTCTTAAGGACAGCAGTCTGCTGTGTTTTCTAAAACATGTCTTTCTTTCAGTGTTTTGTCGTTCAGTGTTCATGTCCTGTGTGTAACATGTAGGTGCTCTTTCTCTCTTTTCCCTTTATCCATCAACCAGGTGCTTGGCAGGATTCACTGGGCACCGATGTGAACAAGCAGTGCTTAAGAAAGTCTCAGACCCAAAACGTATGTGAACACAGCTGTATTCAATCCCACATGTCATTACTGGTGTTTCACCCATGTCATATTTTCTCCAAGAAATGATGGAGAAATCCATGTTTCCCTGGCATACTGCAATAAAATCTCACTGTTGCTTTAATATCGAGTGCAGCCAAGTGAAACAGGGTTTAAGAGTGAAGCACGCTCTCCTCTGCAGAGTGGTGCACTGAATTTTGCATGTACTTCACATTTCATCACATGCCATCCATGTTGTTCAGACCAGTAAACCATCACCTTAAAGGGTTTTGTCTTTTATGGATTTAAGACAAAGTACCTTCTCTCGGCTCAGATTAACACCCATTCCCTCTCCAACCAGGATTACATCAGATAAAGTTTAGACTTATCCTGAGTGGTTTAATACGTACATGCAAATTTCAGTCTGTTGCAAAGAGAGAACTCAAACTAGTTTGATGGAAAGTCTTTGCAAAACAGAACCAGTGTAATTTACGCTGTACATTAGAAACATGAAGGTCTGAGATGATTATTTTAGCTCAGCATCTACAGATAATAGTTAGACATATTGGCCTCATCCTCCAACACCAGTGATGACTGTTGTGGGTTTTCCACAGCTCTGTGTAAACTAACCCCTTTTCTTCTTCTGTGTTTTTCTGTGTCCTTCAGGTGTCCAAATGAATTTACTGGTGATCGCTGCCAAAACTATGTAATGGCCAGCTTTTACAGTATGTCCACTTTCTCTTCCATTTTCTGGTTATTGATTCTGAAAGTCCAGTAGATGCTAAAGGGAATTAATTAATATTTAAAGTGGTAATGTCCCACACCTCACTGCCACATACTTCACTCTAGTCTTTAAGTAGTTTTAAAGCCCTTTATTAATTCTAAATAGAGCTTCCAGTTTCTCTTCTTGCATTAATTTAAATTTATATCAGTGTCTGAAGGGGCTAAACAAACAATTATGAGTTACTTTATCCAAAATATTTAAGAATCAGACTGGGTTTCACTGCATGTGTTGAGCCAGAGTGAACATTTAACTGTTTTTACATTCAACCTGAATATATATCCGTAACAAGGACAAAGATGAATAAAAAGACACTAACTACACAATTTACTACACGAGAAATTGTGAAAAAAGGTCATGGATAATAAAATATTTTCTGCTCTAACTCTGAAGAAAAAGAAAATAAGATTGAAATAATAAGCAGCACCTATGACACATCAACTCAGAGACAACTTCACTTTATTAAATGTCCCATGAAGAGAAATTTAGTTTGTAGCAGACATTTGTTTAAAAAAAGAAAGAAAGTGGTATATAACCACATATGCATGAGCATGTATGGCATGAGCAGCATAGTACATAAGGTTCACAATCGTTAAGAGATTCATTCATTCATTCATTCATTCATTCATTCATTCATTCATTCATTCATTCATTCATTCATTCATTCATTCATTTTCTGAACCGCTTCGGCCAGTTAAGGGTCGTAGGGAAGCTGGACACTTGTGAAGCTTCCCTGCAAAGACTCCAGTAAAAATATTATGTATTAATATTTTTTCCAATTTAAATGAGTTAGTATTTTTAAACAACTTTGGCCTTAAATATACATATCAGATTATCATTATTTGTAGCTTTTAACACGTTACAGGACAATTTGTTTAGAAAAGCCCATTTTTTTCATGTAAAAATTCAATTCAAATGAAATCCTTTGCATGCTTTGAACATGAAAGCAGTGGTGCAATTTAATGGATAAATATAAAAAGTTTAAAAAGAACTCCAAAATAAAATAACATAAAGGAATACATTTTTTATATTAGGATCAAAGTGGCATTAAAATGCCATTTTAATGGTTTTCAAGGGACAATTCTGTCCAATAAAACAGATATGTAAGTTTTTCTGTAACTTAGTCATTTTATTGTAATTCGAGGAACTGATATTAAAATGCTAAAACTATACAAAAAAGATTATGATCTAGGAAATATCAACTACATTCAGTCAACACAACTGAAATAGCATTAAAGATTGAAATGGCAAAAAATGTTCCTTGGATGTCTTAATGGTTAAAGTTCATAGATCTGTGAAGTACAACTAAATATTTAAAACTAAATAAATAGAAACTAAATAGAACTTGATACCTATAAAACCATATAGCAGACACTAATGTCATGTCAGCATTTAGCACTGGATAGAAAAAAAGAAAATTTCAATCGAAATTTTTCAAGCATTTGATTAATAAAACTGCATGAAAACAAAAACATCTTCTACTTCGGTTGCTGTTGTTGGCTCTATAACCACAATGTGGAGAAAAAAAACAACAAACAACTGAAGACGCAGACACAAATCTGGGATGTGTCGGACCTCCGACACATCCCAAAGATTCTCAATGGGGTTCAGGTCTGGTGGCCAATCCATGTGTGAAAATTATGGCTCCTGTTCCCTGAACCACTCTTTCCCAATCGGAGCCCCATGAATTCAGGCTTTGTTTATTGAATTGTTTATTGAATTTGTTGAATATGGCTGTGCTATCAGGGCAGAAGCTCATTCAGTACATTCAGGTAGTCAGCTGACCTCATTCTTTGGGCACAAAGCTGAACCTAGACTTGAACCTAATCTTGACCTACTGCAGCAACCTCAGAACATAGACTGCCCCATAGATTTGTACAGTAGCACTAGGCATGATGGTTGCTTCACTTCATCTTCCTCTCTTCTTACCCTGATGCTCCATCACGCTGGAACAGGGTAAATCTGGACTCATCAGATCACATGACCTTCTTCCATGGCTCCAGAGTCCAGTTTTTATGGTCCCTAGCAAACTGTTCAGTCCCTCTGGTTAGCTTCACTGATTAGTTATTTTCATATGGCTACACAGCTTTTCAGTCCCTTGAGTTCCCTTCGTATTGTTTATGTGGAAATGTTTTTACTTTTAAACATAGTCCTTAGTTCTACTGCTGTTTTTCTTCCATCTGATTTCACCAAACGTTTAAGTTATCGCCGAGCACCATCATTCACAATTTTTTTCCCAACCACATTTCTTCCTGGAAGTTGATGGTTCCTCACTATCCTTCCAGTTAGTAATATGGACAGTTTTAAAAGAAAGCAAAGTTTTAGTAGTTTCTGCATCTTCTGTGTTTGTTACATTTTTTCTTTGCTTTATGCCAGTAATAAGCTGCTCGCTGCATCAGTTGGGGCTAAATAACTTGTTGCAACTGAAACATTATCATCCATGTAGTCATTATCCAATGAGAGGCTCTTGCCTGTTAGCTTAGTTAAATCCAGGTGGTGACTTTTTATTGGACAGGCAGGGTATATTCAGGTGCAGTTCTCTGCTGACTGTATTTGTCTGTGAAACAAATGCAAAGTTGATTTTTAGATACAGTATGAGCACATCATTAAACCTGACTGATTTCTGTTTAAATGTTCTCTAACACCAGTCTGCTTGCAGATGGTTGGTTTGTAAATGTAAACATATTTGCAGAACTTTGCTTGTGTATATGTGTGTGTGTTTTACAGCTGAAGTTTTACAGAGTGATTTCTCTCTTTTCCAGAAGCTGAGGAGCTGTATCAAAAACGCATTTTAACAATAACAGGAATCTGCATTGCTCTCCTAGTCGTTGGAATCATGTGCGTGGTCGCCTACTGCAAAACAAAGTAATTATCACATTTTTTTCTTTTAAACATATGCATAAGAAGATCCTCCCTGGTTTATTATACGCTCACTTCTCCACAGCTCTATGAGCAGCCTGTTCTCTCCCGACTCTGCGGTGTTTTGTCAGAACCTGCTGTCTGCCTCTTATGGATGCAGAAAGTCACTTTTTGCATCAGATTTCAGCAGATCAGATGAAATTTACACTGTTTCTTTAGCTGAATAATCAGCTTCTCTGATGACACAGTGAGGCTTGACAAAACAATAATATTTGAAGGTTAAGAACAAGTTACTTTAAGTTAAATGATTTTTTGTTAAAAACACTTGGGCTAGGAATTCAATCCATGTTTTAAAGTGGTTCAGATGCATAACGCAGAGTGTAGCCATGCTTAAAGACAGCACTACCATCCATCATAACAAATCATTTAAAATGAACTAATTTTTTTCAGATGTGCTCCACCATACAGTCTGATGAGTCAGCATAGTCTGATTGTGCTTTATCAGATAATGGCAGTAATTTGATTATAAGAAATCTGATTAACACACCTAAATTTCTTCAGCTACTCTTTGTGCATGTACACATGTATATCTGACTTATTTATTTATTTTTACATTTGAGCATGTGCAACTGACAGCATCGCTTCTGTCTTTTCAACATCTTCTGTTAGAACGTGAAAAATAGGACGCCGTTCAGCAGCAGCAGGAAGTCGGCGTGTAACCGAAGTAAAGATTTTACATGTAGTCTATTTAGCATCTTATTAGTTTATTAGCAAATTAGCAGCTAACACCAAGACCATGGTCAGCAAAGGCTGGATGTTTTGAAACAGGAACAGGTAGTCCATCTGAAAGAAATCCGATAATAGGCAAAAGTTTTGAAAACATCATTTCAGAAATTCATGTAGATTACATCAGATTATTACAACAATCTGATTATTCCTAGTTATCATGTAATAGTGGTCATGTAAACAGTCTCAATGGCAGTAGTCTGATTATGACAAGTCAGATTAACACAACTAGACTTCTCTTCAATACTCTCATGTCTTTGTGCATGTAGACCTGGATCTGTATTTATTATACATGTTTAAAAAACTGTGTTGCAGGAAACTAGGAGTTTTAGAATATCACATTTCAGAAGTGGATGTTGACTCGTCTAATCTTGCAATAATCTGATTACTTCCAGCGACTGGATTATGTAAACAGATTTAGTGATAGATTATGTAACCATGTCATGTTGAAACTTTATACAACCAAGCTGACAACAATCAACCACTTGAATAGATTAAATTATTACCTCACAGACATTAACTAAGACTGGTATTCTCCTCTCACCTCATGAGTATTTAGATATTTTTTCCCAGGAAAAACTCATTTTAAAACATAATTAGAAATGTTGACAAAATTGTCTTTTTGTTATGGTTGAGCAGATTGTGGTGTTAAGGTGACCCTGACGACTCGTGGGGCAAATATTTCCTATGTTTGATCAGATGTGAATAGATTGATTTTGGTTTTGTTATGATGAGCTGTAGAGCGCTGAGACGTGCAGGCGTTGAGTGGGATCATGTGGACATCACTGACAGCAACATCTAGATTTCCGGTTAAATCAAATGAGTGGACAGAAGTGCTGCTGGGAAACTATAACCTTAACATAGTTTCCTGTTAGCATAATACAAGCAAAATTACTGCAAACTCTATCACCAACTGACCCCGATACAAAATTACTTTTACTGCATGAAATTTGAGACAAATATGTTCCTACTTACAGTTCCAGTCAAAAGTTTGGAAACACTCACTTATGCATGAGTTTCATATCATTATGAGGATCTTCTTCACAAAAAACAGCAACAAAAAACTAAACAAAGCAAACACCAACAGAAGAAACTCAAAGACATCCAAAGAATGGCCTCATACATATTGAGTCATTTAGTATATACTTGTAATATTTTAGTTTATTTACTTTTGTTGACATTCTCCAAACCACCATCCTGAAGTCATCACCTGCAGAGCTTTTGGAAACAGACTAGTGCCCCTTGTTAGAAGTGATCTAGTTAAACGTCCTGCCTTGGGAACAGATTTTAGCTGTGTTGTGTTAAATTAGCAAACAGCCTGTTTAAAAACTACAGATATCTATGGAGACCTTCAATCGCCAGAAAATGTTTGAACATCAGACCAGAAGAAATCTGAGTTTTTGTCTAATGAGAAAATAACTGAGAAATCTTTGATTTTTGGTTCTAACTGCTGTGCATTTGTGAGACAGGACAGATGTGTAAATAGATGTATGGCTTCCCCTGAGAAGCACGGTAGAGGAGATGTGATGGTGTGGGGCTGTTTTTTCTGGTGACATTTAATCAACGTCACTCTGCAGATGTGGTTTTACCTCAGTAAGACCACTGAATTAAATTACTTCATGAAGCTGGTTGGCAGATTACTGCTGATAGCTATCATTACATTTAGGCTAAAATATGACATACAGTCCCAGTCAAAAGTTTGGACACACTTTGGAAAGCTTGTTTCAGTTACTGTTGCCTTTCTTCTTTTTCTCCATGTCCAACCAGTCTGCCCATTCTCCTCTGACATCAACAAATATTCTGGTCCAGACAGCTGATGCTCACAGGATATTTTCTCTTCTTCAGACCATTCTCTGGAAACCCTAGAGATGGTTGTGTGTAAAAATCCTAGTAGACCAGCAGTTTCTAAAATGTTCAAAGTCACTTAAGACCCCTTTCTTTCTCATTCTGATGCTCAGTTTGAACGTCAGTCTTGTGGGCGGTGTGGCTCAGTGTGTAGAGTGGTCGTCTTGTAGCCTGAGGCTTGCCGGTTCGATCCTCAGCCTGTTGAGTTCATGTCGAGGTGTCACTGAGCAAGACACCGAAGCCCAAATTGGTCCAGATGAGTTGTGGTTAGCGCCTTGCATGGCAGCTTCTGCCATCAGTGTGTGAATGTGTGTGTGAATGGGTGAACGTGATGTATAATATAAAGCGCTTTGGGTATCATTACAGGCACAATAAAGCGCTTTATAAATACAGACATTTAACTTTTTTTTTTGACCATGACTAGATGCACTGAGTTGCTGCCATGTGATTGGCTGATTAGATATTTGCGTTAACAGTAAGTTGAATAGGTGGACCTGTTAAAGGCGACTGTGTGTATCATTTGTGTTCAGCATGTCTCTTTTCATAGTTTGGATGTCTTTAGTTTTTTCTGCTTTGAAGAGAAGAATGGATCAGATTAATCATTTATCAGTCCTCAAAGGGAAATGATATTGTTGCTGTCATTTATGAAAAATGACAATACAAAAAAACCTGGCATTGAACATGTGTAATATCCTGGTTGTTCCACAAACAGGAAGCAGAGGAAGAAGCTACATGACCGTCTGAGGCAGAGCCAGCGGAAAAATAGGAAAAGCAACACCGGCTCTGGTGTCAAACAGGAAAGCTCTACCACAGAACGTCACATCTCTAATGTGCTTCTTCAGGATTTGAAGCTCAGCAAAGTAAGTTGTTGGCATCACACGGAAAGCATCAAACCTGAATCTGCAGATTTGGGGCAGTTCTCAGACTGGTTTCTTCACCTCTGCTAACAGGCATGTAATGGGATGATGATGCAGCATGCAGCTGAAGACACAGAAACAACCTTCCCCACAAGCAAATATGCCTCTGCACAGGATCCTACCACATTCACCCACATCTCCAGCCAAAGGTACAACAAACACTCCTTTTTCATGGTCACTTCAGCTCATTTGTTTATGAATTCATGTGCTGGTATCATGCTGCAGTGCTACACTCTCTACTCATACTACTCATGCTACTATAGGAATAATTGACTATTAGATTTGTTCCTGAAAAAAGTTGCATGTTTATTTTTCTAAAATAGAGAATGAAACACTGAGTGTGACTTAGAAAGTGAATCTTTTCCCTTCTCATATGTGGACCAGAGTGGTAATATCACAGTCTCTAGACCCGGTCAGAAACTTCATCCTAACAGAAACTGTTACCGCAACATTCAAACAACAATGTGAGGGAAAAAGAGAGTGGGAGATAAATAGAAATCATTCATCTTTGTAATGTGATGCTTTTTAATACTATTTAGATCATAATCAAATGAAGATGATTATGATCTGAATTGTATTGATAGAAACTCCAATTCATCTTTGAGTAGATCTATAGTTGATATGAAGTTGTCTTTTTAGGGCCCAGAGGATCCTATAATTCCCACTGTTAAGACCGTTCAGATCATCTTCATTTTTCACTTTTTCCCTCCACATTTGGGGAACATTGTTATTTGTTTATGTAGTTTTGTAGACAAAGAAATGATAATGATCTATATCTTTGCTTCCTGATATAGAGCCAAGGGCTCAGTAATTACAAAAGGCAAAAATATATTTGTGTAGTAAGTGTATATATTTCTTAGTGAGTGACTATCCTATCTGTCTGTCTGTATATATATTGTATATCTTTTTTTCTTTTAATTTGATATATGCATACTTAGCGATGATCTGTGATAGCCTACAAGGTAGGATAACAACGTCTCTCACGGATTCTGAATAAAAGAGTTGATTTGTCCCAGAAAAGGGTTACTGAACTGTCTGAATCAGGTAATTTTCCCAAACTGACCAATCATAAAGGAGTACTTCCGCATTACTGTCTGCATAGCAGGGGTGCACGTCAGGTCTGGAAGAGGTGCGCATCGAGCCTCCGTGGAGCTATGCTGCGCCTATGGCTATGACGCAGGCGCCACACAAGTATAAATCCACCTTCAGTGTATAAACACGCAGGTCAAGGCAGTGACTGTGTCGGCATGCAGAGTATGAAGAATCAAAGATGAGTGTGATCGTACAAATGAAGGCTAGAGGCAGATCGGGACGGCCCCGAAAAGAAGGCCACATAGATATCCCGCCCTGCTCCACCCAGCATGACGTGCACAGCCCTAAATGTGTGTGTGAGAGAGCAGGGAAGGAGAGAAGTCTGGGGTGGTAAGTCCAGAGAAAAGCAAACTTCTCTCCAGAAGGTGAGCCCCTGGCAGCAGTAGGCACCCCCATTCCCCAGGAGACCCCCCAGGGCAGGACAGGCCAGGAGCAGCCGTCCCCCATGACCAGGACACACAGCATTTTATAAGACTGGACTGTATCTCAAATTCAGAATTAACATTTGTGTTTTCAGTTCTCCAAAGGACATTGCAGTAGATTAAACCTTAGGAGAAAGAATTAACCAAATTTAAGACAGTTTTTCCATTGTAAAAGTTATTTTCATATTTCTATTCTGTCTTTAAAGTGTAAGGTGTCGAGAAAGCCGAGGCTTGTAAAAGAGACATACATTACTTTTGTACTGCTGGCAGGTGTTTTGAACCTGGGTTTTGGGAAATTTGGAAAGTGAGGGAATTGTTTCTTTAGTGTTTAAAATAAATTAAAAAATGAATAAATTAAAGATGACTTTCTCATACAACAGACTAGTTTTGTGTCAAGTTCTGAATAATGGGCCCATATAATAGGGTTTATAAGGTTTTTAATGTAGCACGATGTGCAAATCAACATCTTTCCTCAATATTTTTAGCAAGGGTGACACAATGCATGCAGAAAGCAACATTTAAGACAAGGCTAACTTATTTATACAGCATGTTACATAAATAAGGCAGCCCAATGACATAATAAAAATAAACATTCCAACAAAAAAATACATACAATGCTCAACAGAAGTAGACCAGCACTCATCTTTGGTCCCAATGAGAATAATTTTAGATTTATCTTTATTCAGCTGAAGAAACGTCTGGACCATCCAAGTATTGATTTGACAGGCACAAATTGATCCTTGTCTGGGACCAGAGTCCCCTGGTGAGACAATAATATAGAGCTGAGTGTCATCAGCATAATTATGATAAGATATTTGGTGTGCTTCTCTGATCTAAGCTAGTGGGAGCATGTAGATGCTGAACAATAGTGGGCCCAACATGGAGCTATGGGGAACTCCATACGTTCTCATTGTGTAAATCTGTAGTTACCAATGGACAATAAAGCCCTGTTTTCACTGAGTGGTTCAGGCCACTACCGTCCACACTATTTTGTATGTTTCCATTATAAAATGGGCTCATACAACCAAACCATACCACACAGGGTGGCCGAGCTCTACCTTAGAGATAGGGTGAGAAGCTCTGTAATCCAGAAGGGGCTCAGAGTAGAGCCGCTGCTCCTCCACATCGAGAGGAGCCAGGGATCCTGGAGATCCCGCCAGACAAGCTGGCAAATATGGCCGATGAGAGGGAAGTCTGGGCTTCCATGTTAAAGGCCCATTTATGCTCCTTTACGTATATAAATAGTGACCTGGGTTTCAAACGTTGTCATATGTGCTGTCCTCATACTTTCACGTGTGTTGTATGTTTCCATGGTTGTAAAGTCAGTTCCTCCACTAGAGGGCAGTGCTGCGTTCAGTGTTCACTCCTGTGATCCGACATCAGTTTCAGACACCATTTGGCAGCGGTAAAGCGTTGCTATAAAGTTGTTTCCAACCACCCAACATGCCCTAAACATTCACATGTAGTCTTTCTTCAAATGCTCACACAATTTCTACAGTTGTTGTGCTCATCTTCATTCTTATTAGTTTTTTGTTACCTTCCTGATATTTTCTTCTTCTCTGTTTTGTTTCTTTCTCTGGTCACGTGTCAGCTATTCTGTTCAGCACTGCCCCCACGATTTCTGGTGGTATTGCTCCGTCTTCTGCATCAAGAAAGTAATGTTGAAATGAATACAGGAATAAAAAATAAAAGAAGGAAATAAAAATGTACCAATTAAATATACAAACTAAATTAAGTGGCAAAATACCAAGTTAAATTAAAACAGATTAAAATGATAATATAAATATTAATTTGTGTTATCTTTGTAAATTAACTAATGGAAAAACAATATTTAGGTTTTTTTGTATAATCTATGGGCATATTAGTTAGTTTATTGAGCTTTTTCTATACTTATGTTTTGTTTTTTTTGTGTGTTTTTTTTTTTTGTTCTTTTTTTTCGTTGGCAGTCCTCCATAGACTTTATGTACATGTAAATGATTCAAACATAGGAATCTATGTCTAAAGTTTTTTATTCATATAAGTGGTAGGTCATTATAACCTTGACTGCATGTAATTTCCACTGTTTTTTTAACCCACTTCCAATAAAAAAAATTGTTACTCAGGGCATGATGCAGTTGACAAACCGAGCAGTTTCAGTACATTAGTGCACATGCACACATGGGATGTTCATCTTATGTCATTGACAGGGTCAGTGATAGAATGATCAACTTCCGAGTAGACACTGCTGTTCTGATTTGGGTTTTTGGAGGACTGTGGACAAACTGGAGTACTCTAATTTGACCCTAGTGTATGATAGGCATCAACCAACCTCTTGGGCCAGTGTTTTGGGCCAGTGTTGGGCCAGGTTTTACAGGTTTCCTTACTGCAACACAGCTGATTCAAATGAAATCAGCCTTCAACAGCTTATTGTCAACTCTTGAACAAGCCTCTTAATGACTCTTTAATTTGAATGAGGTGTGATGCAGCAGGGAAATGTCTAAACCCTGCAGGACACTGGCCACAGAGTGGTGATTCCTGGAATACAGTATGTCATTGTCGTCTGAAATTGGCTTGTCTGAAAGCTGTCCCCGTTTAAATAACTCCCTCCCTGTCTCTACAGCTGGAGTGATGACTGGAGTATTCTGTCTGATACTGAGTCATTCTCTGTCGCGTCATTGCCGGAGGGTAGCCAGCGCGCCAAACAGGGCGTCCGGGGTCGTCTGAATGCCACAGGTGGCACCGCTGACTTAAGTGCTTATTCAGAGAAGTGCCGAGACACCCAACTCCAAGAGGAGTTGCCTTAAAGTTTAAGGTAAATCATTTTGCATCCAAATTTGAGAAAGAAAATCAGGAATTACACCTTTTTAATAAGCAGTTTTCATTTGTTTAAGTAATTGGACAATTGAATACATAGCTATTTATTGGCTTGTACGTCCTGTATTAATTCTCCTTCATCTAAAAAGTCTGAAGGTAATTCCAAGGGTGGTGCAACCCTTCCAGACCAGCCGGTCTTTTTCTGTCTGCACTGTCCTCAACTTTAGCATTTAAGAGTCTGAGATGTAGCTCTTTGTTTCTCCTGGGAGGATTACCAGCTGTCTTGGAATGTTTTCCACTTGAGAATAATCTTTCTCTCTGTAGAATGATAGACTCCAGATAATCTGGAAATGACCTGATAACCCTTCCCAGATTGATGGGCAGCAACAGCGGGATCATTGCTGGTGTCTTTCCTCGGTGCAAAGCAGATAGTTGTTATTGTTAAAATCGATATCTGAATCCTATCCTGAATGAATGATAATAAGGTGGGGAGCTTCTCCTCTTTTTTTTCCCTTTACACATCTGGGTTTTGCATAGTTTGGTTGGATAATTAAAAGCAGGAAGTCTCTGTTAAATATCCAGATGATGTCTTCTTGCACCGTATATATATTTTGCTGTAAATTCCATGTTGATGTGTGGGAAATGTGGTAAAACACAAACTGAGACGGAAACATTGACTGTAAATAACTACAAATGGGAAATGATGCTTACGCACTAAGTTGCTGATGGCGTATCTTTGTGGGGGTTGAGAGTGGGGGGCTGGTAAATACAAACCATGGCTGCTTCGGTGAAGAAGTCCATCCTTCTAAGTGATTGTAGAGGTGAAAAGTTAACACTTTTGGTTGCCCACTGAATAAAGGTATCAACAAAATGCTGTTGGTCTCCTGAGCTACCTTTTTTGTTAGCCAAATCACTGAGAGAGACACTAGTGTAGGCTACAGAGAAAGGTTGGCTGGGCTGACTGGAACTGGTAACGGATGCACCTGCTCGATCAGCCATGGGAGTCGCACTGTTCACCTGGGCAGGACATTAAGGGAAACTCTTTGCAGAAATCCTTTCCGGGGTAGATTTCAGTCATTAATAAGCCATCATATTCATGGAGGTTGTTGTCACCCATCATCACAACATGACTTAACTCCAGATTTGTTTGTTTGTTTTTTCTTTCTTTTGGAAGAAAATAGCAAAGAAAGGCTGTCCAGAAATGATCTGTTCAAGACGGGTCGTGTGGTTCAGCATTGAGGCTGCATGGTGACGTGGTGGGTTTTTTTTGTATGTTGTCCCGGTGCATGTATGGGTTCTCTTTAAGCTTCCTCCAAAACACGCGTGTTAGGTTCACTGCTGAGTCTGAGTCAGTTTGGAAGGAAGTGAGAACATGGATGCTGGCAAACTATAATGGCAACTATAACAACAGAAGTCAGCTGTAGATTCTGTCCAGTCACTGACTTTAATAGAATAATGGGCTCAGAAGTAATAAATTTAGCCAGCTGAGTAAAATAGAGCTACAGGATGTAAGCTGAAGCATAAGGAGTTGGCAAACCTGGCCATGAAACATATACAGTATGGGTTTGGATGTGCTCAGGGTTAGTCCGAAGGCAAACCACAGCGACATAACTCGAAATTAGACATCAAATAAACCATGCCGATAGCCTATAGGATTTTAACATGGCTACATTAATAAAAAAGATAGATGTGTACAACCTATCCTCTAAAAACTGGGATATTGTGTTAAACCAATACAACAGAAAACATACTAAATGTTGAAAGTGAGCTGTTTTACTTTATACTGCCTTTTAATATTGGGGACCTCAGGCAGCGCTGCATTAAAAGCAGGCATGAATCTCTACTGGAAACCACTGACTTCCAGAAACCACTTTCTGTCAACACAACTCACCCTGAAATCCGCAGGTTAAAGCTCCATCATGCAAAGAAGAAGCCAGATGTGAACAGGATCCAGAACCAGCGGTGTCTTCTCTGGACCAAAGCTCATTTAAAATGGTCTGAGGCAAAGTGGAAACCTGTTCTGTGGTCAGATGGATGAAAATGGGAAATTCCTTTCATTTCCTGGTGGAACTCTTCCATCTTTGCATCCATAACAACAGCACGGCTTCACAGGAGAGGAGTCCAGGTGCTGAACTGGCCTTCCTACAGAGTGGGGTGTTTCAAGTAATGCCTTAATAACTGCACCTCCATGAAACCAGACATGCTCATGTTACCCAAGTTCAGGCACTTTACAGATGTTGGACGGGTTTCTGGGTCATTCCAGCTCACTGCTGTTTGCAGAAATAATGACAACATGAATCAGTAATCAGTGTGTTTCTGTTATGTCTCTGTAGAATTGTGTCTGCCACGAGAAGCCTGTCTCAGCTGTCTTCAGAGCCACAAACTGCTCCAACATCTCCAGGTTCTCCTCCATCAGAGATACCAGCCACCCTGTCCAGCTTGGCAGTCTCTGTCCCTTCGGTGACTTTAAGCCTCTCTGGTGAGGAGGACCACCCCCTGCTGCTGTCAAACACACATCGAATGTCCTCAAGACAAGATGAAAAGAAGAGGAGTTTTTCCCACTACAATTACGGCCATGTGGCAAATAGCTTACCGCCTAGCCCAGCGCTTCCGCTGAAGAATAATAACTTCTGAATTATAGGTCACCATGACTCCACAGCTGCCAGCCATAGTTTCTCATCATTAACCAATCTGACAATACCTGGACTCCAGTGGTGACAGTACGATGCTGAGTAAGCCAAGGAGCCAGAACTAACCCAGCATCACCAAATTATGACCTGAAACGTAATATGACAAAACAAAATCCAACTGCTGTGCTAAAAGAAAGAAAAGAAATAGCTTCAAATCTTTAAAGCTGAGGGAAAAAAGAAAATCATCACTATTAAAATGTTTCTTTCTACAAATTATTTGCAGTGTAAAGACTTTTAAAAATAATTGAAAAAGGAAACTTATTTTAGTGATGTAGTGAATAAAGAGTTTTATAAAAACAAATGTACAAATGTGGTTATGTGTTGAAGCTAAAGTGCCATACGCTAGTATGTAGCAACAGTTCTTAGTATGTTTCAGAGCAGAAAATATCATCGGTGCCTTTCTGTTTAGTAATGCTTATTAATGGGGAAATACCTTTGCACATTGGACTAGTTATCTTATCCTAATCTTTTCTAGGTGCATGCTGTGATAGAACGATGAACGCGCTCTTTTATTTACATTTAAAAGGCCACTTAGTGATGAGCTGTCCCACTGAGACTTAAAAAAAACTATCAGTCTGCTTCAGTAAGGACTTTTATTTACTAATAGAAAGTAAATCAGCTCATTACCTGCATTGGATGAGGTAGAGAAGATAGAGATGATATTGTTTTTACTGGTCACTGCACCTCAGCTTAGATGAACTGCTATCCCAGTATCCCGCCACTGAGTGAAAATCATAGCTGTGAGATAAATGTGCAATCACTAAAATCTGCTTCTTAGGTGTTTCCAATATGCTCAACATAACATGCAGATTCTCCTGTTTGATTCTGACATTTGGCAGAAATGTGCTGGAAAGGTTTGTGTGTGAATATGTGCGACCTTTCCTCGTGGCTTTTTAACCGGTTACCCAGCCAGCTGCCATGTAAGCGGTCCGGAAAATCAAGCAGTGCACCCGTGTGTAACCTCAGCATCCTGATACGAGACACACATTTTCCAGAAAATCTCTGGTGGGTGTGGAGAAACAGAGTCCTGAGTACAAGAAAAACTTCTTTGTAGTATCTATAACAAGGAAGTTTCATTTATTAACCCCCGCCCCCCACAAAAAAGACAGATATTAGAGAGAAGATTTCTGTATGATGGTCTTTAAATGAAGCATATCTACAGTGTGTGGTCAATGAAAAAAAAAATGTAGATATTTCTGTCTTAAGAGTATTATGGGGTTTAAAGAAACTGCTTAATGTGCACATTATGGTAAACTGCTTTGATTCATAACTATTACATAAAAAACTACATTTGTTCCAATTTTCCAAGACTGTATTCACTTCTGTTTAACTGCCCATGTTTTTGTTCAAATACACAGTCGCTGTATATACGATTACACAGAAGAATCAGTAACGTTTGGTCTTCTAACATAAAGTCTATTTATTAAAACCTGCTGAGGACTCACATGTAGACAATGTAATAAAAAGATTTTTGAGAAGAAAATCAGAGTAGAATCAGTTATTAACCATGGTTTCTTAGAATGTACAAAGGTATATAAAGTCACAATCAGTCTTAAATATAAACGGAGGAGCGACAGATGAGTCGCCTCATCAGTGGTTTAATCTGTACTTTATAAATCCTGTAAAATGAATCAATAATTTCTTTTACACAATTCATTTACAGTTTTCAAACATGGCTTCTAATGCTGTAAGGCCTTTTCTTCACGTTATTACTCAAAGGAAAATAGTAATTGCAAACTGCATCACTTGTAGGACATGCAGTGAAATGCTTATTGATCAAGAAGTGTTTGAGAACAATGTAAACACACCTTAGACCAGGGATCTCCAAATCCAGACCTCTTGGGCCAGTGGCCTCAAGATTTTCATTGTGTCCCTGCTCCAAGACACCTGATGGGCTCCAACAGCCATGAAATTTGAGTCAGGGGTGTTGGAGCAGGGTTCCTGCAGGACACTGGCGCAAGAGGTCTGGATTTGGAAATCCCTGCCTTAGGCCCTTCTCCGGGTTGTTTGTAATAGAAATCTGAAAAAGTTTGGTCTAGAAATTGAAGCATAGCAGGGTGATGGAACACCTTGAGGGCTTGCTTGTTTGTGTTTATTTGTTTTCTACATTTATTGGCCCCCTGTTTGACAGGGTATGTCCCATTTGTCGAAGAGTTTGAAATAAAACACCAATTAATTTCAATACCATTTGTCCTTTAGTGTCATTATATTTCTGATTTGAAAACTTCATATTACTTAGAAGAAGGAGGTCCTAGTTTCATATGTACCGGTTTCATATGTGAATCTAAGGATAGATCCTGGTCCAGAATGACGCCAAGGTTCCTCACTGTAGTACTGGAAGCCGAGGTAAAACCATCCAGAGTAAATCTTAGCTCGACAGTCTTCCTGAGGGTCTCAGGTCCAAAGANAAGGTTCCTCACTGTAGTACTGGAAGCCGTCATTCAGTACAGTCATCCAGGTCTTCGTGTATTTAAGACATCTTTGAAATCTAACAAACTGATTTCATTATGCTTCATGGATAAGTATATCTGAGTAAATTTTACCATGCTGTCCAATGAGATTACTTAGGGAAGGATGTGCAAAGTATTGGTCCAAGTACAGAAGCCTGAGGCACTCCATGACTTACTCTGGTGTGATGATGACTCATTTATTTNAAGTACAGAAGCCTGAGGAACTCCATGACTTAATCTGGTGTGATGATGACTCATCATTTATTTACATGAACAAACCGGAATCTATCAGATAATTAAGACTTAAACCAGCCTGACGTGTTCAAGCCTTTGAAGCAACGCTGAGATCCAACAGGACCAGAACAGACAGGTGTAATGAGTTGTCACAGGGGACCCGGAAATTCAGCCACACACAGTGATGGAGTAATAAACAAGTAATGAATATATTGAAACTGGGGAATCCAGGGCAGAATCCGGAAACAGTCCAGCAGAGTGGCAACAAGGTCCTAGTATGCTGTGGGTTACAGGATCCTGATAAAGATCCAACAATCCAGAAGAGTTGTAATCAGACAGGCAGGGTCATTCACAAGAAGGCAGAAATCTGATTACTTATCAGAGACAGGTAGTGCTCAGTGGTCAATCCAAACATGGGTTGAAATCCAGAAAAGGCAGGAAAAAATCCAACAGGGAATCAGACACAGGGAAATCCAGGAGATGTAGCAAGTTCGTAACAGGAGTCTAGAAACAAGAGACAAATGCTGGATATCAACAGAGTAAGCTATGTCGACCATCTGGCAGGGAAGCAGAGACTGGAGTGTGTTTTAAGTGAGGCGGGGAGCAGATNGTCGACCATCTGGCAGGGAAGCAGAGACTATAGTGTGAGGCGGGGAGCAGATGGGGAGCAGGTGGGGAGCGGGTGGGGAGCGTGAGTCATCAGGGCAGGTGGAACAGATGAGCTTGATGAAGAAGTGGAGGTTCCTGCAGACAGTGATCACTGCAGAGCAGCAATCATGACAACAGGAGGCTGTTAAATGAGGCCAGGAAAGAAATTATTGATAACTTTCACCAAGTCCACCTCTGTGCTGTGATGCATCTGAATTCTGACTGAAGCTTCTTAGATTTTTTCTGTGTAAAGTTGAACTGAAGCAACTTTATATAAAAAAATGCTAAACAAAGAAGAGGCTGGATATTGGTTGGTTCTTGGATATTAATGAAGTTTTAACTATAGAAAACCTTTATTTATCTTAAATAGATATATTTATTAAAAAAAAAAAACAGCATCCAGAGCCTTAAGGCCCTTCCATTGAGGAGAGCCAACACCAGGGTCCAAAGANNCCAGACTCTGCTTCCTCATCGGAAGACGTTTAGGATTGGAGGTCTTCGAAGTATTCCCTCTACCGCTTCANGTCTTCGAAGTATTCCCTCCACCGCTTCATCTCGAGTTGAGGTCAGCAGCCCCCCCCTTACATTAAACAGCTTAAATATTTCTAATCATATGTTGTACGAGGGACATTTTTTCTTCATTTATGGTGTATTTTTATGTCCACTGTATTTGAGGATGAACATTCTGCTACTTTGGTGGAATTTAATGTGACAGATTTGTAGATGAACATTGATGTGTTTGTTATGTAGAAATAAATCCAAATGAAAGTAGTCTGTTCTGAGTTTATTCAACAGTAGATCTGATAGAAGCAGAGCACTCTCATCCTGCATCTCTGCCACATTGTCACACACACACTTTATAGATTGATTATTCCACTATTTACACTGGTGATCTTTCTTTGACACAAGTCATAAAAGCAACTTATAAGACACTTGGGAGTGTTTTCTTTCGCTGTACAGAATATGGAAAAGATTCAAACACATCCTTCATCTTGTGATAGCATAGCATCGTCACCACAGCAACAACATGAAAACATAAAGACAAGAATGACAGGAGCTGGACTCTGTGGTTTCTGCACCACTGACATGAGCAAAAATTACACCAGAATTTCTTCTCCAGCTGCTGGAAACATGAGATGAAGCAGACTGTCCAGCTGGCCTCGCAAACATTCAATAGGCAAAGGCAAATTTATTTGTATAGCACATTTCATA
>CM047993.1:27400037-27412997 GCA_026261665.1 Melanotaenia duboulayi
CAAGGTTCAAACCTCCCCCAGTCGAGATTTGAACCAGCAACCTTGTCTCTCTCTTTCTATATGATTATTAATTAAGAGTAGGAGAAAGATGGAGGCTGAACATGCAGCACAGATTTAATTTTTGAGTTATGAGTTTGAGTTTGCTGTTATGTTACTTTTTCTTTCGTTTTTACTGTTTTTTACTTTCTGGCCTGACTTACATTAGTCTTGAAAAATGATTGAGTTTGTTTTATACTCATTCAACACTGTAATTAAGTTATAAGAATATTAATGGGAGAATGTTTAATGTCCTTTCACAAAAGTAACTGAAAAGTTACTTTTAACACGAACATAACTTTTTGGTGAAAGTAATTAAAGTAAGTGAGTTACTTTTTGAATGAAGTAATTAGTAACACAAGTTACTTTTTTCTGTAACTAGCAGAACACCGATTGGCTGTAAACGTATTTCTAAAGAGTCATTAACTGTTTTAGCACATAGTTCAATCTTCTGTACTGGAACTAGATTAAATCACATCGCTCCTGGTTAATTCAATGAAAATAGTAGATAATGAAGTAGAAGTCAGTAGAATAATGAAAGCCGTCAAAGAACATTTGAAAGTTGCAACCGAAGAATTTAATGCTGTAAAACCTTTAAAGGTAATAACTTCTTATTGTCTAGGTAAACTATATAATAAAAGGTGAACGCTGGTTGGAGGGGCCCCCTGTGATACTTTGCTTGGGGACCCCAGAGACTTAGGAATCACCTCTGATCGTAAGGACCCTAAACCAGACACACCGTGTTCATTTTACTGCTGTCCACCGGGTGAGCTTACATCTGTCAAACTGGTCGATACACCACCCCCTACTGGTCACTCTCATATTGCAGTTTGTGAACATGTAACTTCAAACAGAAAACCGGGCAGGCAGCCATGATGAAGATATGAACAGGTCATTAAAAGCCAGAGGTCTCACAGCCGTAATGATTCACTTCTCTGGGACATGATGTCTTTGACTAAAAGATTTCACTACTTCTTTTGTTGTCAGTCTGTTTACTGAGAGCTGCGTCTACATTTCTCCTCCCAGATGAACAATACAGCCCTGATCAGCGTAACATCCCACACTAAACCAGTCTGACCTCTGATCTGACCAGTGGACCACTGGCATTTAGTGGATCTGTGATGCAATCACAGCTCCAGACTAACCTCCACTATCTGCACCGGTGCGACCATCAGAACATTTTAAAGCCACTTTCAGATTTAATGCAATACTTTCACTTTTCCATTCAGACTGTACGTCTGCAAAAAGATTTAGTTATAAACTGACCATTTAAGAAATACCAAAGGTTTCTTCTTTTTTATATGATTCAAGAAAAAACTGGAAACCATAACATTCATTTAAAAAAAACGATGATTAAGTACAAAAAACACTTTATTATTTATCATCTGGCAGTTTGGTATTTTTCAAATAGTTCAGTTTTAACTGTGTTTAAGTTTTGACTGAGTGTGTGAACGCCTCCACCTCCCTCCATCCTGCTGAGGGTGCTGACAGTGCTGGATGCAGATGGATCATCTGTGTCATCCTGAAGCAGCAGACCTGGGGAACCACACCGTGCTAGCTTAGCTGACAGGACCTGCTACATAATTACTGTGTGTGCGTGTTTTCATGTGGGATCAAGTGTGTTAAGCCGTAGTTGAAACCTTTAAGAAAATAAATGGTCAGAAAATGTTGAGTAAATAGTGTCAGTCTGGGGTGATGGACTGCAGGAATGTGTGTGCTGTGTTCAGTCAGTGAGCTGTCCATGGAGACGGAGTCCATGCTTGTCCAGCATCTTTGTCTTTCAGGACATCCTAAGGTGGCTGTAACTATATGAACAGGACAGGAGTCCCCAGGAAACTTTTCCTGGCAGCTTCTCGTCTCTTCCTACCAGGAAGGAGCGGTGTTGGCCAGTCGTCTCATACGCCTAGACACAGAAAAAAAAAAAAAACTTATTTCATTTCAGTAACTGTAAAAACTGTTGGAATGATTATCAGCTGAAGAAGAGAAAACGTGGGGATCAGGTCTTAGTTACAGCACACAGATTTCTGAGCAGCAGCACGAACAGAAAAATCTGACAGAAAAAAGACGAAACCTTCCTGAAACGTGTCGCCATAGTAACAGTATTATTTGGTAAAGTGCTGGCGTGTCTTTTTAAACAGTTTTCTCATGATGACGAGATCAGCAGAGAACCCCCCCATTCACGGGAGAACATGTAAACTAAACACGGGTTCCTCTCAGAAACTTGTTTATAGAAATGATAAAGTTACAAAAAGTAATAAATTCTACTGGTTTTTATTGAGTGTGTTTGTGATCTACTGGGAGCAGTGCTGGTTTCCAGTCCAAGTGTTGCAGGAATCAAGGACCTGCAATAGCTCCTTCACACTTTGCAGCAGTCTGTGTCTGAAGGAGCTCTGAGTGCCGTCAGTGTTCAGAAGGTTGGGGGGCAGCGGGGGCACCTCTTTTCTCCCACCACCCAAACTGGTGGGTCCGAGGGGAATCCCAGTACAGAACAGCTCTGTACTGGGATTCCTCGGTACAGTCGAGCCAGGAACGGATGTGAGCTGACGTCAGATGGAGGAACAGCCATCGCTGATCAATGCATCCGATTTGACTTCTATCAAGTCTATATGAACCGTTCTTTTTCTACGATGTGACGACGATGCAACACACAACTTCAGTGATTCCCTTAAAACAAGAATTTGGAGCACAAGTTTGAATTTATTTAGTTTTTTTTTCTCTGATCTCATCCAGGTCCAAAATGATATATTCACCCAAATCTTTTATTAAACGTTGCTGAAGATTTGTCTTTAACTCGACGAGACTAGGCCTGTTAACCTCAGCAGCTGGTAGTTTCTCTTCTCCAGCTTTTAAAAGACCATAGAAGAAGAGTGGTTAAATATACAGCTTGTTAATGCCCACAAAACGCATGTGATGGAGGTAAAAGTTGCTGAAGGACATTTAACCAAACATTAGATGGAATGTAAGTATAATTTTGATCCTGTGTGCATCAGAAAAAAAAAACTAAATAAATTCAGACTTCTGCACCAAATTGTTTAAAGAGAATGACTGAAGTTGTGTGTTGCTGGAAAAAGAACAGTTCAAATTAATCATTAAAACCCAAAATGAATGTGAAGTTCGGACCCATGATGAGTGTTTGGAAACTTCTGACCACAATGGCACATCCGATCCCACATCAGTCTCACCTGGTGTTCCTGTCCTGGTCTCGGATCTTCTTCTCCATTTCAGCGTCTGTGAGTGTCTCCAGCAGGGGGCACCACTGGTCTGCATCACCGGTGTTGCGGATGGCGATCTCTACCGTGGGGAGGGGGTTCTCGCTGGACAAATTACAAGCATGGCGGTAGTAAATCAGTCCACCGTGACAGACTGTACCCAGTCAGATCCCTGTGCATCCTCAGAGTTTAAGGACGGAGCGTTACCTGAACGCGTACGTTCGCTGGTGCCAGCTCAGCTGACCGCGGATGCTGTAGGCGATGGTGGTGACAAACTCTCCCCCCAGACCCAGTTCAGAGCAAAGCTTCAGGGCAAACGACTCCGGGGAGTTCTCCCTCTCTGACATGTCCCACTCAAACTGGTCCACCAGAGAGATGTTCCCCACATGGATGTTCAGCTGAGGATCAGAAAAACAACATATGAACAATGTTTAAACCTGCATTACTGAACCAAACCACCTCTTAAACGACCGACAGCAGCCTCTGTGTGGAGTTTGCATGTTCTCCCTGTGTATGCGTGAGTTTTCTCCAGGTAGTCTGGCTTCCACGCGCCATGATGTTAGGTTAATTGGTGACTAAATTCTGTCTAGGAGTGAACGTGAGTGGTCGATCTTTGTTGGCTCTGATGGACTGGCAACCTTATTTTAAATTAACTTAAATAACTTAAAATAATTTTTAAATATTCATTTTTAATGTTCTTAAAGAGGCTTTTTGTTACTACTTTGGTTGTAAGCTAAGTTTAGTGCAAAAAGTCAGTGAATGAGTGTTTGGTGGATCTTTAATAATTCCAGCTGGTGTTGTATTATACATGGATGATTAGTCACCCTTACAACCAGGTTTAACCTGTACAGACGGTGCTTCTGTGGAATGAATAACTCAGCTGAACGGAGCTAATGACCCCAAAAATTGTGCCCAAATCCCCTGTAATGTTCTTTCTTTGAGATATCCCTGCAAGGGCTGGTACACACATAGTTTTCTAAATCTGAAAGATTTTTTTATCTGTTAGAGACTTTACACATGAAGATAAACAATCAGGCGTTGAACAGTTTTGATAGTACTGTGTGTGTTGTGCAGTAGGGCTGCAACTAGTGACTATTCTGATGGTCGATTAGTCATCGACTAAACGACTCGTCGACTAATCGGATTGTGTATCTCATAAATATTAAATGGATCTTATTTCACTTTCAGCTTTGAAATCTTGCATGAGGTTGTTATGTAAGTCCGATGCGCCTCCTCTTTAAATGTTTGAGCGTTGCAGACATACTTCCGTGTTACGCAAGCTCCGCTTTACAAATCTCACATGTATTTAATTTATTTTGTAAGTTTAACGTGAGGTTATTTCAGGCTTTTCCTCTGCCGCCGTGTTGTTCCCGGTTGGCCGCAATATTTTTCCCTGGCAGACCTTATTGTGCATGTGCAACTATCAGCAGAGATAGGAAAAAAAAGACGATGTCTCACTCTGTAGTATTTGGGGGGGGTTTGCTGACAGGTAAATTCGTTGTTGAATATTTTTATCGTCAACAGCGTTGACTAATCGTTGCAGCCCTAGTGTGATGCTATAATCTTGGCACAGAACAACACACACAGGCAGCCGAATCTAGAATCTAGTCCTCCGAGCCAGAGACACTGTTGCCAACTCCTCAGAAAGAAAAGCAGTTAATGGCTACATCCTTTTATTTACATAAATCAACCTAGTACATATAGCTGTTATGGAGGCTGGCGTGGAGAGGAATGTTGTGGGAAAGGTAGAAATAACAACCTAAAAATGTTTAGAACAGCAAAAATAAAATAAAAATAAAATTCTTTAGTCAGTATTTTCTTTCTTATGTTTTTAGTTCCGCTTTATTAAGTGCAGTTTGTTTGGTTTTTTTTTAATAGGAGTCTGCAACATGTTTTTGTCCACACTCTTCATTAATAGACATTACTATTAGACGGTAAGCCAGCTCCAGATCATCCAGCAGCAGCTTTGTGCCTTTCATTTTCAGCCTGGTCATGAAACGGAGGTGAACGTCTCCGGCGCCGACTGCTGCTGCAGCTGCGTGAGGACCGAGCCTCTTCTGATTGCTTCTGAACGGGGGAGCCCCCACTCCTCATCGAAAAGATTAAACTACACGTTTGTTGTGACAACAGCTGGAAAACACAACAACCAGCCTGGCAGAGGACAATCTGGACGAGGGAATGATGGTCTTGCAACTAATGTTAACAGAAAAATCCAGAACTGAAAGAAATAACAGACTGGAGAGGCGTGAACACGGACTTCCTTCTTACCCAGCCTGCTCGCTCTCCGATTGGCTACGTTCAGTTCCACGTTACCACAAAGTCACAACTCAGGAGTCGTCGGCGCTCATAAGACTTGAGACTACCGGGCGTTTGTCGTGCTTGGTTGGGAAGGGCAAAATCAGGACGAAAACAGCCCGATAATCTTTATGCGTGCCCAGCTTAAGCCTCCCCAATTTTCCATAACTTTCCAGGAAAACTGCAGTTACTACCTTGATGATGACTCTCTGATCCGCCTGGCCTTCCAGTATGCTATCAGTGGGGTAGGACTCGATCTGCTGACGAATGGCTGAGGCGATGGCTGGGACGAACGCCAGAGGGTTGAGGTCCAAGTCATCACACAATATCTCTGCAAACATTTCTGGGGTCATCAGTTTCTCTGGGGAGAAGAAAGAGAAATTAGAGAGAAGACAGACCAGGATGTTTGTGATGCTGATGTAAATGTACCATTCATGTTCCACGTGAAGGCATCTCGCAGCTTCTGCCCGTCTATCTCCATGTCCAGGCGAATGGGAACCAGCGCTTCCATCTGAGCTGCGTTTTCGTGGATCACTGCAGGGTCATGGTCATCAAAGCTGAGGCACAAGTCCACACTTCATTAGATCATCTTCACCCTAAATAAATCTGATTATTTTATCTCTATCAACATCTAAAACACAGGTTATTTTCAACTTATTTTTGTTAAACTTCTACACAAAATAAAAAATCAAGCCCTGAAGTGGGCGACAGCATGAGCAGCGTGGAAAACATGCTGGACTGCAGTTAAAGTGTTTTTCTACGTTTTCTAAGATCTTCCTATTATTACATTTTGTTATATTGAAAAATATATTTTTTCTAAATAAAATGTACATTGAATTATTTTTTTAAATAATTAAAAAAATAGTTTTAAAATCAAAATCAAACCTTTTAATAAAAAAAAGATCTTTTTTGACATTTGCATGAACTGAAAATCAGAAGCAGGCAGGAATGAGGAAAAAATGCTGAACAGGACTGAAACACAGAGTCAGTGGAGACAGACAGACGTGGATCAGTCAGTCCTTTAAGGCCACAACATCCTCTGTATGTGAAGTGTACTCTTGATGGTTTAATGAGGTTTAATACAGACTAAGTGTAAATGAAAAGGACCAAACATTTCAACAGCTAAATACAAACCGGCCCTGAAAGCGTATCACGATAACTTGATAGGATGGATGATGGATGAGGATGAGAGGAGACGGGAAAAGGAGAGGGTTAAATTCACCAAAAACCCCGTCAAGTACCTGACAGGGCTCCTGGAAGGTAAAACATCTGGTGTGCTGAAAGCCTCAAAAGAGGAGATAAAAAGCACCTCCACGAAGTGCACAGCAAGCCAAGGCGAGAGGAGGACAAAGCTGTGCTGCCCGGAGGAGCCGACCATCACATTAGGTGACGGACGGTTTGGACTGCAGGAGGTCAACAACGTCATTAGAAAGGCCAGGGGATCCGAAGGTGAAACACATCTGTGGGGGCTCCCAGAGGCTATCGGCAAACGTTAGTTTAAAGTTACTTCAATATAACTGGGTGATGCAGACATACATTACCCCCGTAAAATTAAATAACTTTAATGTTATTATTCCTGACACTTGTTATAAATGCAGAGAGGCTCGGGGTCATTTATACACTGTATTGGAAAGAAGTAATTAACTACACCAAGATTATTTTATCCTTGAATATCCCATTTGATGCCAAGCTATTTATACTACACTTGTATCCATTGAATTTTAAATTGAAATTACAACAACGTAGATTCATAGACTTTCCAATACTACAGGCCAAAAGGATGGTAGCTTTGTGTTGGACAAAGGTAGACCCACCCACAGTTGGTGCTTGGTTTAACGCTATGGCACACTGTATGGTCTTGGAGAAAATAACATATATTCTWAAAAAMAAWGTGGAAATTTATGAAAGTATTTGGAAGCCCTTTGGAAAATTTATYGAGAAAGCGRATATCGGACRGCTGTTACAGGAGGTGTAGATCAAATACAATAGGCTGCATTTATCAAAGTACTGAGTTATTATTTCAAGTATTATTGTTACTTGAGAGTGCTGTATGTGCTGTATAATACCAAATGGTACATTTTGTGGTACCATACATATTTGTATTTAATTACTGAATCGTTAATATCCGTCTGATTTATTATTTCATTTATTTTCTTTATTTCTATGAGAATGAGAGAGTGAAACGTTGTGTTCTGTCTATGTTATGTGGGAAAGGAGTGGGGTTATAAATGTTTTTTCTTAAAATAACAAGGTATAAATGAATGTTGACTGGTTAACATGTATAAGGAAAAACAAAGATATTGTTAAAAAAAAAAAAAGAAAGGCCAGGGGAAGATCTGCAGCAGGACCAAATGGGTTTCCTTTCAGTCGACAGGAAATGTGAGAGGCTGAGGACGCGTCTTTGGAGGCTGCTAAAGGTAATGTGGAGGAAGAACCATCTACAGTTAGTTTCCTCATTGCAGAGGGCTGTTTCATTCTGAAGGAGGATTCATCCAGCATCAAACACCTCTGCACAATCTCACTGTTGAACGTGGAGGTGAAGGTGTTGTTTGGGACCCTAGCAAGGAGGCTGACCCAGTTCCTGATCAATAATAAGTACGCTGCCTGTCACAGAGGCGGAGTACCAGGAGCCCCGGCTGCATCGAGCACAACAGCGTCATCTCCAAAGATGCAAAGAGGAACCAGGGAGATCTAGCAGTCTTGTTGCTCGACCTAAACAATGCCTGTGGCACAACATGGATGTACTCTCTCTGCGATTCTGTTGGCAGCTACGATGAACCTCCTGGTGTCTTAGACGTGGAGCGGTCCCAGTATGGACGACCTGACAATTACAGCAAGGTCAGTCCCGGAGGCCACAAATTATCGATGGATATAAGGAACGCGCAGACTTGGACTCTGTAGTACTGCCCGTGTCTGTCAATGCACCAGGAGAAGAAGCAGAAAGCAATAAAGACGCAAGACAAAGGCCCCCGCTTCTTCAGCTTTCTCAGGTCTGGGGAGAAGGCAGGCGAGGAGGACAGATGTGTAGGGAACCTCAGCTCGGGGCTCTCCTGGACAGTCACTGTGGAGAGCCCTGGGGCTGCTTGGGGGTCAGAGGGACAGCCTTAAGAACCTGGTGAAGACATCTCAAAGCAGGCTGAGACGGCATCCAGATGGCTGAGGCTAAAGAGGAACGAGTGGTGGCTGAACCAGGCTGGCAGAGGAGACGGGGTCGGAGCTGAATGAGCAAGGCCAAAAGGGCCGAGGGGGTAGTACCAGAACGCTGGTCCTGCTGTCATGCCCCTTCGTGGTATCGTGGGCCAGCTGATGAAACTCTGGGAGAGCGGGGGTGCCCACTTAAAAAACCTTTGAAGTCTCAAGCTCTGAATCATAGAGCTCTGCCCCCAGACGATGTCGGAAGGGAGCGACTTCGATGCTAGCTGTCCACATAAGGAGGGGACGGCTGCAATATCCATAGCTTTTAAAAACAGAAAAAAAGGCCAAATAGACAAAAATGAACAAACAATGTTAAAGAAAAAGAAGAAGCAGCTTCCCACCACAGGGGGAACGTCCTCTTCTTGTCGCGGCCCATTCGGTTGCGGTTGATGGTGGTGGAGGAAGGCACGGCGTCCAGATGGTGGGAGCTGCTGGGTAACGTAGGAACCCACTGACTGCTCCGCTTGGCCTTCTGCTCCCTGAACACAAAGGACAGAAAAATACAGGAAATGTTTCTGTTGAAAGAATATTCTGGAAAATAACACCTCCTCGAAGCTGTTGGCTCAACAGGAAGCAACCACAGAAAAAACTTCCGGTTACAGCTAGGCGATTTTTTCAAACCAAATCTGATTTTAATAGTTTTTTCCATCTTCTTAAAAACATATTAAATTTATTAGAAACAATGTTGAACTTAATAGATTTTGCATGAATAAATGACCACCATATAAACGTATAAACGGCATCACATCTTGAATGGAGAAGCAACACAATCTCTTTCCATCTGATCCTTATCATACGGGATCCATGGTGGAAATAATCCCCTGATGTAGGCCTACTCTTTCCTACAGACTTCAGCAGGTTAGTTCCAGGAAGACTAGCCTACAGTTTGTGGGAGGAAGTTGTCTTCTGCATCTCGTAGAGAGCAGCGTGTCTCACAGCGGTTATACGCAGCTCACTTCCAGGCGTGATGACGGCTCAGAGGTCCGCTGCCAACTACGGAAGCCCAAAGACAGATAAAAGAGGAAAAAAATCCTGATGTTCATAAAAATAAATCAGAAAAGGAAAATTTGATTTATCGATCAATCGCCTTAGATCCAGTATTTTAAGGTCATGTGTGAGATTCTGGGAATGAAAACAGACTGTTGTTTATTCACTTCTACATGCATAGTTCTTAAACTGTGGTACAAGCACCACAAACTGGTGGTACTCACGCTCCCTCTAGACATGTAACGATACTCTAGAGCAGTGGTTTCCAAACTCCTTGAGCCACAACCCCCAAGATAACGTACACTGGCGTTTGCAACCTCGCCAAACATGATGTGTCAGATTTTTAATGACATGAGTAAATAACTTTGTTTATTAATTAATATGCTTACACATGTGGACAAAAGTGTTGGTTCCCTTCGGTTAATGAAAGAAAAACTCACAACGGTCACAGAAAAAACTTGAATCTGACAAAAGTAACAATAAATAAAAATTCTATGAAATTTAATCAGTGAAAGTCAGACATTACTTTTCAAACATGCTTCAACAGAATTATTTAAAAAATAAACTCATGAAACAGGACTGGACAAAAATGATGGTGCCCTTAACTTAATATTTTGTTGTACAACCTTTTGAGGAAACCACTGCAATCAAACGATTCCTGTAACTGTTAATGAGACTTCTGCACCTCTCAGCAGGTGTTTTGATCCACTCCTCATAAGCAAACTGCTCCAGTTGTCTCAGGTTGTACCTGCACAGATTCAAGACACCCTGTACCAGATGCAGCAAAGCAGCCCAGAACATAACAGAGCCTCCTCCATGTTCCACAGTAGGGACGGTGTTCTTTTCTTCATATGCTTCATTTTTCCRTCTGTAAACRTAGAGCTGATGTGTCTTGGTAAAAAGTTCCATTTTTGTCTCATCTGTCCATAGGACRTTCTCCCAGAAGCTTTGTRGCTKGTCARCATGTAGTTTGGCTTTTTTATGGTTTGTTTTCTACAATGGTTCCTCCTTGGTCGTCTCCCATTAAGTCCACTTTGTTATTTTATTATTACTTTTGTCAGATTGAAGTTATTTCTGTGACTATTGTGAGTTTTTCTTTCATTAACCGAAGGGAACCAACAATTTTGTCCACGTATGTATAAAATGAACAGGCCATTTATTTTGACAGCTCTGATAAAAATCCTTTTTTATTCTATAAATGTTGGCTATGTTTATTTGTTTTACAATGATCTGGAGCTCCCTTGAAGTTATCGTGGGACCCCCATTTTGGGAAACTACTGTAGATCGTAGTGGTACGATGAAGAATTTTCATGGTGTCATTTTACAGATAAAATGTTAAATCATCAGTTTTCATCACCATTAAATTGGGAGAGGGTTTCAGATGTGAACGTTTCAGTTAAGCTGACAGCAGCTCCAGGTCACCTGGTTTCTATGTTACGGTGCTGCGAAGACGTCACACGATCCGAACATGCCAGCGTGGTTAAAGGTCCAAGAAGTAATAGAAAAAAAAAAAGATTTCAAACATGGACGATAAACATTTTAGTAATTTAAGTATCTACAGAACTAAACTAGTCTTGGATCATCAGGGTTTTCAGGACTTTACTGAGATGTTGGCGAAGTTTAAACATCAGTTCTGGTTCTAAACTTCTACAATGATAGCTGCCACCACGGCATTTTACCTGGAACTAACCTGCTGAAGTCTGACGGAAAAGGTGGAAGGTGGAACCTGGAAAGGCTGATATCTGAGGCGGGACTGATGTAAAAGGCTGGAGACCTATACAATTAGAAATCCTGGTTTTTATATCTCTAATAACACTGGAAGTCAGATGGGGCTCCATCAAAGATGTTGCCATAAATGAATTTAAATGTGGCCCTGACTTCTTTTACTTCTCTAAAAACCTGCCAAGACTGTTCATTCATTTTCAAATTTCTGTATTTAAGATTTTTATTTACTTACTTTTATTTAGGCTCCAAGAAAAAGAGGAATACTCTAAGCAGATATTGCTGATATTACCTTCACTCATCTGGAGTGAGTGCAGATCTCACAGCAAACTTCAGCAGGCCTAACGTCCCACACCGTTAAACACAGCACAACTTTTCTCATCATACCAGAGCTAACGTCTAACAAAGTAAAGGAGAAACCCTGAAAACAAGAACCACCTCTATGATGTCAGCTTCCCTACAAAACTCCAACATTTTACCCACTGATGAGTGTGTCACGCTGCAGCGTTGTGATGGGAAAACCTTTATGCTGCAAAATATAATTAGAGTTCAGTCCATCATACGGATGTTTTTCCTCAAATTGAGTAAAGTTGTGCTTAAAGTTTATTAACTGATGTCAACACCACCAACCACGAGTCAGTGAAACCTTACCTGAGGTACGCTGGAGGCTCCGTGCTGATGGACACCGCCTTGTATTTCTCATCATTACCTTCGAAGATCTCTTCACACTCTGAAGCCTTTAGCAGAGTCACACTGGTGGCTGCAGGCAGCAGACGGACGAGGAGACAATGGAGACACGTCAGGCTTGAAAGATGTTACTACTTTACAGATACATGCATAGGATCTTATACACTAAAATAATAACTGTCCATGAGGTACATCTGGAGCTTTAGTGATTTCTGTTCTGTTATCAACTTTGTATAAAAGGAGCATTTCAGAGAGGCAGAGTCTCTCAGATGGAAAGATGGACAGAGGTTCACCAATCTGAGATAAACTGGCTCTAAATATTCTGAACAATTCCAGAAAAATGTTCCTCAGACTTTGAAGACCCACCATGTACAATATAAAATATCATCAGACGATTCAGAGAATCAAGAGGAATCTCTGTGTGCATGGGACAAGGCTGGATGCTGGTCATTGTCTGCATTAAAAGCAGACATGAGTCTTTACTGGAAACCACTGCATGCACTCAGGAAGACTTCCAGAAACCACTGTCTGTGAACACAGTTCACCCTGAAATCCACAATTAAATCTCCATTAAAGCTCCATCATGCAAAGAAGAAGCCAGATGTGAGCAGGATCCAGAACTAGTGTCATCTTCTCTGGACCAAAGCTCATTTAAAATGTTCTGAGGCAAAGTGGAAACCTGGATGAAGATGTGAACTAGTTTGTGGAAAGCATGGACGGCGTGTCCTGCAGACTAAAGAGGAGAGGGAGCATCCAGCTTGTTACCAGTGGACAGGTGAAAAGCTGCATCTCTGATGGGATGGGGCTGCATTAGTGTCTATGGCGTTTT
>CM047993.1:27594215-27604895 GCA_026261665.1 Melanotaenia duboulayi
AGCAAAGATGCCTGTGGATCATTCAACTTACAAGTTTACATTGAAATGGAGGACCATCCATTAGTGTTAGTTTTATCAGCCATTTTTAAATTTCCRCTTTCAATTGCGCTTATTAGTTTTTATCACATTTAGTCGACCTCATCCTGTTTTTATTTAGTCAAGTTTTAGTCGACTAAGTCGAGCATTTTAGTCTTTATTTTAGTCAACAAAAACTGTCAACATTTTAGTTTAGTTTTAGTCATGACAAYCATTTTACTTTTTTAYTTTATCAGCAGATAATATTGAACATTGTTAGTAGTTAGTAGATTGTTAAACTACAATACAAACTACAATATTGTTAAACTACATTTAACAATCCATTTAAAACTCATACTTATAACTACATTATTTTATGCAGAAATRATTGCAGGTATTTCTATGTTTGCATGYATTTATTTATATTAATATTGATGCCAATTWAAATCAAATGTTCTTGTGATGGTAACCTGCAGACAAACAGAGCAGCATTTGATGTCACCAAATAAATGCATTGGGATGCAAACTCCTGGAGCAGTGGTTCACAACCTTTTTTTAGCTTGGAACCCCATTTTGATGTCACAAAATACAATTTTACTTACTTTTTTACCACATTTAGACTGGGTACGTTAACCTGTTAATCACGTGATAACACAATGATTATTAACGTCGTTAATTTTTTAAATTGCGCATTGAGGTTTTTTTTTGTTTGTTTGTTGGTTTTTTTGGTTTGTTTTTTTTTGCTCACTGGCTTTGATCACAGAAAGCACATGCAGAGGCTGCAGTCCCTTCACTGCTGCAGCCATGCGTCTGATGGAATCAGGAGAGAGCGGGTTTATTAAAATGAAGAGACGTTTTCTGTCTGGAACTTAAGAAAGAAGAACTGACGTTTCTCTTTGTCTCATATAATAATATAATAAGGAGGGGTAAACTGGTGGTTCATCGTCACATATTTATCCTAAAGTGTTGTTTTTGGCTGGACTCTTCTCTAACACAGTAGCTGGCTGGTGGTAAACAGGGTTTTTACTTCAGCTATTCAGGGGCGGGTCTAGAAAAGTTCTGATGGGGGGCCCGGCAGAAGCTCTGACCAGGAAAAAGTGTAAAAAAAGTTAAGAAAATCTTGTAAAAACAAGCAGCCAATGATGTATTTTATCAGCAGGTGTTTACTTTGGGTGATGCTGCTGTAGGACTTTTATCACTGCTGCACACACACTCACACTTCAGTGATTAAAGGAAAAAGCCGTTTTTATTCAGATCATCACTTTTATCAGAGTTTCTTCATCAGTGTCGGCTGTTTTACTTTAATCGTCACGTCTGCTGCTTTTAGGACAGAAATGATCACCATGGAGACGGGTGGTGAGATGATGATATATGAATTCTCCATTATGATCTAGAACTTGGTAGAGATGTTTTAGAACAACGAACAGTTGTACTAGAAGTATATACATGCTGCATTTACTGACCCTTGGACTAAGCGAAGGTCAGTTAACACTAAATATTATGTAGCATCGGCTCTTTCTGTTGATACAATACAGTGAAAACAGGCAAATTTCAGGCATAGTTGCAAATGGTGATTAATCATGATCAATTTGAAAGTTGTGATTAATCTCATTTTAAAATGTTAATAATTTTGACAACCTTAATTTGTAAGCATCTATGTTTTAAGACAATATGAGTTTGTAATACCCATAGAATGTACATATAATATGCATTTGATTGGTAGATGCAGGGGCCCCCAAATGGCTGTTTGCCACTGCTACCAAGGACCACGAATTAAATTAGAATAGAATAGAGTAGACATTTATTGTCATTGTATCATGTGACATATACAACAAAATTAAAAAGTGCCCAACAGTCAAAGTGCATGCAGCCACAGACATTTAACATTCAACCATAAGAACCTGAATAAAAGGAGTTAAAAAAAAAAACAAACTAATCTTCCACGCAATCGACCTCATACTCATTTATACTACACATATTGTAGGTAAAACCGAGGTAGTAGATGGCAGATTATTTGAAGTTGTTTAGTGTGGTTACAGCCACAGGATAAAAACTGTTTTTCAGTTTGTTCTCGCTCTGATAGATCTGCACCTYCTTCCTGATGGTAACAGTTCAAACAGGGAGTGTCCAGGGTGTGATGTGTCCTTTAGGATATGTTGTGCTTTCCTGATGCAGTGGGAACTGTGTAGCTCTTCCAATGTGGGGAGAGGGCATCTAGGGATCTTCTGGGCCTTGTTTATGCAGTATGCTGCTATGGTGCAGATGCTTTCTATGGTGCACCGGTAGAACAGTCTCTGGTTGACATTGTTTTTCCTCAGTGACCAGAGGAAGTAGAGTCTCTGCTGAGCCTTCTTCTGCAGCTCACGGGTGTTCCTGCTCCAGGTCAGGTCCGCTTCAATGTGGACCCCCAGGAACCTCTACCCTCTCTACACAGTCCCGGTAGTGAGACTGAGGGCTGTAGATGTGGGTTGACCCAGTCTGACCATCTGGCTGCAGCCTTGGAGAAAACTGTTTATCCACATACAGGTGGAGTCCRGAAGCCCCAAGTCCYGGAGTTTGTCCACCAGTYTGCAGRGGAGGATGGTGTTAAACGCCRAACYRTAATSCAYGAAGAGCATCYGGACATAGCTCCCTTTCTACTCCAGATGGGACAGAGCGGCATGCAGGGCAATGGCCACGGCGTCCTCTGTGGATCTGTTCCCCAGAGGGGGGGGTTAAGGCACTCTGAGATCAGTCAGAATGGGAGTACAGAAGTACAGATCTTTCTGGATAGTCTTAATTGAGTAATACAACAGTTTGAAATGATGAGTTCCGCCTACAAAAAGAGAAAAATATGTCTACAAAACAACATTGTCTTCATTTTGCATGCTCTTTGTCAGTTAAATGAATTTCTTGCAAAACAGTCATGTTCCCTTTTTTCCTGTTTTAACTTCAATACTTTTTCCCTCTTCAATGGTAAGTAACTTTCAAATGGCCAAAACACGATAGCCAAACAAACTTCCAAAGGATGTAGTCTGACCGTAAGTTGGAGTAACAAAGAACACAGCAGCTCTAACTTTGTTTTCCAGAAAATGTCACTTTTAATAACCAGGTTTTTTCTTTCTTTTCCACCTTCTCATGCTTCCAGGCTGCAGAGGCATTTCTGGTGATGCTGTTATCAGATGCTAACCTGTGTGCCATCCATGCCAAGAGGGTCACGCTGTTTCCACGTGACATTCAGTTGGCCAGGAGGCTCCGTGGGGTGGACAACCTGTAGAAACAGACTGGAAAAGGTCCAGCAGCATAAAGGACAATTAGACATTCTGTGTTCAGAATTTCAAATGGTTTTAATTCTGTCTTATTGTTTTATGAGTTATTATGAATAAATCTTATTTTGTTAGTTTGGTAGATTCTTTTTTATAATTTAGACAAAATCTGAAAAGCCTCATCAGAAATGGTCTCCATGGAAACGTGGCTATGAAGAAGCCATTCTTAAGGAAGGGAAGAATGGAGAAATGGCTAAGGTATGTCACATGACACAAGAACTGAACTGAAGATCAGTGGAAACAGGCCTGAACGCAGACCTCAACAGGTCTGATGGAGGGATGGACCCTCCCCAGAACGCAGACCTCAACAGGTCTGATGGAGGGATGGATCCTCCCCAKAACSCAGACCYGAACATTATTGCAGCAGTGTGGGATTATCTGGACTGTGAACAGAGGAYMCRCCTAAAGTAATGGATGGTATAATGTGCTATTTTCTGGTCTTATTATTTAGGGTTGGGTCATATGACACCCTTAGTTTATATCACTTTTTTATCAATATCCATACCAACATGGATCNNNATGACACCCTTAGTTTATATCACTTTTTTTTAATCAATATCCATACCAACATGGATAATTTTCTCTAGTTAATATGTATTAATATGTATATTGGTAGGGAAATATTAATAAAACAAACAGGTGTGCAGAGCTTGTCTGGACGTACATGTTTTGAGGAGCTTTTGGAGGTATTTAAGATTTACTGGCTACAGCTTTCTGACCATCGAAATGACACATCTTTATAAGGTTTACTAATTATGGTCCCATTATTGGGCCAACGTGTTTTTTGCCCACATTTTGCCTTGTCTGACATGTTGGCATTACGAAACCCAACCACAACCCCTTATGTAGCCCACAAGGACATCGCCAAAGGAAAGGCCTCCTGTATTAGGACAACTTCTGGCCCACAAATTATTAGCTATAATACACGTCCAGGCCATCAACTGATATCTGGACCAAATGTGGCCCACAGGAGACTTGCCATAATCCAAGCGAGGCTGGTAACTGACATCTGGCCAACACAATATTTACCACTGCCATAACTGAGCCATAGGCGGCCAAAGTACCCTGGATCCAACCCAAACATCTCTACTATCTGGGTTGAACCTGGTCAGTTGGATGTGTCCAATCCACTTTACTTTAGCACATTTTAAAAACAAAGACGTGTCCCCAAAGTGCTGCACATCAACAACATTAATTAATAAAATTAAAAGATAAATAAAAATATAATAAAAACCATAACAACTGCTTCTCTTTTAGCTCCACCAGTTAATATTAAAACATAATATATATATATACGGACTTACATATTAGATTTAGGAAATATTTAATTCAATTTTAATTTGATTTACATTTAATCCACCAAATAGAGAGAAAATGGAGAGAAAAGCTTTTTATAAAGGTATCTAATCAGTTTGATTTNTACATTTAATCCACCAAATAGAGAGAAAAGCTTTTTATAAAGGTTTCTGTGATCATAGTTTGATTGCTTCGTCAAATGACTGGTGTTTATTTCACCCAATAGCAACATAGAATGCTTAATATTGTCAAGAGTTCCAACCAATGAGGCGTAAGGGGGCGTGGTTCCGTTCCTGGCTAACGTAAGCGTTCACTCGGAAGAAGAAGCCGATTCTGGAAGCCATTACGCTGCGCACATCAATTGAGTAAATCCTACTATTTTTGCGTACAATACGCACAATTACCTTCGTTTAAGAGGGTTTTCTGCAGTTATGGCATCCGCCGCCAAAAAAAGAAAAATGAATTTTTCGGAGCGAGAGGTAGAAATTATTGTGGAAGAAATTGAGAAACAAAAGCACACACTGGTTAACCACTTCAACGCTGGAGTCACCCACATGGCAAAGAATAACGCCTGGGTGGATATTCTGAAAAAGGTGAACGCTGTTACCACCTGTCCCAGAGAGTTACCCGAGGTGAAAAAGAAGTGGTCTGACATGAAGACGGAGGTCCGGAGGAAAGTTGCCCAGGCTCGGGCTGCCATTGAAGGAACATCCACCGACTGCACTCCAGTTCCCGTCATCCTCACGGCCATGCAGCAGAGGATCTGTAACCTCCTGGGGGAGGCCACCATCATCAGTCTGCCAGCTGGAGACTCGGATGCTGAGATAACTTTACCTGTCACAGTCAACGCCGCCGCCACCGTCACACTAACAGAAGGTAAGCTGAGAAAATGAATAAACAAATAAATAAAAATCTTGATGGCATCTTCTGCTTAAAAGCACCATTTTTAACTGATCAGCTCAGATGGATTAAAACAGAATCACATCTTTTTTTTTTTTTTTTACTTCTAAAGTCCTTTTCCTCTTTCTTGCTCCCAGCCACTCATTTATTATATTCTGAATGCCCAAATTTTACTGAAAAAGTCATTTTTAGAAAGTCCTGGTAGCAGAGGCACAAATATCCAAGATCCCACAGTTTCCACGGTGCATGTCATCTTCTGCAGCGTTCAGCTCTGAAATGATCCTGTCCTGCACGGGGACAGAAGACCGCACTATACTTTCAATAACATGATACCAAATTTAACTCTCCATTGGCACACTATATGGAAATGTGCTATATATGTTTGAATTTACTATGAAACACTATTACTGTAGATACTAAGAACTGGAAAAAGTTTGCACAAGTCAGAAAGCGTAAGGAGTTGTATGGGGGAAAAGAAGACTATTGATTCCATAGTGGAGAAATTTACATGCCACAGCAACAGAAGGACGGTGCAGGAAAAAGGAGGCTATGTTGTAGCCTACTCAGTCACAGCACTAATAATAAAATCCACATATTTTACATTAGTTATATTTTTAAAAACATAATTCAGTCATTCTTACATTTACAACCCAATTCAATAATATTTGGGTCTCTGTGTAAAATGTAACTAAACAGAATCTTATCAACTCATATTTTATTTCCAGTAAAAAACATATCAGATGTTTTAACGGAGACATTTTTACTGTTTCTTGGAAAATGTGAGCTGATTTTGGATCTCATTCAAAATAAAATTGTGAAGATTTTACAAATCCCACCATTTACAGTGTATATTCTCATCCAAAGATTCAAAAGAATTGGGAGGAATCTCTGTATGCCTGGGTAAGAAACTGGATGCTGGTGAAATTGGTGTCCTCCGTCAGCACTGCATTAAAACCAGACAGAATTCTCTACTGGGAATCACTGCATGGACGGCGTGTCCTGCAGACTAAAGAGGAGAGGGAGCATCCAGCTTGTTATCAGTGGACAGGTGAAAAGCTGCATCTCTGATGGGATGGGGCTGCATTAGTGCCTATGGCGTGGGCAGCTTCCACATCTGTGAAGCTCCATCAATGCTGAAAAGTACATGGAGGTTTTAGAGCAACATCTGCTCCATCCAGACAACGTGTGTTAATGTGTTATAAGAAATTCAGGTGCTAATTTCAGAGATTTATCTCTTCATTCTTGGTTTAAACTTGACAGCCCTGGTAAAAATCCCTAATTTATTTGATAAATGTAGTCTNAAAATCCCTAATTTATTTGATAAATGTAGCCCAGTGTTGTTGTTGTTGTTGTTTTTACAATTCTCTGGTGACCCCCTGAAATGAACTTGTGACCCCATGGGGATCCCAACCCCCAGTTTGAGAACCACTGCTCTAAAGAGTGTTCAGACCCCATGTAAAATTCCACTTAAAAACATAAACACAAATGTTCCTGTAAAATTCCTGGTTTTAATTTAATTTGCACCTCGTTGTGTCCTGTGTTGTGTAGCTCTCCCGGCCGTAGGGACGGTTTGTGATGACACAAAGCCGCTGAACGGTAAGCTTGTTTCTCCATTCATGCTCCAATCTCAGCCTAACGCCAACATGCTCAGAGCGGTGAGGAAAAAATCATTTTACAGGAGGGGTGGGGTTCTTGTGCTTGAACGCCTTTGTCCTGCAGGTTTTAGATGTTTTCCTGCTCCAACAAATGTGATCCAAATGAAATGGATCCAACAGCCTATCAAGTTCTGCACAGTGACTCATTCTTTGAATCCAAACAGGGAAACATCTAAAGGCCATTTATGCTCTAATCGGAAGATGGACGGACATGTACGTCCTTCTCCTGCGTCATTTGCATGTGTAACTGATGCGTTTTCTGGAGCTCACGGAGCAATACCACCGGAAACCTTGGGGGCAGTGTTGAGCAGTGAAGCTGACGTGCAATCAGCAAAAGGAACAAACCAGCAAAGAAGAAAAGAAACGAGAACAAAAAGAAGGCAGCGAGGGCAACAACTGCAGAAATGGCAGGTTGCCGTTTGGTGAAAAAGGCTGTGTGAGTGTCGGGTGTGCTGGGCGGCTGCATGCGGCGCATTACTGCCACCAACCGGTGTTTCAAACTGAGGTCATAACGCGGGAGTGGACGCTGAACTCAGCACTGCCCACTAGTGGATGAATTAACTGAATAACCATGGCAATGTAAAAGACACATGGAAGTATGAAGGGCGGCAACGTACGACAACGCTTGGAACGGACGTACCTATTATGTACGTAAGGGAGCATAAATGGGCCCTAAAACTTTTAGGCCAGCGGCCATCGAGGACCAGAGCACCCCCACCCAAAAAAAATAATAAATGTAGTTTCCTGGTTTTATTTGTGCCGTGCATCCATTGAGATCATTTTGGCGGTTATTGCTCCCCAGCCGTGAAATTTGTGTGTTTCAATGTATTTTAAGCTTTTTGAGTTTCACTCTGTATTTTGTTGTTTTNTGCTCCCCAGCCGTGAAATTTGTGTGTTTTAATGTATTTTAAGCTTTTTGAGTTTCACACTGTATTTTGACAGTGTGAGATGTTTTTATGTTGTTTGCGACATCTGTACCATAGACTTCCATTATAACCACATTTTTGACCCCCTACTTTAAAGGGGAAAAAGATTTTGCCTGGAATTTGTGATTTCTCTGCAGTAAACCCATTCAAAGTAAAACTAAGGTGCCCTTTTAGCCCCTCCCCCACTGGTCTCCATGGAGACCTTTTACAACAAATTGGCTTCCTTGAACAATTCATGGCTACAAACCAGTTAAAAATGTATTTTTCAGTAAAATCGATGTTGACGTAGTTGACAAGGGCCTCTTTTAGACTGAGTGGTTTTAGTAAAGAATATTTTTCCGGGGTGTTTCTGTGTGATAACTTCACACACACTGAAATCCTTAAGTAAAATGCCGTTTTGTAAACTCAGTATTTTTTTATTTTGTGGCAGGATAAAATCAGGTGTTCATTGTATTTTACATTTATTTTGAAGGTAAGGCATCAGATTTTTTGTTTTCACTTAAATCGAGTGGATGTATGCGTTTAATCTGGTTTCCTGCTGAGGAACAGCCGGATTAATTACACAAACCCAGGAAAATTCAGAATTTCTGACAAAGTTCCAGATTTCAAGCTGCTGTGCCGTAAAATGTAAAAGAAAATGGTAAATCTGTTCACGACTAAATACATATGTGTGCATTTGTGTGTGTGTTTTCATGTTTTTATATCTTCAGATAATTAGGTTGCAAATCCCTCTGCTGTTTCTCTCCTGTCACACTCACACACATAATGTCACACATACATGCACAGACAAACATAAACATTCATTAAATCATGATTTAAATTAAGACAACCCTTCCATCATTTTTTAATGTGTGGAAATATTAAACTTTCATCATTTTATTACAGTATAAAGTCCAAATTTCATTTAACAAGTTATTAATATGTCAGTGTATATTTACAGTGTCATTCCCATTAATCTGCCCTCATTCCCTCGATTTCCTCTTTCTTCTTGGAAACTGGTTAAAAAGCCAAAATGATTTTTCCAGAAACCTTATTTAGGCCCATTTCTGCTCCCTTACTTACGTGCATAGCGACATCCGTTTCAAACATCGTCATATGTCGCCTTCCTCATACCCTCATACGTTAAGACAGTTCCTCCACTAGTGGGCAGTGCTGAGTTCAGAGCTCACTCCTGCGTTCTGACGTCAGTTTCAGACACTGTTGGTGGTGGTGATGCGTCGCTGTAAAGTTTTTTCCACCCGTCCAACTCACCCTAAACACTCGCATATAGTCTTTATTCAAATAGTTCTCACGCAATTTCTACAGTTGTCTTCCTCTTCATTCTTCTTCTGCATATTTGGTCCCGTAACTACTTCTTCTCTGGTTTCTTTTTTTCCCTGGTTGCTTGAGCTATTCTGCTCAGCACTGCCCCCGTGGTTTCTGGTGGTATTGCTCCGTCTTCTGCGTCCAGTAACGGATAGCTAAGCTCCGGACCAAATTACGCACGTAACCGACGCAGGACACGGGGACATTGTCCATCTGCGTATCCGTCTTCTGCATCGAGCAGAAATGGGCCTTTTAGCAGCTGAGTCTCCACCGTGTCCCCATCTGTCTTCTTTTTGTCCCTTTTCCAGCTGAGACAACATACCACACCCTGGAGGATGGAGGCGTGGTGGAGTACTGCACCACCGTTGGCGACTCCACTCCCACCGTAGTGGCTTCCGTCGAGGCTCCGGTGGAGATGCTGGCTTCGTCCTCAGCTTCCCCGACACCGCCTTCGAGCCAGGCCAAACCTCAGGAGCTGAAGAGCCGCATCGCCTTAAACTCCGCCCGCCTGCTGCAGGAGCAGAGAGTAACAAACGTCCACATCCGACAGATCGCTCAGCACCTGGAAGGCCAGAACGAGCTGCTGCAGATGATGCGGCGCTCCCAGGAATCTCAGGCACTGGCTCAGGAAAGGCAGGCCCAGGCCCTGGAGGGGACTCAAGCGGCCCTGCTTGCCTTGGTTCAGATGCTTCGGCCCGCCCTCAAGGACCTGCGCAAGTTCCTACAGAGCAGCACCGATGTGGCCAATCACACGTCGGCATTAGGACCCATGGCTGAAGGAGCAGCAACAGAGGAGCCGAGCAGACAAAAAACACCTCCACATCAAGCGGAGGAGACGCAATAAACTGTTGGTTGTTTTACAGAAAACCACAAAAACTCATCAAGAGATGCCTTAAAGAGGGCCATGTGGAGACTTCTCTAATGTTTTATGATCTAGAGAAACTGTTAAAGAAGCAGTGAAGGTGTTTTTCTTTGAAACATGATCTTAATGATGTCCTGTTTTTACCCTTAAAACTCAATCATTTTTTACTTTCACACGTCTGTTTTGGTTATTCATTTATACACACACACACACACTAGTGTGTATATATATACCGTATATAAACAGCATACATACATATATATATTTATATATATATAGTGCATCCAGAAAGTATTCACAGAGCTTCACTTTTTCCACATTTTATTATGTTACAGCTTCATTCCAAATTATATTAAATTAAGCTCTTACCTCAAAATTCTACACACAATATCTCATTATGACAAGGTGAACATAGG
>CM047993.1:27698829-27711777 GCA_026261665.1 Melanotaenia duboulayi
CCAACAATCAGCCGACAGTCAGCCTACAGTAAGCCGACAATCAGCCGACAGTCAGCCGACAGTCTGGATGATCACAGATGATATTTCAGTTTATTCCAGAAGAGTTTGATGCGTTTGTTGGAGCAGACTTAGACCAGGAGCCAGATGCATAAAACTTTATGAGAGCAAAGGCAGAAATCAGATTTCCATTTTCAATCTTAGGAATAAAATGAAGGAGACACTTTTATAATATGGTTTTTTTTTAAAACCAGAATGAGACTATGAGAGAACAATCAGAGTTTTACAGAAATCTGAGCATGAAATCAGTTTCATCTGTACAGATGTACAGATGTAGCACAGGATGCTGATGTGTGCTTTACCCTTGTAGGTCATTATGGACTTTTTTGCCCATTCAGGTAGTGTTTTCCTCAATTTTTGGCTACCATTTTGAATTAATTACTCAAATCTTTAAATCAGCTTCAGTTCTGATGAAAACTACAAATATGGAATAATTCAATTTTGTTTAACCCTTTAAATGCCAATTACAACATGCCACTTTTATGAAAAAAATATTTACATAAAATAATTTATTTTTCATATATACATGTTAAGGGGCTGGGGATTTCTCTATTATTTCTAATTCCTTTGTCTTAAATATACTAAAAATTTCATTTGCAATATTTTTATAGCTATTCTTGGGACGTTAAATGGTAGCAAATTTTCATTCTGATACAACAAACACTAATAATGCATCAAAAAATCAATGTTGCTCATTATTATTATTATTGGCATCAATAATAATATCCATCCATGTTTTATACCGCTTACTCCCAATCAGGGTTGCGGTGAAGCTGGAGTCTATTGAAGCAACTAACAGGTGAGAGGCAGGTACCCCTGGACAGCTCCCAGGGAGAATTTAGAGTGACCAATTAACCCAACATCATCTTTTTCTTTACTGTGGGAGGAAGCCGGAGTACCCGGAGAGAACATGCTCACTCTACACAGAAAGGCCACCGGTTCAACAGATTTAAACAACTTGAATTTCCTCCCTTTTTTGGAGGGGCAGGCTTTAAAGGGTTAAATTGTCATTTTCAGTTGTTGTCTGGTTGTGTGTTGAATGTATGAGGTGTTCACATCCTTCCTTAATAAACACTCGTTTGTGTGGAGGAAACAGTTTTTGTGCATCTGGCCTCAGGTCATCTGTTTTTGACAAAGGCTTGTAATATCCATTTAGTTCATACTAAGTTTTTATTCATGTTTTTGTTCTGGGTGATCAGGTCTCTCTGGAGGTTCAGGTCCACCACTACAGAGACAATAAGCTGGTGTCTGATAATGAAAAACAGAGGCAAGGTTGAGCACCACTTTAAGAGCTGTTACAGAACAGAAGAGCATCCAGAAGTGCTAGCCTACACCTGAATGATTGGGTAATCTGTGGATAGTTTCCTTAGTCAAACGTATAACAAATTTAAATACAGAGTAAAGTCATGAGTGTTAACAGTCATAATATAAAACATACACACAGTAAAAGGATGAGACACACAGAATATTTACATATATCACAAACAGCTCTGCCTGGAAAGACCCCCTTCCCATCAGAATCAGTGTGATTCCTCTGCAGCTTACACACATGATGGTCAATATATACTGTGGACACGTACACATGTCGTCTTCCACCAGCATCGGTCGCAGAGCCGAGACCTCCGACAGCCGTCCAGAACACTACGCTATCTTTCAGCTTTTTGTCCAAAGAGCTGAGGAGGAGTATTATGTCCCATCTGAGAACCAAACATCAGCCCAACTTTCTGCTCTGTTGTCAATTCACACACACAAACACACTCAAGGAGAGACAACAGTCACCCATCAACAGAAGAGACGCTTATGTGCAGCACAGATAAACACCCTTTAAAACAAACACCATGCACCTGGTTTGAAACGGTATGTGTCACACATTAAGGTTTTGTCCAAACTGGTGTGAAGATGGTCAGAGACACTGCTCTGCACTACAAATTATTTATAATAATAATAAAAAGAAGAATGCACACAACAACCCTCGTGGTGATGGTGGCAGCAGGGGTCTCTGGTGGGTTTCCTTGATCTTTACTGGCTCCAGTGCTGTCAACCTCTTTGTCCATAGTTTACCTCCTGTCCGTTATTAGTTTCCATTGGGTCCTCTTTGAAGCTCTCACACTGCTCCATGACTTTCCTGAAAGATCACAACATTTACAGTTTGACTTCCATCTCAAATTCCAACACTGAGAAATAATGCAGACCACACAGGACAATCCTGACAGGGGTTAGAGGTAAATTATTAAAGAGCAGAGAATCTGTTCTGCCTCCTTCAATCCATCAGAGCACTCTCCACCAGAGGGCTCACTGTCCTGAGTTATACTCTGTATACTCCATCCATGCAACTGAAAATGGAGACAAACAGCTGAAATTGAATTGATATTTCACATCCTCACTGGGACAAGAAAAAGAGGTCAGATGGGACATCCTTTCAGTGGAGAGCTCTTCTCACATGCTGCTGAAACTTAATCACATATAAGCAGAAAAAAGCTAATTTTCTACGACGTGACTCAAAGATTAAATTTATAAAGATGATCTACAGATCAGTCTTGCCCACCTTGCCATATCCTTGGTGTCTGGATGGGAACTTTCCAGCTCCAGAACTTTTTCCAAAAGATGGATTCCGCCTTCTTTTATCAGCAAGGGACAATATTTGCTTGCTGCAGATAAACAAGTAAACAATAAAACAAAATAGAAAATGGTGATTCATTATAACATTGTCCTACATCATTATGTAATTCTGGCTTCAGCATGTTTACTATAAGCCTGGTTAACATGATGTGGTTCCTGTAGCCTGTAGATACTCACGGTAAACTGACACCAGGTTGTAAAGAGCCCACGTTGCCCAGTGCTGGCTGACTGGAGAGATGCTCTGGGGCAGCAGTCGCAGGATGGGCTCAAATGACCTGTTAGACCAAACTCCATTTAGATTTCACCAACAGAAAACATACTGCTGAGGTGGGTCACTAAGATACAACCGACCTCCGTGTCCCTATGATTAGCAGACTTCAGTGTGCAACACTGACACCTTCACATTTATTTCATGTAATTTAATAAAACGAAATGCTGAACTGAGCAGAGTGAAACACATGATGAAAATATTGTAAGTTTTCAGTCCACTGAATACTGTATATCATAACATTTGATGAGCTAGTAACACATGTATTAGCTGGTATAATATCTTCCCTCTGAACTGATACACATATTCTTTGTATTCTCTTAAAGACGCTTCATATTTCCAAGTGTTTCTGTAAGGTTAATAAAGAAACAGTAAACAGTTACCTGTAGTTGATGTTGCGTCGTGAGCTCACGTCCCAGCTCTGAATGGCATCCCACATTTTATTCATCACGGTGTCTCGCTGCGGCTCTTCCATGGACCAAACCTCCGGTCCATCAAACATGATGTGTGACAGCACACCACATGCGTTATACGACACCTCAATGCCATCAGCCTTACTGTCCAGCAGGTTGCTGCAACAAACGATGAGAAAGACAAAACATCAAGTGATGAATGTAGGGACTTCAGGTCTTTATAAACCCAAAACATCAACCACAGGCGCAACCCAACACTGAACTGTAGAAAATCCACAACTAACAACTAAAACAGTTTGCTTACAAATTGTCAAACATAATCAGGAATGATAAACATTTACCACCAACAATTCAACTTAATTCAGCTTTTTTTGTATAGCACCAATTCAAAACAAAGGAAGTCACTTACAGGCATAATCAATTTAAATCAATTCATTGTGATCCAACTGCAACAAATTCACATTTGTTCGGTTTTAAAGAGTGTCCATACAAGCAAATTCATAAAAATGGTCAGCTAGCTAAAAAAATACACTATAATGCCAAAAGTATTGGCTCACTCGCCTCGTATGAACTTAGTCATCCCATTCTCAAACAAATGAGGTCAATAGGACGTTGGCCCACCCTTTGCAGCTGTAACAGCTTCTGGGAAAGCTTTCCATAAGGTTGAGGAGTGTGTTTATAGGAATTTTTGACCATTTCTCCAGAAGAATATTTGTGAGGTCAGAGACTGATGTTGGATGAGAAGTCCTGGCTCTCAGCCTTCCGCTCTAATTCATCCCAAAGGTGATCTATCAGGTTGAGGTCAGGGCTCTGTGCAGGCCAATCAAGTTCATCCACAACAAACTCGCTCATCCAGATCTTTATGGACCTTGCTTTGTTGGAGCAGGAAAAGGGCCATTCCCAAACTGTTCCCACAAATTAGAAAGCATGTAATTGTCCAAAATCTCTTGGTATGCTGAAGCCTGAGTTTGTTTCACTGGAACTAAGGTGCTAAGCCCAGCTGCTGTAAAACAACCCCAAACGATAATCCTCCCTCCACCAAACTTTACACTTGGCACAATGCAGTCAGACAAGTACCGTTCTCCTGGCAACCGCCATACGCAGACCCTTCCATCAGCTCAGCAGATGGTGAAGCGCAATTCATCACTATGACATGCAGTCATGTGAATCAGATAAACAGCATCAGACTGTTTACTTTTTGATAAAAGGACAAAGTGTAAACCTGTTTTAGGTGGAAATTACTTAAAATGACCATATTGGATTTATTTCGTAGTACGTAAGTGTGTGGTGACATCACTTCCTGATACGGTGCCCGCAGTCTTCCTGTTAGTTGCTAATGTGAGAGTCTGCTGTCTTAGCATTAGCTGCTAATGTGAGTGTCTTGCTGTCTTAGCATTAGCTGCTAATGTGAGTGCCTTGCTGTCTTAGCATTAGCTGCTAATGTGAGTGCCTTGATGTCTTAGCATTAGCTGCTAATGTGAGTGGTAATATGCAGCAAAATACTTTACAGGTGAATTTAATCCACACTGGTGAATGAAAACATTAAAATTTGACATCATCTCAGCAAAAGAAGCTGATTTTGGACAGAAGCAACACAGACAGGCAGTTTTGTGTATATCTTGCAAGAGTAGGATCACGTTACCAGAGGAGAGGACTTTAAAAAAAATGTGATCTCCAAGTTTTATGAATCGATATTGGATTTATTAAATTTGAATTGATTTAAATCGATAAATTGATTTTTTTAAACCCAATCCTAGTCCACAGTGCATCACATCATCTGCAGAAGCTGGTTTCCACCGTGTAAAACTTACCTGAATACAGTGATGAACTGTGGGGTGAGCAGCTGGGGCCTCAAAGCTTTGACCTCGGCAACGTTTCCCAAAAGACCCAACATGTTGCGGTGAAGCTCCTGCTTGTCTGGAAACTCCTGGTGTAAGGTCAGACAACAGAGAGCTGAAGAGATCATGTCCCAAAAGTCCAGCATCAGAAAATTTTCATCTACTTCATTTTCAACCCACTTCCTGTTAAATCCACAGACTTTATGATCTAAAATCATGACATCTTATGTAGAAAACAAATCCTGCGACAAGTCAGACCTTTGGATTTAGACCGGCTGTGTGGACTCACCTGTAGGCATTCCAGAAAGAGACTCATGCCCCGGCAGTTGAGGAACATCCGACAATTGTCGGGTGTCTCATCAGTGATGTTCCACAGAGCGCTCCAGGAAAACTCCATCACCTGGTCACACTGAGGCAAAACAAACAGCTAGACTCATATCGAGCACTAAAAAAATGAGGATCTTCTCATCCTGAACTCACGCAGGGCTACCATGTTTGGAAAATAGAATTTACAACTCACCATTCTGTCCTGCAGCTTCTTCTGAATCAAGTTCAGCATTGTCTAAGAATAAGAAAGAAAGAATACACTTATTTATCAGATTTAAAAACTATGGAGGGTCCACATACATGGCAGCTGCCATTTTTATGACACCATTTTGACTACGGTGTCTCTGAATGAACAAACAATTCTAAGTGTGAAGCTTAAAAATACAGTACCGACTTCATTTAATACGTGCCAGAGCACCGTTTGGGATAAGTAATGCACCACAGAAGAAGACATGTACACAGTGCTGAAGTGGTTACCTGTAGTGCAATCATCGCTTCACATGAGGCCACTGGAACCACTCGCACATGAAAACATGTTTATGTCTGGAAGAATTTTGGCCACCAATGGCCACCATACATTCGCAACTGTGCTATATCCATCTTTACCAAATCATGCCACAGCCAGAACGTGGTGCACATGGACCCAGAGGAAACTGGCCGTAAATCTGGTAGTGTGCTACTCCCACCAAAAGAAGTTATTTTATTTATTTATTCTTTTTGCTTATTTTCATTTGAAGGTTATTTATATATTTATCATTTACTTATTCTTTATGTTTGTCAGCATTTACTGACGTCACTCAGGTCTCTTAAGCTGATTTATTTTTGTTTTTTTGTTTTTTAAAAAACTTCCAGTTTTGGTTTAAAACGTGGTTGAATATGAATTTGGTGTTTTGATAATTAATGATAATTATCAATATCGATCAATATGATCTATTGTTTTTTATTGATATGCCCTAGGTGCCAGGACTTATATCCATGTTGATTATGGGGTTATTGTTGTGAATCCTTCCTGACCAGCAGGGGGCATTCTAAGCGCTTGATTTTGAAATTGAGAGCAGGCAATGTTTTGTGCACAGAAAAACTTGATCTGCGCAGACAAAATATATTCTGTGCACAAAAAATGAATTTCCATGTTTGCTGCTGTCTGTGTAGATGTACGAGGAAAATTTCCCCTCCGTTTTATTCATCTGCTCCCTCATCGTTCTCTTTGCTCGCTGCCACACATCTGAGTCATGTCAAGAGGAGCTGTTTGTTTCAAACTTCATCAAATTTTAATTACATTAACATTCATTTAAATACTGTGTAGGAAGTGCTGTCACATTATTTTCACCATCATCTTTGTTTAAATTAACTAGGCTAGCAACTGGTCATCTCTCTTAATGAATGTACTATATATCCAGCTGTTGCTAGCCTAGCTAGCCTGGAGATGAACAATTCTCCTATATGTCAGTTAACACTGAAAATATTTTTAGTGCTTCCTATGTACTTCAGTTGCATGTAAATATAATCATTTAATAAACTGAAATTGAGAAATTTTGTGTGAATGTGTTTTTGTTGCATCCCTCAGCAGCAAGCTGAATCTTAATTAAGACCATAGACTGCATGTAAAAGATGGACGGAGCCTCCATGACGTCACCCGTAGGTTTCTGAAGAGCTGAATTGAAGCTCATTGGGCGGATCACACTGTCGCCATCTTGGTAGCGTCACGCATGTCTAGGCCTGTCGCGATAAGCAATAAGTCAATTCATTTACGGTAAGAAAAAATGAGCACGATAAGTTTGCCTGCTGCGATCCACCATATATCATAGACTGTGTATGACAACAGGTTTCACTATGGAGTATCTCGACTGAACGCTCCAGTTTCTTGTGGAGTATTCTCTTTCGTGTCATACTTGACAGCAGCATGCTGCAGCACGAAACCGTGGTAAACCACTTAACCTGTACAAGCTGGTATGCTGCATTTGTTTTACGGGGCTGCCAACTTTCACGCACTGGCCACGAGACTCGTGCATCTGAATGGCTTCTTACGCTCTCACACTAAACCTCCGACTTCTCAGGGCTAAAATATACATCAAGAGCGATGCCGGCTAATCGAGAGGTTCGGGAGGATTCCCAGTGGGCCGCATTTCTTTTGGGCTGATGTCCCGGCGTATATGAAAAATCGCGTCGCAGCGTGTCGCAGCAGCGCGTCACATCAATGCGGTTCATTCACTGCTCGTAGATCAGTGTGACACGCAGTGATGAGGGAGACATTTCAGCTTCATAAATAGCAATGATATGCAGTTTTTTTTCTATTTTTTTTAAATACAAAGGTACTAACTGGCAGTTTTATCGGTTTTCCATGTCTGAGCCCCGTGTTTAATGTTTTTTTTAACACAGTTTTTGAAAAGCAATTTTGTTTACAGAACAGAGACTTTCATTTCTATCATACTTATTGCTTTTGGTTGTGCTTGGTTTGGCAAATTAGTGGAGCTGAGAGGGGGACTGTGGAGGTGGGGGATGATTGACACCCATCAAACTCCGAGTTAACGGAGATAGGCGGCCTAAAGCTAAGGCACACTGTTAGACGGCTAAAATCCACAGATGTGCTACACTCTCCCGTCTTGCCGCGGTTACTGGATACCTGTCACTTCGCCATAGGCTTCACATTTTACCGGCGGAGGTTGTCGCTTGATTAAGACTTAATATTCAGACATCCAGAACTCATTTCAATGCACACATGAAAGGATTTACAGAACAAAAATAAATGCATTAATAATAAGGGGGCTCCAGGGATCACACATTCTCAAAATCAAGGAGGTCAAAAGTCAGAGGTCAAACTAAGAAACCACAAAAGAACTGGCCAGACCCCGGCCATGGAGCTGCAGTTACCTTGACAAATCCCATTTTCCCCACAGCTTCTTTGTGATGGTTGTCCACTTGGCAGACCAAAGCGTTGCAGAGGTGAACAGCAATTCTCTGGATGGACTCGTCCTGTCGGGCTGGCTCCAGGATTTTGAGCAGCAGCTGGTTGACGCGACTGTACTGGAATTCCAGCTCCTCTGGAATACTGAAGTTACACAGAGTCAAGCAGCAGTTCCTCTGGACCTGGTGACAAACACAGAGACAGGTCCATCATATAACAAATTTACCCAGACTTTCAGATTAGACTATTCGTGTCTATTTAAGTTTTCCTTGAATGATTTTATAGATAACATCTTTTGTAAGAGATGTTTAGTTAACTCACAGTGACCTCCTGGTACTGCTCCATCCCGTTTAAAACCACTTGAATAACTTCTCGTCTCAACCGTACACTTTGGTCGCTGCGGTACTCCGTGTTGGTCAGGTAGAAAAGAGCAGCACTGCCCGTCACCTGGATGCTCTTGTCATATTTATGGCACTTCAGAGCTGCTATTACAAGCTGAAACACAAGAAAAAAAGGGTTAAAAACTAATTATAAGCTGCTTTCATGCAGTAGAAACAACAACTTTTATCTAACTTCATACTTGTAAGGCTCGGAGCAGCTGACTGCAGTGTTGTATCCTGGCGATGTCAAACAGCTGATTAATGGCTCTGTGGGCCAGCTCAGGGCGAAACTCTGTGTATGACTCAATGGCATTCAGAACCTGGTCTTCATTCTTTGACCCAGTCACCTGAAAAATCAACAAGCAGTGGTCAATTTAAAACAAATAAATTAATAAATTAAAATGATAAAATCAAATTAAATGAAAAAAAATCTTTAATTTAATTTAAATAACACAAAATAAACTTACATGAAATACAAAGCAAATAAAATTAAATCTAAAAAGTTTCATTGAATACAATAATGAAATATGAATAAAACTAAAAATGAATTAAAAACAATAAATTAAACATTTAAATTGCATACAATAAGTTAAAATAACATACAATGAAATTAAACAAAATTTAAAAATTAAACAAAATGAAAATATTTGTTAATCATAATAAAAAAAAAACGACAAAATGAAAACGAGGCGCGGCTCAACGGACCCCTATGATTACGACAAACTATGGACCCAGGTGTCCCTTGCCCGGACATGGGTCACCGGGGCCCCCCTCTGGAACCGGGCCTGGAGTTGGGACACGGAGGCGAGCGCTTGGTGGCCGGTCCGGCTCAGCCCAAAAGGGTGACATGGGCCCCCCCTCCCGTGGGTTTGTCACCTGCAGGAGGGGCCATTGGGGTCGGGTGCAGTTCGATAAATCGACTTTGTGTTTGTATCGTCGGACTTGCAGCCGCATGTCTTGGACACTCGGGTAAAGAGAGGGGCTTTCAACTTTCAACTGGTCACCACCTGGTGGTGAGTTGGCGAAGATGGTCGGGAAGGATGCCGGTCAGGCCTGGCAGACTCAAGCGGTCTGCAAGAGGGTCTGCTGGGAACGTTTGGCTAAGTCCCCTGTCAGAAAGAGTTTCAACTCCCATCTCTGGCAGAGCTTCAACCATGTCCCAGGTGAGGGGTATCGGCGGAATAAACGGAACGCAGCTTCGGCAGTTGCTAAGGCAACAACTCGGGCGGTAGGAGTTTGGAGAGGCCATGGAGAATGACTTCTGGGCGGTTTCGAGAAGATTCTGGTCCACCATCCGCAGCTCAGGAGGGGAAAGCAGTGCTACTGTTTTTGCGCCACGTTGTAGTGGGAGCACTAGGCGTCTTTCACTAGCAGAGCAAAACTGTCAAGAGGGAGTGTAGCTCTGGATTAAGAAGTGCAAGTAGACAGGAGCCATTTGGGTTATTCTTTTATAAGCCAGAAGCAGAGCTTTGAATTTGATGCGTGCTGCAACTGGAAGCCAGTGGAGAGTGTTTAGCAGCAGAGTGGCAAGGCCCCAGGGGTGGATGAGGTCCGCCCAGAGTTCCTTAAGGCTCTGGATGCTGCAGGGACGTCTTGGCTGACATGCTTCTGCAGCATCACATGGACATCGGAGACAGTTCCTTTGGACTGGTAGACTGGGGTGGTGGTCCCCCTCTCCAAAAAGGGGGACTGGAGGGTGTGCACCAACTACAGTGGGATCACATCTGTAAAGGAAGGGGTGGCTCTTAGGAGCTCAGTGAATTCCAGCATGGTACTGTGATAAGATGCCACCTAAGCAACAAGTCCAGTGGTGAAATTTCCTTACTCCTAAATATTCCACAATCCACTATCAGTGGTATCATAACAAAGTGGAATCGACTGGGAACGACAGCAACTCAGCCACGAAGCGGAAGGCCCCCGTAAAATGACTGAGTGTGTTGGTGGATGCTGAGGCACATAGTGCGCAAAGGTCGGCAACTAGTTGATTGCTACAGACCTCCAAGCTTCATGTGTCCTTCAGATCAGCTCAAGAATAGAACGAAGGNAGCTTCATGTGTCCTTCAGATCAGCTCAAAAACAGAACGAAGAGAGCTTCATGGACTGAGCTGCATCCAAGCTATACATCACCAAAAGCAGTGGAAAGCGGCAGATGCAGCGGTGTAGAGAACGCAGCTACTGGAGTCTGGATCAGTGGAGATGCGTTCTCTGGATAGTTAATAATCTCTGAGATAATCTGGTTTGTTACTCATTTGGGTTAGCAACACACAGTAACACATTTCTTGATTCTGGTACTTCTGTTGACATAAAAGTCAAACATTAGCAGATTTTTCTGAACAGTCTGAAAAGAGCCTTAGTTCTGGTACCTTATAAGCAGGGATGTGCATCACATTACACAGGGTGGTGTCATACAAGCCCAGAAACTGCAGGGGCCTCTTTAGCTCCTGGAAGGGATAGATGCTGCTCTTACACGGTTCAATGCTGAAAGAGGAAAGAGGGTTGTTCAGAAACACATCATTCACCTGACAGAAAATTAAACTACACAGCAGATATCCACCTTGGACGCCCCATAGCATCTTCAAACTGTGGGACTGTGCAGTTGTCCAGCATGATATGACCTGAGATGTCCAGCGAAACCAGATTGACCAGACGTTGTGTGATGGCTGTCAGGATTTTTCTAGTCATCTTAAACTTTGTGGTGCGCCTGCTCTCCCGAGAGATGTCCAAATGCCTGAGGAAGAATTCATAAAGACATGACCTACTTATTCAGACACAATCAGGCTACCGATTGGATTACAGTCTGTCAAATGAAAATATTACCGGTACAGATGTGATTAAAATTAGGGCCTCACCAGCAGGTCGATTAAATCGGCCGATATTAGCCCTTTGCAAAATGGCCAATATCAGCCGTGGTTTTGCTAATTATACGCCAATTAATTCTTACTTTCTCATAAAACAATAAATGCTGTTAAGAGTCGGGAGTCGTGCAGAATGAGGTCCTTGTGGCGTTTGTCCACTAGATGGAGCTCTGACTCCATTCAATCCCACAGTCATCCACCTGTCTTTTCAACAGAGGTAGCTAGTAGCTACAGCCAGGTTACATTAAAGCAGTGGGCTGAGTGGAGCTGGCCGACAGGTAAGTTTATAAAAACGTGTGAAATTAATGACTCAGCATGTCTCCAGTTTCAGTTTAACTCTGTTTGCCGTGTGTAATGACAAGTGACGCATGTTTCCTTGTGTCGGTCAGCTTTTTATTCATGCTGCATTGCTAAAGTTGTGCTACATTAGCTTAAGGCGCTCCCTTCAGTGTTAACTGTTGTTAGCCCAACCCAGCATAGCATCAGCTAAGTANAAAGTTGTGCTATATTAGCTTAAGGCGCTCCCTTCAATGTTAACTGTTGTTATCCCAACCCAGCATAGCATCAGCTAAGTCGCCAGTGACTGCAGAAATAATGTAAGAGTATAAAATATCTGAGAGAATGACCGTTCATCACTCCGTCAGCTGCATGTTGAAGCGTATTTTAGGAGGAGAGATGTGAATGCAGAGGTGGGGAGGAGATTTATTCGCTGCAGCACCAAAAACTTAACATTATTAACGTTATTGCTAACATTTACGAGGAAAAGAGCATCTCCCTCAAAAGAGAGAATGCGGAGAAACTGTGCTTCCTTCCTGCACTACAACCTACCTCTGATGAAGAGTTAGTATTAATAATGAAACAGGGCTTTTCTAAAGAGTTTTATTTTAGTATTGTTTATATGTTGCTTCCTCCATACAAGTTATCTCATGTTTACATACAAGACTGAAGTGCAGGCTGTGACCACATGGTGGCATTTTGYGACTAAAATGTGAGACAGTGTGAGTGAATTTTTCATCTACTTGGCGACCGATACATTTGCTGGTCTTTATCTTGTAGTAGTTATAACTGAATTTATTTAGTCRCTAACAAACTTCTGCTCCYCTCTTCAGCCCAGTWGTTCATAGTAAGGCGCAAATTAGCTGCTGGTTTGCCAACTCAAACTTTAATACGAGAAAAGAAGACAAACACAAACGAAGAAGACGACAGCCAAGGTGTGTGTGAGCGGGACGAACGACTGCTGTGATTGGCTGATGTGAGGAAAGTAACGTCACAGTAACGTCTGTTAA
>CM047993.1:27835871-27856194 GCA_026261665.1 Melanotaenia duboulayi
AACGATGTGTACAAAGATTCAGTGTGGAGCTGACTGGATTTCTCATTTCTAATCTTTAATCATTTTTCATTTGTCATCTTGACATCAGGCATTCCTCCTCCTCTTTTGTGTTGTTTACACCCTCCTGTTTGTGGAGCTGGTGACGGGTAAACAAGGTTAAAAGTTCACACATGCTAAGATGAAACATGAAATAACACCGGAGATGCTCCATTTTCCTGTAACTTTAACAAGAAGGAAAGATAACAATACAAAATGATTAAATCCTAAAACNGGAAAGATAACAATACAAAATGATTAAATACCTAAAACTTGTTTGTTTGTTTTTGTTTTTGTTTTTTTAAATGAAATGCAGACCTGTCATGTAAACATGGATTTACGTTCCAAACTGAACGAAGTAGACTTGATCAAACCCAAAACCTGCTGCTTTCATAACTGGAGGAATCTGTTGCTAGAAGTCCAAATAAAGAGAAATCTGTATGTGTTCAGATGTGTACCATGTGACAGGTAGACAGCTTTATGTTGACGTCGTGTCCTTTTCTTCTTCACGGTTGAAGAACCTGAGGGAAAAGTGTTTCTAAATGTTCTTACAGGTCATTATTTTTCTGTGTGCCACTGAAAATAAAAGCTGTGTATGATGCTGATGCGACCTCATGTGACCGTTTCCAGGTGGCTGTGGCGTCAGAGGATCCGTCTCCATTTGGAGGGAACGGGCATCAATCCCACCCCGGTGGACCTTCATGAGCAGCAGCTGAGCCTGGAGCAGCACAGTCAGGCTCACCGCATCACCACCATGGACAGCCAGCAGAGTAGGACCTGATCCCGTCCAGCTGTCCTCTGAGACTCTGGTTAAGACTGGAAAACCTGATTTATCCTCCTGATGGATGTTTTCTTCTCTTTCCTGTCAGGGACAGGAGTGTTTCATCAGAGCTCCAAGCCCAGCCTCCTCCCTGTACGAAGTCTCAATGAAATCTTCATCGGAGAATCTCTGTCCTCCAGGTACTGATGATTGAGCACGTGTGTGTGTGTGTGTGTGTATGCATGTTCTAACCCTCATTAATCCCCAGCCTCTTCACCTCCACCCTGCTCCTCTCACCCGGACTCAAACGGTGAAATCTCTGTCCACCACAGGGTGAAGTTAAAATCCTTCAAACCCCATGTTAACCTCTTGCTCCATAGGGCCTCCTACTATGAGATCTCAGTTGATGATGGTCCGTGGGAAAAACAGAAGAGTTCAGGACTCAGCATCTGCACGGGAACCGGATCCAAAGCCTGGTAGGTAGAATCTGTCACACTGAGCATGCTCAGCTTCCGCTTCATCCTTCCCCAACAACAACAGGACTGTTGTCGGGGCCACTTCTGAACATCTGCAGCATCTCTGTGCTGGCTCCAACTAACACACACCTCCTCTCCTTTTCCCTACACGTCAGGTTGTCATGCCTCCCTCCATTCACCCAGCTCGTCTCTGAAGGGAGGGACATGCAGTCATTAAAAATATTTCATTTATTTTTGTTCATAGCCAAATTAAATAATCAACACAAACCTGAAACACACAGCAGAAAGAAGAAAATCTCTCACAAATCATGAATTAAACCAAACATATGGATGAAAGTAAAACATACTGTACACTTCATTTACCATCTACACATCACCACAAACACAAATAAACCTCCTTCATTATGTTTTCTTATACCAGCTTTAATCATTTTTCTAAACACAATATTTGATTTTGAAGTTTCTTTATCCAGATTTTCCCCAAAGCAGAAACGTGTCATTTGTTCTGGTTTTTATAAAAATCTCACATCCTTCTAATTTTAATGGTTTTATCTTTTTTTTTTATCGGATAGTTTCTGGGTGTTAAATATTTCCATACATTGATCGCGCTGTCATCAACGAGATCGTTAACTTTTAGTAACTTTAACTGGCTGGATCTGGATCAGCTTCTACTAATGATTCTCATTAAAACTCGATTAATGGATGTTTTACATGAATACCACATATTTAAACACAATGATTCAGACATGCAACACTTNAATAACAGAATTATCTAATTGATATAGGGATTTATTTTCCGATGAATCATTTACTTTATGTAACATAAAAATTGTTTTTACTATTTTCATTGTTATACCATTAATATGTGACTTCATGACATATTTAATTAAGATTAAATCCTCAAAATCTTCATTTCTGAAGGTATTATTCAATACTAAAACCTTCAGTAATGTTTGTACCTCTGTTACTAAACACCATGAAATATGTTTTATTATGTTTTAGGGATATTTTTTTATTTCTTCCTCTTTGACCAGCTCTATAATATCACCTCATGAAACAAAGTTGTATCATCTGCAAGTAAAATCCATTTTAACAGTTTAGGTACGTGAACAGGGTCATTATTATATAAAATAAATGGTTCGGGGCCGAGGATAGACCCTCCGCATCAGATTTTAGATGTTTTATTTGGACTTTTTCTGTTTATTGAATAACTTGTAATCCGGTGAAGAACCACCCCTCTGGTTTAAAAAAGAAAATGGCTTCCTGTAAGGACGACAAGCCATCCAGCTGGATAAAGCAGCTTTTAGTCTTTCCAAACAAGGATGGGTTTAAGAGAAAAACCTCTTAAAGGAGCGCACCCGTCATGGCACATGTTCGTGTATAAAGGCCAGAAAGCTGTTGGATGCGTCTGTTTCACCAGCCATGTTTACGTCCACAGAATTCCATCAGTCCGGAATTCTGACGGCAGAAAGTCTCTTTATTTTTCAAGCAAATGTTTGGGACCCCTGGATGGTTAGTATTTGGGAAAGATGTGGGTTGTGGATCTTTTTTGTATCTAGCCAGTTTTTCATGTTTTTTTTGAGGGATGTTACTTCATTCTCCCTTGCAAAGGCCTTCCAGTTCTGTGAGATTCCTCGGCCGTCTCAGAGGTCAATCCACAGATATTCAGTTGCGTTTAGGTCAGAAGACTACAAGGGTCACAGTAAAACCTTCGTCTTGTACCTCTGGAGGTCGTCTCTTGTGGATTTTGAGGTCTGTTTAGGATCATTTTCCTTCTTCAGCCTTTTTACTGATCGTTTTATTGGTGCGTTCAATTTTGTACTCGGAGGTGGGATTTCCCAAGTTCCCAGTCAGAAATTTTACAGGATACCCGTCGAAAGTCGGGGCAAACTCACCAACCCCGACTTCACCCAGTAAAGATGGCTGGCCAACAAATCAGCGGTTTATACCTGCATAAACTTTATCTACACTAAACCAAAACAACCACCACCACCAGTAAAACACACCCACCAGCTTTCCTCTGTGGAGTCACGCTTCACCTTCTACGTCTGTCATCATTTCCACCCACTGGTTTAATAAACGTCTGTAAAGGGATGGCGAGGCAACACAAAGACTTTCCTGGCCGTGTGTATATTGGTTTTACTAATTTTCGCTCCTAGCTGGGATGTGACGTCATTCCCAGATAAGTGTTCCGAGTTCGTACCACATGTTTATTATTTTATCCATTCTTCCCTCTGCTGGTGAAATGCTCTCTGTGCCAGTGGCTGCAACACAACGCCATAGCATGATTCATCCACCCCGTGCCTAACAGCTGGACAGGTGGTCCAGCAAGCAGTATACACAAGTCCTCCTGAACGTCTTTTCTTGGTCTTATCTTTATGTCCACACTTCCTGTCAGTTAGCATATCTTAATGACAGGACAAACGGAGGAAACGGCTGCCTGAAAACACTTTGCTATCTTCTCAGAGCTTCTCCTGCCTCCACAATCTTCATTTTCAGAGAACTGCTGAGAGGAGCTGATGGCTGCTGATTGTTGGGATGAGGTTAGAGGAGTCGGAGTATTTGGAAAGCTGATGCTGATAGTGAAAAAGTCATAACCCTAACAGGATAATTCAGGTCTGAGTGAATTTGGTCTTTTAGACCCTGAAAATCATTCTTACCTGAATTTGTTAGCTAGATGTTCACACAACACACAGATGTAGGTTTTTGTTGGGTTTTAGAAAACTGTCCATCTTTTACCAGAGCATAGATCTTCATCTGACCGACTGTTTCTTCTTCTACTGTCGGAAACAGTGTGCTCAGATGTTGAGTCAAAGGGAAGTGGAATGATAAAAATGCTGCTGAATGAGCGTCGACAGGCTGTTTTTCTTGCGTGGAGGAGCAGCTGTTCAGGTGCAACATGGACGTAAATCTGTCTGGAGATCTGTGGACTTCTGGAATGAGATGAAATCCTCTTCTTTCTTTCTGCAGGTCGTACAACATCAACAAGCTAGCTGAGCAGGCCGTGGAGGAGCTTCTAAAGATCGGTGTGTACATGTAAACTGGTTTTACTTCAGAAACTCCTGGACATCCCTGACTTGTTGTTTTTCACCTCTAGGAAAGTCTCAGGCTGGTCTGGACTTCCCTCTAAATAAAGAACTTATAGAAAAGGGTGGGTTTATGCTTCTGTTGCAGTTGTTGACGTGTTTGTCCTCATGTGGACCTCTTAATGACGTGGTCTCTTTGTCCTCAGTGACTGAAGAGTACAACAAGTCTCTGGTGTTCAGTCCAGACGACAGCCGTCTATTCTACAGCGTCAGGGAACCCATCGTCAACCGAGTGTTCTCCAACAGCCGCCAGAGAGGCTTCGCCAGCAGGTGAAGCTCCTCAGTCACAGCAGACCTTCAGCAGGACGCCCACCTGCTAACCTCGGGTTAAAAACATCATCAAAACCTTTTCTAGCAGTTCAGACAATCAAAAGAGCAGGTAAACAAAGTCTGCAAAAAATGATGGATCCACCTGTTCGCCCAGCGGCATGGAGTCAAACTACGTCCCTGTACGATTCATCATCTCCAACCAAGATTCCCGGAGCCAGAGGCAGAAGAAGCAAAGTTCAGCTTCCCGCCTGAAGAACATGAATTCTGTTTTTTTTTCTGTCAGGCTCCAAAAACTTCAACCTACATTTCCCAGCTTGCTTCCATGGATTTGATTGGACGATGACGCGTGTCAGTCATTCTGCAAGCCTTACCGTTGATGATGGTGATCATGGATGTAAACATGGTCACACCAGCGAGTTTCTACTGGATCACATGATCAAAATGAGAATCAATCAAAAAGCCGGAGCTATGAGGAGATTTACCCCTCGTAGTTTACCCCCTCCGCTTTTATCTGCTTCTGGATAAAATAACATCGCAAAAGAAGAAGAGCTGGAGATGATTTTAAAGACAGTGGGACAGTAATGTGTCCCAGTTCCTCCACCACCAAGTTCTCTCTTCACTAGAACCTCTGTGACCTGACGAGTCTCTGCATGGGTAACATACACATGGTGATTCATGCTTTCTGGATCCTGCAGCAGATTTTCAAAGTGGTTATAAAATGCAAATAAAATCCTTCAGGTTCCTTTGATCCATCCTCAGTTTAAATCTCACCAGTGTTGCTTTATTTTCGTAGTAAGACGGTTTACACAGAAGGCAGAGAAATAACTGATTGTCGGGTCATTTTTAGAACAGAAACCCTGTAAAGACGTTTGGGGCTTAAGAGGTTAACCGACCTTCTTCTTCCTCTCCAGGGTGTGTGTTCGATCTCGGTGTTGGGACGCCTGCATGGTGGTGGACGGCGGGACGTCCTTCGAGTTCAATGATGGAGCCATTGCTACGATCAGCATGAGTGATGAGGACCAGCTGAGAACGGTCATTCTGGACAACTGAGAGCAGCTGGGAGCACGCTGCACCTTACTGGTTCCTGTTTCTGGCTTAAACTGGTTTTCATTTTTCTGCCTGATAAAAAAAAAGTTATCAGTGTTTTTTTTTTCTTTTATTTAGTAACTTTGTGAGTTTACCCGAATTCTTTATTTTTCTTTGCCTCTCCTCATCACTGTCCCGGCTGAGGCAGCTGGATGATGAACTGCACTACACAGCAAAGATTCACACACCATCTGAACTCATTTGGCTCAGAGTCCTGTTACATATGCTGCAGCCTGGAGGAGGAGGATGGTGATGAAGTATGTCTGTTTGGGAGTCCAAATGTTCCTCCTCAGATCTTTCTGAGGATCTCCAGACAGAACCAGGACCATGAAACATTTCTTTCTACACAGGAGATGCTGCCGAATCAGAATGACCCCAGAGATCTAGATTTATTCTAGATCTGAATGGTTCACCTGACTCCACCACAGCAGCTTCCACCTGTTCCTGTTGGATGGAGTATTTATTGAAACCATCTTCTGGTGGATGAAGGGCATCTAAGTGGCAGCAGGTCTGAGTAGGAAGGGTTAAATGAGCGAAACCGTGTGTTTATAGTGATGAAGAGGCAGTCTGTGTGTTTCAGACAGCAGCAGAGCTCAGGTTTAATCCTCTCCGTTCAGTCGTTATTTATTCCACCTGGACAGAAAAGACCTCCGTCAGCCGAAAGCACAACATGATTATTAATCTGTGAATTACACAGGAGCTACATGCAAAGTCAGAAGCTGAAGTTCCAAAGTTTTTTGTTTCTGCTGTGTAAAATGTGCATGAGGTGGAGCTGCCAGTAAAAAAGCACTCAAGTTCAGATTAAAGCTGGAGTTCAGAAGCTCGGCTGAAGAACAAACTGCTGCTCCAGGTTGTCATGAAAGCTTTGATGGTGAGTTTTTCCGGTATGGACTCAGGAGATGAACTGATGAACCAATCAGAAACTCATGTGCCAAAGTTCCTCCAGGAAGCACTGCCACCATGTTCCAGTGTATGTTTTATAACTGGATAAAGTGGGATAAATCAGAAGCTCGTGTGTGTGTTTTTCTTTATTTAGTCCAGTTTTCAGTCTGTTACCTCTGGAGCACGTCCCTTCACTCACCCAGAACTTACCCAGAGGAAATTCCTGGATTGTTCCGGACCATGAAGTTGTCCAGATGACTCCTTTTCAGGAAGACAGACATGAAACAGCGAAGTTTACCACCTTAAACGTAGCGATCGAGATGATTCACTGAAGACCGAGACTGAAAATCGTTTGGTGTAAGTTCTAAGAGACATTGTTAACGTGTCTCCGATCTGGACTGATCTTCGTCTTCCTCCATCTCATTTCCTGCAACATGGCTGCCTCCATCTACAATGGGGGTCTGCAAGTTTACTGATAAAAGACCCACTTTTAGAACCTGTCCCTCATTCTTAAGAAAACATCTAACGTGCTACAGAATGAAGCAGGGAAACATCTACAACCTGCAGGACCGTGACCCTAGGTGCAGGACCGTGACCCTAGGTGCAGGACCGTGACCCTAGGTGCAGGACCTGTTTGCCTTTTAAAAATAAAACGCTTTAAAGCATTTTGTGTCTTTACAAAAGGAAATGCCAGACCTGCAGAGTTCAGATGTCTGCACACCTGTAGATGACGTCATTCTAATGGTCCTTTGCGGAGACATGTCTCTAATTTCTGAACTATTTCACATTTGTTTAAGTCCAAGAACAGATGCTCTATTTCAGTGAAAGATTCATTTGTTTTCTTCATTGGTTAAATTAAATGTGAGTCCATGTTACATTTTATGTTTACTAACTTCTCAGCTTGGTGTTGGTGCCTGATCCCTGATCTACATATTCTGTCTTCAGATTTTCCATCTTGATTTCCAGAACTCCCACAATGAGATGAAGCAGTGATCCGTTTCATCTTCATTCTTAGCATCGAGATCCTGGAGTATTTCCCGTCAGCCCGGATGCAGCATCAGTCTGGTCAGCTTTATTCTGATCGAGCTGTGCTTGTTGGATTAAAGCTGGAGCAGAAAACTTATAACAATTTTCTTCTTATTCTGAGCAAATCGGAGAAACCAGACAGTCTGAAAGCTGAGGAGTGTAAACAGATGTGTTGAGTTTATTAGCATGAATATGAGAGAAAACCCTTCATCAGCACTCTGAAGTTAAGTTTCAGTCAAAATTACCCCAAAATCTCCGATGAGATGAGGATTTATAGCTGGAAAACCAGCTCGTATTCCTTATGTGATGTTTTAAAGGGAACTTTTTTAAAGGAAAGTCCAGGCATCAGTTTAACTGGTTTACTGTTTAAAACTCATTTTAGGAAAATGAACAGTTCAAGTAAAAGATGAGAACAAAACGTTTGCCCCGACGTCTGGAGCGTAGACGTTCCTGCTTCAGGTACGTCCGTTTCTGGATCATTTACAAAAATTCTAACAGCAGGTCTCCATGGAAACAAGATCCAGATCCATCATATCCATTAAAAACAAGTTCAACATTATTCCAGCAGAGAACAGGACCATAATACTGTTACCGTGACAACCAGGCATCGTCCGAGCCTGTTCAACCTATTTCTTTACAGCTGGTTTAAGTTCTCACATTATTACAACTCTGCTACAGGACTGGAGACCCAGACATCTTCAGGACCAGGGCCATGAGCATCCTCTGAACAGCAGCATGTACTGAACACAACCCCAGAGGGAAGTGTGGTAGTCAGGGTTTGAACCTCAGTCGACACCTCCTGTTCCACATGGTGCGGTCGCTGGGGGACCCAACCAGCCTGCTGGAGGGGGTGGGCCGGGCAGTGGCGGAGAAAGGCCTGGAGTTGATGCTGACATGGGACATGTCCTTTTTCAGAGAGGGCAGCTGTCCGTCCTGGAGGAGACCAAAGATGTCCAGGTAGGTCAGGGAGGGGAGCGTCTTCCCCAGGTCTCTGAAAATGGAACCAAAGTCAGATTCAGACCCAGTTAGAACCAGAACAGTAATCAGTACATGGACATATCTATCCATCTGTCCAGCTCGCTGCTTAACTAGACCAGAACCTGGTCATGCATCCTGGACCAGGACCGAGTAGGGGGTTACTCACGTGAGAGCAGCAAGGTGGATGTGGTAGCAGCGACTCAGGGCCAGATGTTGGAGATGTTTCAGGTGTCTGAGAACAGGTAAGCTGTCAGCCATCAGCAGAGTGCTGTCACTGTCACCATGGAAACAGGAAATTAATTAAGGACCGAAGATTCAAACCTGCAGCACGAGGAGGACCAACTCCTACCTTAAATCTAGAGTCTGGAGGTTGGGGCATCTCTCCACCAGCACCTTCACATCTGGAAAGATCAGACAGGATCATCTCAGATCTTCAATAATTTCTCTGTGATTAATTCCACTGCTGTGGCCAATCAGTGAGCTTCTAATCCAGCGGAGATAATAAATAATAAAATAAAAAATAATAATAAAAAAAAAAGATATAATAAATAAAGTAGTCAGCTGCAGTCTGAAGGGTGTTAGGAAACGTTTCTTTTTTCCATCAGTACCACCTCAGAAGATATCAGCCTCTCCATGTTCCACCTTCATGTCATATTTATTGTAGACTGGTCCAGGTCTAAATAGAGGTCTCTTAGCAACATAGTAGTGATGGTGATGTTTTTATGGTGAAATGTGGTAAATAAAGCTGTTATCATGGATCATTGTGGATTTACCAGATAGAGTCTCTGAATAAAACTACATTTAGAGGCTGGATGGTAAACCTCCTGGACGGGATAGAAATGCTGGAAAACTTCCGTAGATCATCTAAAGGGTAAATATCCATCACATTAACCCCACAGAGACACACACCACCGCTCCTGAGACGCTGCTGATGATAGAAGAGCTCCAGGGTTCTAGTGGAGTTTCAAAGCTTAATCAGCTTAATTTAACATACATGTCCTTAAATCCACAAAAATCATTTAATCTGAAGGTAAAACAAATTATTACAATAAAATCCCCCAAACAGCTGTTGTTCTGTTTAGTAACACATGGAAAGAAAAGCAGTGTCTGTCGTCCCAGGTTTGCACTCATTTCATAGTGTCAAATAAAAACCATCATATCTGGTTTTCCATCAGCATCAAACTGGTTTCACATGTGAACGTTCCGGCGACGCTGACAGCAGCTCCAGGTCACCTGGTTTGTTTCGGTGCTGTGAAGATGTCACATGATCTGATCACGTGGAGCGATCACAAACCTCCTAAAGGACGTCTCTGTCCTCTTACAGTGGACAAACTAGTTTCATTAAAAAATATCTGCTTACTTAAAATTCTGTTAAAGCTGAGCAGCTAGTTAGTGAAAGGTGAAACTCTTACTGATGATCCTCATGAGAAGGAAGATCCTACTTCTGAAAATATCTGACAATGCTTCATCCTACAACTAGAGGGAGCATGAGTACCACCAGTGGTACAGGTGCCGTCTGAACTGGGTTTATGTGGGTGATCAGGTCTCTGACTCCTGGTATAAAGCAGCAGCATCCCTCTCTTACCGTCCAGGGTGAGGCTCTCTCTGTAGCCACTGAGGTTGAGGTTGGTGACACTGGGGCTCAGGTTGTTAATAACACTCTTCACGTGATCTTTGCTGAAGCTGCACCAGGATATGTTGAACTGCTCCAAGCTGCAGAACAAACCACAACATGAGTAGTCAGCAGAGAAGAGGGAAGAGAGGGAAGGGTGGGCTGGATGAGCAGGTTCTGACCTGGAGCAGGATTTAAGCATGGTGGCCATCGCTGGAGCAGAGAAGTTGGAGCAGCCACACAGATTGAGCTGCAGCAGGTCAGGGTTCATAGCCAGAGAGCTAAGGAAGGAAAAAATAAAGTGATTCTATAGGTTTCAGGTTAACTGGACCAGCACAGCATCAGCTCCCAAGTCCTCTGAGGGTCTGCAGTTCCTCCTACCTGATGATGTCATCTGACAGCTGCAGACCTTCCAGACTCAGATGCTTCAACTGTCTGCAGCGATGGATGATGGTCTCCAGCGTGGAGGTGGGGATGATGGAGCTGGACAGATCCATCTCAGTTATCTGCAGAGGACTGAAAACAAGGAAAGACGTCACCCATACCACCCGAGGACCAAAACCGGCCAAACACAAGGTCTAATCTGGTCCGCAGGTAACGAACGAGACCGTTCTAATTTACAGTCTTCAGTGCTACATATACTTTTGTTAACGATCAGCAGCACAAGTGCATTAAAACAGCTGACTGAAATTAAAGTACCTTTATATTAAATTAAATGCTCCTAAAACAAATTAAAAATACTTTTCAATGACCATAAAATACAGCTGTGCAAAATGCAAAAGAAAAGAGGCTTTTAACTCAAAACAAGCTATCTCGATATAAACGATATTCCCGCCTTCTATATTGCGTCTGATAAAGTCTCGATATATTTAAAAATCTCGATATACTGCCCAGCAGAAAGTTTTTTACGCGTTGTTTGGAACGCAAACTTTGATTAAACACATTGATTTTTTTGCAATTAATGCGTTAAAGTCCCACCTCTAATTTAAATGTATATAAATAATTATACAATATACATATCACAAATTATATAAATGAAATATATAAAAGTGTAATTGAGGTAAAATATAGTTTTATAGTTTACGGTTGTACTTGTACTTCTTTGTACTAAAACAAAAGGAGAAACGTGGACGTTTCATTATTTCTAGGTTATCATGACGTTGTTTAACTGGTCCAACCCACTAGAGACCAGATGAATGTGGAACCTGAACTAGGATGAGCATGAAGCTCCTGCAGTTGATGGACAGTTAGAAAAACTCCCGTCGGGTCCTTCGGACAGAAATGTTCTTCCTGGACGTTACTGAGGAGGAACCTGGAGCAGCTTCTGCTGAACTCACGCCAAGTCTGAGAGGTGCAGCTCTTCGACGAAAGCTCGAGGGCAGCGCAGCCTGCGGACTCCAGTCTTCAGCACCCGATGCAGAGCTGGACCCATGTGCATCAACCCGTCCAGGTCAACGCTGTGCCACAGGGACTCATCGAACCTGGAACAGACACACGTAATCTGATTAAACAGCAGGTCAACCTCAGATGATGCGTGGATATTAACATTTCCTGGTGTCAGACCTGCGGTAAAGCATCTTGATCTGACTTTATTTCATGTTTAGACAGCATTTCTTCTGATTATAGGAAAACTTCCCTCTTAGCTCATCAGAGAGTCGCTTCTGTGTGGAAGCCAGGGAGCATCATTCAGCTGAAGGACATGTGACCTTGGATATGAATGTCAAGGTTGATTATTAAAGTGAAGATTTTGTTAAGATCAGTGGGTTTGGTGATCCAGACGTTTCTGTGCAGCAGACCTTCTGGAGAAGTAAAAATGTCCAGATAGATGTATGTAACACACTACAACGCTGTTCCCGGTGAAAGCCATCGGAGCTCAGACTGGTTGAGTATCTGTGTCTTCTTCTGCCTCTGCAACACAGAGGTTAGAGAAGGGAGGTGTTTGCAAAGCTCTCTTCTTGACTACACTGACACCAGAGGCAGAGGACATCTCCCTGGCTGAGTGACAGAACATTTAGGCTCATGACAACATCCATACAGCTGTGGGTCAGACCTGCAGTGCTCAGGCAGGAACATCTGGATCTGGTAACTGAATGAGCTCTCAGCCAATCATGGGGAACCTGACAGAGCCAGCCTGTAACGTACAGCTTGCTGATTGGCTCAGCAGGGGACTTGAAGGAACTGGTCTAGACTAGTCTCCTGTTGTAAGTGAACTGGTTCCCAGTGTGTTACTGGATGTGCATGCAGTCAAAACTGAACGACATCTTCTGCCTCCACTTGTCCAAAAACTACAATATGCTGGATTCACCTTAATGTGGATTTACATTTGTACAGGAAAAATATTAAAAATATATTTAAAAAAAGTTTTCAGACCCCCCCGGTGCTGTTATCTATTACTGTTACACATACCAGCTTTTACACTTACAGTTTACCTTATTATACGATAGTATAAATACTGACTGTTATTATTGTACTGCCTGTAGCATCATTACCGTATGGAACATTATTATATTATAGTGTATTAAACTGACTTATATTTTATTTGATTTATTCTATTTATTTATTTCACTCTATTTTACATCATGTAACATTAACCAACTATTTAACATACATCATACAAGAGTATCGGGGTTATTGTAGTAGTGTACATTATTATACACAGCTTCAAATCATATTTTTTTACACTGTCTATTATATTACANACATTATTATACACAGCTTCAAATCATATCTTTTTACACTGCCAAGTTTAGATATATTAACCATACTGTACTAAATTAGTGTACAACATGCTATTGCTATTTCATATACACTATACACACACACACTACATTTTATGGAGTATTACTATCACGTTACTTTCTTATAATTAGTTTGCTTCCATTTAAACTCTGAGCTACGCTGTGTGTATTGCACCAATGCTCTGACTGTACAAGATTCAAAGCGTTTATTGTCACATGCACAGTAAGGAAACAGGTTTCTCTGTACAGTGAAATTCTTACTTTGCCGTCCACACCGAATGCCATAAATATTCAAAGTATATAGAAAGACTAATTTAATAAGAGCATGCAAAAGAGTAAACATAATATAAACTATAGGTAAAATATAAGTAAGTAAAGTAATCTATGTACATAATGTGCAGCGTGCTACATAAGCTGTGCAACATTCAGCATTGAATGAGTAGTTGTGCAAAAAGAACTGTCATGAGGTAGACGGTATGATACATGTGCAAATCTTCAATAATAATAATAATAAGGTGCGTTGATGATGTAAACAGTAAGTATGTGGAAATGTACAGTCCATTGTACGTCTGCTGGTGTTCATCGACTTCTTTTCTCTTGGTTTTTCTTCCGTGCTACGTACATACTGTGAAACTACTGTGTGCCATAAACTGGTAAAAATGGTTTTTGAGATGAACTGAATTATGATGCAGTAATACAGCAGGCTTGGCTTAATGCTGCAAGGATTGTGTTTGTGCATGTCCTGTCACGGTGCAACATCTGCTCATGAAATCTGTGTTCTTTATCCTGAAGAATGAGTTTAGTGGAGACTCACGCCAAACGATGCCAGCGTTTGCAGACTACGGAGACTCTGAGGAGGTCTTGGAGACTGAGGCAGAAGTAGATCCTGAGCATCAGCTCATCTGGCAGGTAGTCCCATGAGATGCCTGAAGAGAGAAACATGGTTTCTGGTTTATTCTTACAGGAAATACCACACAGACACACTACTAGAAGGAGGTTTTACTACCTGGTTCTTTCTTCTTCTTTCTAGATCTTCTGGCCAGGACAAAGTGATTGACTTCATTCTCCTTTCCCTTGCTGAGGAGCCGTTGGTGCTTGTGTGGTGGAGACCACTGCTGGATGAGCTCTGTTGGGGTACATTCAGCGACCTGCTCCCCCCTAGGGACCCCTCTAGACTTGCGTTTGTTGGTTCTGTTGGTCTGAGACAACATGGAGCTCTGGAGGCTCAGGAAAGGCAGTTCCTGTAGTGGCAAGCTGGATGGAAAGAAGGGGTTGATGAAACGGTCTAAATAGCATAAATAATGAAGCACGTTCTTATTCTGACACAGATACATCATCAGGGACCTCCAGCAGCTCAGCATCTCCTTCCCCGCCATATTGAAGCGGACACCAGCGGCATGACCGCGCAAATTTCAGAAACAAAAGAAAATACAAAAATATGTCAGTAATCTTCCAACGTGCAAATGAGTGTATAGTTATCCTGGTTTTTAGAGGTTATATTCGGTGTTTGGTTTCCATATGAGACCAGAAAGAAACGCTGATGGCCCATCAGAGGCCAGGCTGGGAGAAAGCGCGGTACCGATACCAGTTACATTACAACCAACAGGTAAACGAGGACAAACATGAACCAGAATCCTTTTTAACGAGATCATCGGTCACATAAAGCAACACCTAAGCTGACTAACTTTGGTATAGTTAAGAAATTGTGAAATCCGTCTTTCGTGGACGACACGTTTAAAATAAGAGGCCGGAAAGGCTCATGTGAATATTTTAGCAAAGTAAATAAAAGAAAAGAAAATGTTAATTAGCCAACCTGTCTTCGGGCATGTCCTCCTCTTCGGATCAGGATCTGCTCAGTTCTAAGGTCTGGACATCAACTTTTCACTGGTGTCCTTCCACACAGACTCTTTAAATCCGCCGCGAGCTGTAAGGCGCCCTGTTTTCTTTACGCTATCAACGTAGAACGTAATACGTATTACGTCTCTTCTTCTTCTGGTGTTTTATTAGCGGCAGGCAAACGCTACAATGGGGCATTACAGTCACCTACTGGTAAGGAGTGTGGATCAGCACCAGAGGCTTATCCTCCATATTCTCTTAACCAGAACTGATTTAGCCAGAAAACTAAATGAGATTTCATAATAAACATTTCCAGAGCTGCTCTGTGACGTGTCTGGAGGTTCAAACAGCAAACCTTTACCAAGTTTATCCTTGGATGAAATTCCCCACATCATTAATCTTTGTCCAGTTTCAACTCAGAGTCAACCTTTACGGCCAGACTCGTAACAATGGGCTTAAGAAAGGGTGAAAAAGAGTTTAGACATGTAGAGAGAGCATTGGAGACCATTGGATTTAAACAAAATGACCTCAGTCTTCTTTTCATTAAAACTCAGGAAGTTTCCTTAATGTCCTAAAGCACTGCAGAATATCATTCTTAGTCTTTTTTAAGGGACCATATATCTGGCAGTCATCTGCATTAAAATGAAATTAAATATATTTACACAATACAAAGTAAAGAGAAGAGGGCCTAGAATTGAGCCCTGTGGTACCCCACAGATGAAGACATAAAATATCCAAGACCCACAGAGAAGCTTCTCTCAGATAAATACAACTTGAACCAGCCCAGGTCAGAACCTTGTATGCTAACACCATGCTCCAGGTGCGATGGTCAACCACGTCTTACTGCTCCTGTCAAATCTAAAAGCATCAGATAAACAGTGTCCCCTGAGTTTGTGGCAAGTAAGACGTCATTAAGAACTTGTTTCTGTCTTATTTATATTTTGTTTCTATCTAAAAAGTCCTTCAGTTAAATAAAAACAATGTTTTCTAAAATTTTAGAAAGGAAAAAAGCCTAGATATTGGTCTAAAACCAGAGGACAGACTGCTGTTAATACCATTGAGGACACAAGGGTCAATCACAGACATAACATCTTTAAAAAGACGAGGGGGCACAGCATCCATTAATGAGCCTGATGGTTTAAGCTGACCAAATATGTCCTCTAAGACACTGCGGGACACCTTTACAAATTGCAGAAAGTTTACAACTCAGACAATGAACTGCAGAGAAAACTCATAAAGTGAGGCAGACAGAAGTTTGCTGCACCCTGAGGGGGTGCATGTGAGTTGGCTGGTGCTGCTGCTGACGTGCCAAAGTCAGCAGGTAATGTGGTGCAGCGGGTTGTCTATTTTATGTTCTGCTTTGTCTTACTGCCCTGATGGGGGATTATATATCTAAACTAAAATGAAAAGAATGAAAACACGTAGAATAAGACAGATCACCAAAGACTTCTTTGACCATTATCTCTTTAGAGAGATGTTTTCGTGGAACAGGATAGACACACTGACTTCACACACAAAAAAAGGTAAGACCACAAATGGATGTTTTCTTTAAAAAAAAATAGAAGAGACTAATAAAAAATAAATAATTAATGTACAAAAAACAATCATTGAAAACAAAAATTTGACCTAAAGTGAATTATTCTCCTTTTTCTTGTTATTCTCGTGATTATCAACCTGTAATAAAATTGATTAAATCAGAATTTCAAGATTTTAAAAATAACTAAGAATTTAACTGAGGATTAAATCTAATATATGTTCACATCCATACTTTACTTTAGAATGAATATGAAATGTTTAGAACACACGAAGGAAGCAAATTTGCTCTATTCATTGTCTCCTGCTGCTATAAAAGTTCTTTCTAGGCCAAATATGGTCCTGTGTGTGTGTTTGTTTGTGTTGGTGTGTGTGTGAGCAAGGAATGCTGATTTGATATGAAACATTTCCAATGATCAATATGTTGCTAGTTGAATAGATGTTGAGTTCTTACTATTGTAAATTGGACTAAAGGAGTACGTGCCCCACCCGCCTTTAACCGCACATCACTGAGCAGCTTCAGTGGCAGATCGCTCCATCCTGCTGCTGCTGTCTAGAACTACAACACTTCCACCACCAACCATCCTGGACCTACACCCAGAACAGACCTGGCCATTAAAACCATGTGTAGCCTAGTAAATCTATAGTAGACACATATTTATATTAGGGCTGCCAAATGATTAAAATTTTTAATCTGATTAATCTCAGCTTTTAAATTAATTAATCATGATTAAGCACGATTATTAACGATTAATCACCATTTGCTATGCCTGACTGTGCCTGATTATTACTGTACTGTATTAACAGAAAGAGACAATACTACAACTATTTAGTGTTAATAATTGTGTGCACACAGCCGCTCCATACCAAACAAGAAAGGATAACCCTCAGCCTGCTGCCCCAGCATGTAACATAGAGGATAGCACTGGCCACAACAGACTCATAAAACATCCTGAGCAGTGTTTGGCGGATGTAAAAAGGACCTTAGCCGCCTCAAAAAGTAGAGATGGCTCTGGCCCTTCTTGTAAAGTGCAGTAGTGTTTTTAACCCACTCCAGTTTATTGTCAATATGCACTTCAAGGTATTTATAATCCTTCACCACTTCCACATTGACACCTGTATTGAAACAGGTGTCGCTGGTGTTTTGGATCTCCTAAACTCCAGCTCCAACACACCTGACTTAAACTAATGAGCCATTGTGCAGATCCTTATAGGCTGTTGGATCCATTTGATTTAAGTCAGGTTTGCTGGAGCAGGGACACTTGGAAAACCTGCAGAATTGTGGCTCTCGAGGACCACCGCTGGCCACCCCTTCTCTAGAGCAGACACGTTGGGGCAAAACGCAGGATAAGTTAAAAAATTTAAAATAAAAAAAATACAGGAAAAATGCGCTTGTGGAACCTTCTCACCATAAAAATAATTAACGCAAATTAGTTACCGCCATTAAGGAATTATTTTTGAGAGCCCTAATTTATATACAGAGTTTGGAAATCATCGAATTCTGTTTTATTTAGATTTAACTCAGATATCCAACTTTGGCAAAGAGGACACTCAAACTGTGAAGCCCAACCAGCTGATTTTTGGAAGACTCAATAGAGTTTTCTTTCAAGATTGACATTTAAAATGATATTTTATCTAAAAATGTGTGAACCATGTTGGCATTGTTATCAGATGTTTTAGACATTAGTTTTTTACCCTTAATATAGTCCATAACAGAATCTCAACAAAACCTTAACCTGGAAAATTAATTATTTTTATTGTATTTAAAAACATATTTATTTACAAGAGAAATGACAAAATATGCAGGCTAACAGAAATATGTTAAAACACAGTCTCATGGAAATTTCTCTCACCAAACTTCAGAAAGCTGTAAAATTAGTAATAATTCATTTTAACCTCAGTTGGAGAGTCCAGTGGTGGAAAAACAAATTCCTGTAAAACCCCAAACTTCCTAAACTTTTTTTTTAATTTATATTCTACTTTTTAACTCTCCTTTCACTTTCAGTAGACATTTGGTTGGATTTAAGGATTTAAATATATGTAGGTTAAGACATTTAAAATCATGGTTTAAGCCTTGTATTCATCTTTGACTTTGCCAACTGCTTAATTCTCCTTTGTTTGCTAATGATTATATAACATACAGGAGTCACAAAACACTTATTAATCAACACAAGTACAAAGGTTTAAGTTTGTAATTGCTTTACATTTTTCCATGCGGCTGAGTTGGTAAAAGCATATAGACATACAGATAAAAATCAACAAAGTCTCTAAACTACACTGGATGTTTTATTTTCTAACACATCACATTTCATAGGTAATGCAGTGATCAGTGTCCTGCACGGAACCAGCATCCCCTAAAACACACATACATAAATAGAAGAAATCCATTAGGTCAAACTGTGTGAAGCTCAGTTACTTTCTGATTATCTTAGATTTCTGAGGCACAGTTTTATTGATGTCATTGATTGTTTTCAGCTTTCTGAGAATGACACAGTATCAGTGTCTCAGGCCTTGTTCACACCACAATGTTTCCATACTAAATACAAAACCTTTGTCTTTGCACATTTGAAATAAAAAAGCATTTACACAGCAGCGGAATGAAAACTGAAATCTCTGCGCTGAGAAAACACAGGACCAGAAACAATGTAGTGCGCATGCCAGGCCTCTAGTGGGCAGTGGAACTTTCCAACAACACACCCGTGTGTGTCCTGCATACATATAAAGGGCTCGAAACACGGAGCCCAACAAAGACAACAACAGCAGCATTGCCACTCAAGTGAAACCCATCATACAGGACGTGATGGACAGCAGTGATGGCGGCAGCGTTGTGGATTGCGCTCTGGCATCGCTTGTCTCCTAAAAATTTGATTGGTTATGATATTGGAGAGAATTTTGACATTTTCAAAGCAGCCTGTGACAGACGAGGCATCGAGGATGAAGAGTCAGAAGATTTTGATTGAGTTGACAGAAATCTTGCTGTTGACTCTACTAAACAAAAGAAAAAGACAACCCTGGGTTCATCCTATTTCACAACCAGCATGGTGGATATCGTTTGATGGTGGACATCAGGGGTAAATCAGATAAATCCAAAACCTACTTTCAGACAAATCCACCCTGGCGACATGCAGCTGCCTTTTTTTTACATCTTTATAATCTCTGTGTGAAGTATTGTAAAGTCTGGGAAAGTCCCAGCTAAAATCTGTTCCTCCATATTGAACGTGTTAGCAGACTGTGCTAGCTGCTCTCAGCTCATTGATCAGTCAATGAAACCCTCGCTGGTTGGTTGTAGTGCCATACGACAGCAAACAAAGTTGAACATTTTCAACTTTCTTGTGTCACGTTGCAAGCCCCCATTTGCACGTCTATGTGAACGAGCAGAACATTTCACATGCACGTATGTCACCTGTCGCTTGGCTGGAGGAGGTCAGCGAATTTCACCTCATCATGCAAGTTCCGTAGGAAATTAACAGAGAAGGAGTGACGTCGCCTCCCATGTTGAGCCCATTGAATGTAACGTTTGCGTCTTCCATGACGGCATATTTGTTCTACCAGAAACAGGTTCTGCTTCAACAGACCAAAAAAGTTAAAATCATACAGCAGCAAAAACATGAGGCGAAGGTCCGCCACTGCTGTGCTTTTCGAAGGTTAAGCATGGGTCTGAGTGTGCAAGTCCAAGATGATGTGAAAGACTTCATCATCATCAAAAGATTCCATTTCCAGTTTACACTGACCGATCTCGCCTTCTGTCGAAAGAAAATGTCTTTCGGGAGGCTGTTGTCCAATCGTTGTGGTTTTATCCATCTGTAACTCTGTTATCGTATCAATGAGGGATTAGACAACAAAACTTTAGCATTTTACTGTCTTAGTGTCATGGTGTAAACAGGACATCAGTGAGATCCAGACAGAAGAAAAGCAGATGATCAGTTTTATAAACGCTCCAAAGCAGCAGAGTAGAAACAACATCTTTAGTTTGTGACATGATTTTCTCCCCGTGTATGTGTGGG
>CM047993.1:27892987-27906183 GCA_026261665.1 Melanotaenia duboulayi
ACCCGTCCAGGGTGAAAGCACGGCAACTGCTGGAAAGCGAGAAAAACCATCCTGTGTTCACGTCTCAGTCATTTACACGTCATAAAGTTGCATCGAAGATTGAAGTTGCCATCATGAAATATCTGTAACTGGAATCAGGGATATCCACTATTCAGATGTGGATATCGGCAATGTGAGTTGCGGATATCTGCAACTCAATTATGACTATCTGTAATGATACACCACATACACATGAATGGGAAAAGTGACGTCATATGTCCCAATAAGAATGTCATTTTAGATATCTGAAATGTTCATTTTGACTAGGAGGAATAGAATTACAGATTTCTGCCTAGCTATTAAATGTTAAAAAAGGCTTTTCATAACTGATAGGAAAAATGGTAATTATGAATATCCACAACTTAATTGTTCCTAGCAGAAATGCCATTATGGATATTTATATTGACATTTTTACTAGTCAAAATATATTTGTGACAATAAAAATGATTTTGTAGCTATCTGAAATGTTTTTTTATTTCTGATATCTGAAATTAAAATTATGACTAGAAACAATTGGATTCTGGATATCAGAAACTCTTGTTTTTCCAAGTAAGAATTCTGTGTCATATATCCACAATGATTACTGGAGGAGATTCTTCTGAAGCTTGTGAAGATCCTCACTACATCGGACCAGCAGCAGGCCCCCACCTATCAAAATCCGGAGCCATGCCCGACCGACACCAAAGCTCAGATCCCTCCCGGGGGAGGGTCTTGCAACCCGGGCAAGCTAAGCGTTATCTTTTCTAGTTTATGTTTTGGTTCTTGCATTTTGTTTGTAGATTTTTAGATTGCAGATAAGCCAGCATGTTAGGTGGAGGAACTCAAAGCTAAGGAGGAAAACCCACAAGTGCACTGATGTACGTACCCCTAGGTCACAATGGGTTTGCAGTGTGTGGCGTAGTGGCAGTATTGGGGTAGATACTCTAAAAAAGTAATTAGTTATTAGTTACTCGTTACATCTGTAAATAGTAATGAAATTACTTTACTCATTACTGCATTTGAAAAGTAACATCACTACTTATTACTTTACCATTTCTTAATTCACCGTGTAGACATGGACAACCATCATAGCTGAATCATTGCTGCCTGTCTGCATAATGTTTACTGTATATTGTTAACAAATATATTCAAGTTATTCATGCTTTATTTAAAATTGTGGAACTTTGATGAAGGCTCACTCCTGTTGAGCAGAGACGTGGGTGTAGGTTAAATATTTAATGCAAAAAGTAAATATCTAAAATTGAAATCAATCACAGAAATATAAAATCTCTATTCAAGTTTAAAAAAGGATAAAAGCTAAATAGCTAAGCAAAATATGAGACTAGCTGGGGCCACCAGTGGAGGGCAGCCTACAGGAGGGAGTGTCCAGGTGAACCACTACGCTCATCTCGTGAACACAAACCCCACTGCCATGGGGCGTAGCCCATCTACCTTGTGGCTCCCAGCAATCACTATCAGAAATTACTGGTAGCGTAATGCTGTGTGTGGTTCCCGAGAGCGGTAAAGATTAGTGTGGTATATTAGGCCATATACAGTCTCTGTGCAGGGTGTGGGGACTAGATTGTGACATTCACTCCAGAGTAAAAGATGGTTTGCTGCCCTAAAAGCTGTCAATAAAGATTTCTGTATTTTGTTATAACTCATGGGCTTTCCATGGGCATCCTTTGATTCCTGACGTTGGGAAAACACACATTCTTCTCTGGTGGAGGCAAGGTTAATTACGATACTAGATACAATGCTAGAAATCTAAAGCAGAGCTGAAGAAAGCTTAATTTAATTTCATCCATAGTTCACACTCCGGGCCACAAGGTGGCAGTAATTCATTTCACACGAAGAAGACGAAGGCGGAGGAAGCGGAAAGAGGAGAAGAAGAAGGCACTGCTGGCTGGCTAACCGTCTTTGCCCTTTTCTGTTACTAGTGTTTCGATAATGGCTCCTTTAGATCTCGATAAATACGTTGAAATCGCCAAACACTGCAAATACTTACCTGAAAACGACCTAAAGGTGAGTGTAAGGTCTCGGATGAAGCCGAGTTAAGGCTGTAGGTTCCAGTAAAAGCTAATGGCGCAACGGGTGAAGTTTGGTCAACAGAAGGTTTTATTCCTTTAACCAGTTAGTCCTCGGGATGAAGAGTTGATCGTTTTGTGTGGGTGTTTCCTCTGTGTGACAGACAGTTGTTTAATCGTCAACAAACGCATGTATTTGTGACCACGGAAAAAGGAAGATGTGGTGTTTCTCTGCCAGCTAACAGTGGGGCTTCCCTACGGTCCCCAAAAACTTAAAAAGAGGCCAGAAACCTCCAGGAGATGGAGCTGACACGACCAGCAGCTCCATCAGTATAACCAAGAATAACTGCTGCTATTTGCTCCTAAAAGGACGAATTGCTTTTGTTTTTACAGAGACTGTGTGATTATGTTTGCGACTTGCTGCTGGAAGAATCAAATGTCCAACCAGTTGCCACACCAGTAACAGTTTGTGGAGATATTCATGGTCAGGTAAGTCTGACTGGTACATGTACTGGTTCATCACACGATCTATGTGTATTTTTAAAAACAAATGGATTTGGTGTCCCTGTCTAGTTTTATGATCTCTGCGAGCTCTTCAGAACTGGAGGCCAAGTTCCAGACACGAACTATATATTCATGGTAAGATATGAAAGCTGTTCGCTGGTTAAAAAGCTGGAAAAGATTGTTGATCCTGTGTAAATAAACATGCAACTGCAGCATGAATCAAACAAAAGAAACTAGATATACATGATAAGATTAAGATTTCTAATGCTTCTGGGTGTTTAATGTGTTTTCGTTCTTCCTGTAGGGAGATTTTGTAGACAGGGGATATTATAGTTTGGAGACGTTTACATACCTACTAGCTTTAAAAGCCAAGTGGCCTGATCGCATCACACTTCTCAGAGGAAACCATGAAAGTAGACAGATAACACAAGTGTATGGCTTTTATGGTACGTACTTCATTCATGTAATTTATTTTCTTTTTAACTGCTCAGAGTTCATTTAAAATGCTTGTTCTGCTTTTTTTCTTGTTTAGATGAATGTCAGACAAAGTATGGGAATGCTAATGCCTGGAGGTATTGCACCAAAGTGTTCGACATGCTGACTGTGGCAGCGGTACGTCCACGAGCCTCCATCACATCTGTCTGATGGACTTTTTTTTTATTCATGTCAAGAGTTTTATGATCTATTTCAGGTCTTCTAGCATCTTAAAACACCATCTACTGACAGTTTCTGTTTGTAAAAGTAGTGTAATTTGACCTAACTGTTATAGGGCCAAAAAGCAATACTTTCAAGCAGACAGAAGGAGGAAACTCGTTTTATCTTTGCAGTAATTCCTGCTGTTTGTTGGACTGTCTCTGAGAGGTGTTAGGCTACACAGCCAGGATACAACTAAATGAATCTCTAGATCATTCACCGACCATAGTTACTGCTGAAAGGTTGCTTGTGCGAGTTGCTGTGCATCATCTGTGCTGCTGTTGGGGTGTTGTCAGGACTCTGGTGATTTATTGCAGCTTAACAAAATGATTAAAAAGTATTTGCCTTCATTTCTCTGCAGTTGACACACAAGTTCTACAAGCTCATTCATCCAGTGCAGATGTGTTTTTCTTATCAATGCAGAAAGTTGCCAGAATGAGGCTAATAGATTTATCATGTTTTTAGACCTGCCTACAAACCCTGAGCAAACAGGGTCCAACTTTCCAGTACATCCCAGTTCTTGGTCTTTGTTTAAGGCCCATTTATGCTCCCTTAAATACTTAAATAGGGGCGTCCGTTTCAAACTTTGTCATACGTTGTCATCCTCATACTTACATGTGTCTTTTACGGTGCCATGGTTAAGTCATTTCCTCCACTAGCAGGCAGCGCTGAGTCCAGACGTCACTCCTGTGATCGGACGTCCGTTTCAGACACCATTTAGCAGCTGTAATGCGTTGCTATGAAGTAGCTTCTAACCACCTAACACACCCTAAACATTCGCATATCCTTTATTTTCAAAAGCTCACTCACTTTCTACAGTTGTCTTTTTCTTCATTCTTCTTTTTTGTTCCCTTCCTGATCCTCTTCTTCTTCTCTGGTTTGTTTCTTTCACTGCTGCGTATCAGCTGTTCTGCTCAGCGCTGCCCTTGTGGTTTCCGGTGGTATTGCTCTGTTTTCTGCGTCAGGTGACGGATAGCTAACTCCCTGAAAACACATCAAAGCGCGCATAACCGACGCAGAAGACGGGGGGAAACTGTCCGTCCATCTGCGTTTTCTTCTGTCGAGCATTAATGGGCCTTAACACGTAGATTTTCATGGAAATTTGGTACATCAACCAACATTTATTCACTTTTGGATCTCTTATTTCCTGTTGACTTCTTCCTAACTCTGATCCTAGCTGATAAATGAGCAAGTCCTGTGTGTCCATGGTGGTCTTTCACCCGACATCAAGACTTTGGACCAAATCCGAACCATCGAACGCAACCAGGAGATTCCTCACAAAGGAGCCTTTTGTGATCTGGTGTGGTCGGACCCAGAGGATGTGGACACCTGGGCTATCAGTCCTCGAGGGGCCGGCTGGCTGTTTGGCTCCAAGGTCACTAATGAGGTAAATCTCAGCTGCATTAGAAATGAGGATTAAAACATGTTTGAACTTGTAGTAAGTTGTCCTCATATATTCTGCTTCAGTTTGTCCACATCAACAACCTGAAGCTCATCTGCCGTGCACACCAGCTGGTCCACGAGGGTTACAAGTTTATGTTTGACGAGAAGCTGGTGACGGTGTGGTCGGCGCCCAACTACTGCTACCGCTGCGGGAACATCGCCTCCATCATGGTGTTCAAGGACGTCAACAGAAGAGAGCCCAAGCTGTTCCGGGCGGTTCCTGATTCTGAGCGCGTCATACCCCCCCGAACAACCACCCCATATTTCCTCTAATGGGACCCCCCCCCTTCACCTCTAAAACTTATTTATATCCATCAAAGTAAAGATGACTCCAGCAGAGCAGTCATGTCCCCCTCAGCAGAAAGTTTGTTCTGTTTTCACCAAACTCACTTTGTTCTGTAAAAGATTTAACTCATAAAAAACAGTCAACATTTGTTTAAGTTGGGGGGAGTCAATTTTCATAGTTCTGTATCCCACTGAGACAAAGGCAAACCGAAGCGGTAAATACCAGTAAATCAGGCTGAAGTGAAGGTAGCAGCTAGATTTAATGGTTCCCCTCTATAAGAATGATTTTTTGCCNAGCAGCTAGATTTAATGGTTCCCCTCTATGAGAATGATTTTTACACGATTTGTTTTAGATGGAAGTGAAGTGTTGCTGGTGTTTGAACGCCTCAGATCCAGTCTGTGCTGTAACAGCTGCTGAGCCCATCCTGCAACAACCTGCCTTAACTGATGAATGGCTGCTTTTTTTTTTACATCTGTCGTAAACTGGTATTTAATTCAACCTTTTTTCGTCAGTGTGTCTTATATATGATGAAGTGTTGCCTGGACAGAGGCATTTCTAAAACATGATGGTTCATTTATCAGCAGGTTTTCACTGTGCCAACAAACAGCTCTGCTGTGGCAGCAGAAAGCTGTTTGGACACTGTTCCCTCTTTTATTATTTGAATAAACTTTCATTCATTAAGGTGTGTGAATACCAGTCTCTCAATCTAATCTGGGTTGTGCAGTGATGGGGCAGGAAAAGTCGTCCACATTAGCATTTACACATGAAATAGATGATTAGAAAGAAGGCAGTCGTACTGAACCATGACCCAACACTTGTCTGAAATTCAGTCTTTCAGGTCGGACTGATCCATCCCGTTCATCTCAACAGCTCGCTATGCAACTGGTTGCTGGACTTCCTCAGTGAGAAGCCACAAGCAGTACGGGTCAGCAATAACACCTCAAGCACCATCACACTGCACACACCCGCAGGGATGTGTGCTCTTCACCCTGCTGACCGCTGACTGCACACCAACATTCACCAACCACAGAGTGAAGTTTGCAGATGATACGACTGGTGGGCCTCCTACAGGAAGGAGGTCAGCCATCTGTCCATGTGGTGCAGCAATAACCTTTTAAATGTGGACAAGACAAAGATTGTGCTGGACTTCAGAAGAGGCCACATCAAACATGTCCCACTGAACATCAATAGCTGCATTTCTATTGCACCTAAAATTTTACAAAACCTAAACGTCACAAAAACTTGGGAGTGGAAACACCTACATTTCGAAAAGCCTCTCAAATATCAAAGTTTTTACGCTCTCATGTGGTTTTTCTGATTTTCTTTACTCGTGCCCAGATGTGATGTAGGAGGCCACGTACCAGTTCATTAAACGTAAAGATGGCGCCGTATGAGTAGATGCAGGACAGACAGAAATCTTTTTACTGATAACTAAAGAAAAATGTAACTGTCATCCTTGACTGCAAACAACAGCAAATGCAGAGATTTACAAAGAATTAGAAATCTCCGTCCTCCTTAAAGTGGAGTCTCGTGAGACGAGATTTTACGAGAATATCGACTAAAGCGCTAAACACCGTTCAACACCTGCGAATCACTGCTGCACTTTGTCGAAACTTTAGCAACATCACTTTTATTTTGTGAAAAAATGTAATGGAAATGCAGCCGCATTTTTTCAGTAGAAGCAAGACTGTAAACACATCACGAATATGTTTACAGATGTAGTGATGAAGAATAAATGTTAGTTAATGCAAACCTGTCTGTAGTGGATTATAACAACATTATCCACAATGGAAAACACTCCAGGCATGAGACCCATGTTAAAGCTGTTTTCTCTGCATGCTGCACATCGTCCTTCAGCAGTGTGCCACAGGTTAGTGCCCTGCTTGAGTTTACCTTCAGATCTGCATCCTTCAACAAAGCTTGTGATATTACTGTCTGTTTCCAGGATTTACTCTGTCCCGGTCACTCCTGTGTGGAACATGTCAGTCTGTCTGTTCTCTGCCTGGTGTCCGATGGAAAATGAGCTGAATGACAGAGGACCGGGACCAGGACGCGTTGACGTGTCGCTGAGGCGGTCAATGTGGCACAAATGAAAACTGTCTTCTCCTTGTGTTGTTATGGGACATTAAGACCAATGAGCCTTGTGCCAAAGTTGTCTTCACGTTTCCTGATGTGCAGCTTTTTGACTTATTGTGACTGCTGAGAAAGGATAAGGAGGACTTTATAAAGAAAGGAGGAAAAACACAAATAAGCAACCACACTTAAGAAAACAAGCCCAAATACCTGCAACTTCCAACTGACAATATTTCCAAGTGACATTACAGAAAAACAACACTGGTCTCCACAGAACTCTGACGTAAGCAAATCTTTTTCCATTTGTGATTGGCCACATGATGTGCCTATCAAAATAAAACCCCGCCCCTTCTGTGGAGTCGGTTCGCTGGTGGGAGCCGACTCTTCTGGCATTACAAAGAATCGGCTCCTAAAGCCAGCTCGCGCTGAGACGACACATCACAAAAATGAAGAGCCAGTTCTTCTAAAGGAGGGGGGTTTGTGGGGCTGGGCGTGTTCGCACGCGCGGTCTGGGGCCGTGTAGCGGGTAGTGTGACCCGGAAGTAGCTAGCAGTGGTACAGCTCCAGTCCTCACCATTCCTCCTGCTGTGACAGGACAACACGGCGCGAGGCTATGACACACTGCAGCTCCGTCTGCGCGGATCAGGACGTCAGGCTCGCGCCACATCAGTCCGGACGCACGTAGAGACAACGGGATGCCAACAAGGTCGAGCTTCACGCGCTGAGCTCGTCAGGGTTTTTTTTTTTATTTTTATTTTATTTATTTTTTGTTAGTTTTTGACAGTATTTTTTGTCTTTGTGGTTCCTGCTGCTCATCAAAGCTAGCGAGGTGAGGTTATATGAACACAGATCATTAGCTTCATCATCCTCATCATCACCGCTGCTGATCTGTTATCTCGAACATCTCGGTTATGTAGTTATCTGGACAGAGATCTGGTTCTGACAGACCACAGATGTTTGTTAAATCAGAGCTAACAGTGTATGTTCATCACTGAGACAAAGGAGTCTTCATCAGTTTACTCACACGATGACATGTTTCTGTCAGACCTGCTTACATTGAGGTCTTGATGCTAACGGCTCAGAACCAAGATCAGTCCTGGAGGTCTGGTCTGAATATTAGGAGTGGTGGCGGTCTGAACACTAGCAGTCAGATGGTGAGCATTCCTCTATTGTTTGTATATGGTGACCAGTTTGGTCCATCATCATCATCCTCAGGCTGAGCTGTCCTGTCAAATGAAGCGAGAAGACTTTAAAAACAACACAGAAGTCAGTGAATTCACGTTTGCTGGAATATTTCTTCTGCTGCAGGTGAGTTATAGTCACCGATGATGACTGACACCTGACTGATAGACAGACATAGAATGAGATTCTGGAGCCAGTGGTGATCCAGATCTCCAGAATCTGGGACAGAACTCCATCCTCCAGGATGACCAGACTGGTGACCAGCATGAGGAGGAGGAAGCAGCTGTTATGACTGTGTATGGATCTTCATCACTACTGAGGTCTCTGAAGGTGGAAAATGAATAAAGCGTAAAAACATTTAGCCCTGTTCTTCATTCCACATAAGCTGCATCCCTACCAGTTCTACCTGGTTGTAAAGACAGCTCACCAGGCTTTGCATCCATGTAGAATACAACACTAGCTGGGATTATTAGAGGGTAGAAAGAAACCACCAAACACTAAGTTACTGATTTTGTTTTAGTTTTGGGACACAGTCACAGGTCACAGGTGTTATTCCAGACTGAGGACAGACTCAGAGGGAGCACATCATCTCAAAGGTCCAGAAACTTCACTGATACCTCAGTAGACTAACAGAAACTAGAATAGCGGGAGCAGCCCTCATTTTGAGAACCAGAGACTGAACTCCTACCGTATGTCCATCCATCCATCAGTCCGTCTGTCCGTCCGTCCATCCATCAGGAACGGTAGTGTGTAACTCTGTGGAGTGAGTTGTGATGGATAGCTTACCCTGTAGGTGATAAAGTTACTTTTTCCAGACATTTCTATCCCGTCCAGGAGGTTTACAATCCAGCCACTAAATGTAGTTTTATTCAGAGACTCTATCTGGTAAATCCACCATGATCCATGATAACAGCTTTATTTATCACATTTCACCATAAAAACATCACCATCACTACTATGTTGCTAAGAGACCTCTATTTAGACCTGGACATGATGATGAAGCCACTTCCTGTCAGACTTTCCACCAATCAGAGAGCTTAGATTGACGGTAACGTCCAATCAGGAGCAGCCAAAGATCAACCAGTGAGCAGAAAGTTGTATGTGTGTGTGAAAAGAAGAAAAATAATGCTCCTCTATGGCTGGAATAAAGCCAAGAAGACGTTTCTGATGCACGGTGGCGCCACAAAGCAGCTGAGCTGGAGTTGGTTTAGTGAGGATGGCAGGTAAATAGTAGAATAAATATTCACACATTAATTTTTCAGTTTTGAAAACATCACATCTGTATGCTGACTGGGATTAAAAGGGTTCAGCTCCTACAGGCAGTTTTAAATTAGAAAAAGGCAGAGCAGAAATGAAAAAATAGCTTAGAGTTTTAAGTGTTAGTCATCTATACTACCGTATACTTCTGTATAATTCTGGGTGTAGGCACATAGTCGCCCCTACCTCGGAGTGGCTCTGAGGTCACACTCAGATCTTTTCATTAAAGAACGATTTCAACCAGGCTGGTGGTTTAACCTGACTGCTGCTTGACCTGATTGCACAGCCGTCTCAAGAAATCGGAGGTTGCAGTGAAAATCTGGGACAGCCCAGGTCATCCTAAAAAAAGGTGACCACGTGACACATTTCTCTATAGTTTCTTATGTCTATTCATATTCAAGTAGGGCACTCAGATATCTGCAGCCATTGTGTGTTCAGACTGCGGATATCAGTATCTCATCAGTCTGATATAAAATCATGAGTTTATATTGCTGCAGGTGGTACTTTGGTTTGATTTCTACTGGTATCCAGTATTTCATGTGACATCTGTGTAATCTGTACTCTGTCTGTGTCCTGTCTGTAAAAGGTGTTAAAGTCAGTGTCATGACTGGAGCTGAGACTGAGGATGATATTCCACTAAGTGAGAGGAAGACGGTCACTGATTTCTGCTACCTGCTGGACAAGTCCAAACAGCTCTTCAATGGGTTAAGGTGAGTCTGATTACCTGGTTTACAACTCTGAAACCCAACTAGCTGCTTGGTTGCCGTAGTGGTAAATGGTGTGGACCCACTAATGTAACCTATCCAGAGGACAAACAACCAGCCAGACATGTTCCTCTGACTTCCACCTCTGTGATCTGCAGCTCCAGATCACATGGTGTCAGGTTCCTGAGTGCTGATTGGACAGCAGGTGCAGGTGTGTTGAAGGACTTAGGGTGTACATGAAGTCCAGGAATGGAGATGCAGACACAGAGGGAGGAAAAGTCAACAGCCAGAATGTGTTTGGACAAACAGAGCCACACAAAGATGTTCATGTTTGGGATCCTTAAACTAGCAAATGACACTTTCAGTTTCAGCCTCAGCCAGAAAAAGTGTCTGTTGAAGATAAAAGCTGCTGATCAGGATCCATTCCTCTATAATCTCAAGTGTTTTCATCGTCATCATCACAGCAGACTTGAGAGAAAATAGAGAATGAAAACCTTCAAAGCGACCAGATGGAGGAGCAGCGTCCTCCTGCTGAGCTGCTGAAGCTGTCATCTGATGGTCGGCCAACAAGCTTGTCCTGTCCTTATGCTGCGTCAGGACAAGGAAAACAGAGTTTTTCCTTTTTTTACATGTTTCTCCGTGTTAATGAATTTTACAAGGGGGAGGGGTTGACCACCCATACAAAAGAAGCACACAGAAAGATAAGAGTAGAAATGTTTCTGGAACTTTGTTTCTTCCTGGTTGTGTCAGTAAATAAAAACAACGACATTTTCATGAATACGTCTAGAACAGTATTTAACTTAAAATATGTGGATCCTGAAAAATGTTCCTTTCCAGCCTGAATGTTAAATGTCAGGTAATCCTCAGCGCAGGGCCAGAAATGTGATTGTATTCATGTAAAAAAGTGTCAGAAAGGTGAGCAAACATCCAGTCACGATGTAGCTGTGTATTCTTTTTTTTACTGGATGATGGTTTCCAGGATGAAGCTCTTACTTAACCTCTTCATCACAGACCCCCTGTACAGGAGGCAGCAAGAGATCCTACAGCCCAGAAGATGTTTGCAGACACTAGGAGCAGCAGTGTAGCATAGCGACATGATGGGGAGAAGCTCAGACTTGAACCAGCAGAGACGTCTTTCTCACCACTGTGGGACAGAAACTCCAGAGCTAGCAGCCAGGACCAGAAATCGGATAAAAAGTTTGATTCCAGCTCTAAAAACTCTGCTAATGTTTCTCCTACGACTCTGCCTTTGTTTGAAATGAATCATGAAGGTCTTGCTGGTTTCCATGGAGATGAAGGTGGTTTTATATCATAGACTATCTTGTGCTTCACTTCTTTCTGGATCCTCATGGTGGTTCTAGGGTGAATGTGGAGCTATATATAATAGAGGTCCATCATCATCATCATCATCATCATCATCATCATCATCATGGCTTCCTGGGATTTTTACCTACGTAACACCTCTATTAAAACACCTGGAAAACCTGCTCAGGTTCACTTTTACCTTCTACTGTAGCACAGTTCCTCATCAGATATTACTTTACTTATTCCTAGGATTACTTTACTCTTTTCTAGTATTACTTTACTCATTCCTAGGACTACTTTACTCATTCCTAGGACTTCTTTACTCATTCCTAGGACTACTTTACTCATTCCTAGGACTTCTTTACTCATTCCTAGGACTTCTTTACTCATTCCTAGGACTTCTTTACTCATTCCTAGGATTACTTTTCTCATTCCTAGGATTACAAAGTCGACAAATGAGCGATCTGCTTTCTCATTCAGATTAGGGTCTTTGCTCTCAATCACGTCCGATGTGTTGCTAATGAGCCTTGTTAAATCAGCAAGCTGTGAGTGAACGTCACTCACCAGAGAAGGGTTAACCGGATCATGAGGGTTTTTCTTTGGTGCCAGGGATTTATTTGGAGTGTACAGCTCAGTATGTCAATCTGTTAAAGATCATACTACATGCTTACACACACTGCTAAAATACAACAAATGTGCATATTAATCACCTTAACAGAGGTAAAAGGAATTGGTGTCTTGTTGCAAATAATAAATATGACCGATTTCCCACATTTAATGTTGTGAGCTGTCAATATTATGACGAAGCATGGCTTCACAAACATCAGCCACACACCTACTAAACTACTCTTGTTCACACCCCAAAAATGGAGTGCTATATGCATGTTTTCAGGATGGAGGAAATTTATTCTTGGTACCAGTACTGTGGCAGGAGAGGCAGTGCAGAGATTTAACCTAAAAACTGAGGTTTGTCATTGTCATACTACAATGTATAACTATACTGTACAATGGCTTGTCAAGAGACTGAAGATAGAAATGAACTTTGGCTATGTGTGTTCATTAAAAGTCCCTTTATAAATAAGGTAACTTCAAACTTCAGGAACCTGCTGTACAGCCACATCACGCACATCACTAACAAAACAAGCCCAGAGGAGAAGTGAAAAGGTACCTTTATTTCAGAAAGAGACTAAAAGAGCGGGTAGGTGTCAAATGAGAAAAAAAAATTCAAGTTAGTGTGAATCTCAAACTCTGTGGAAAAAAGAATGGAAATTGGCACCAAGGCACAATATATTAAGCCCATTAAATCTGAGAACCAAACTTTGTCTTTAACTCTTCTCTTCAGAATTATGTGAAAAGATTGAAATTTGACAACTTTCTCACTGGTTGCTACTGGATTTCTCCCTTTGAGCCTCCTGCAGCACATAAATGCCCCATTACAGCATGACAAACAGAATGTCTGATCCTGTGTGAGTCTTACGTTTTTGTCCAGAGGATAAAATTTCACCTGTTCTCACAAAGTATTTTATGTTTCCTAGTTATTTTATTTTGATGGGATGTTCGGCTCGTTCCAGAGAGCCGGCTCTTTTGGCTCGGCTTCCAAAGAAGAGCCGGCTCTTTTGGCTCCCGAACGGATCTTAATTTAGCATCTTTTTTTAGCCCCATAATTTACCTTCTCAAAATTAATGAATTGTGTTCTGAAAACCT
>CM047993.1:27906250-27916330 GCA_026261665.1 Melanotaenia duboulayi
ATATATATGTATATATATATATATATTAATGTTCTAAGTGCAGGTTGGCATTCAGAAAAATAAGATGCCTCATCTTGGATGGCTGATCCGGTTTCCCCCCTGTGAATGGTTTTCATATACCATCCGTTTTGATGTTATTTAATCTTGAAATTCGGGCGTATCCTTTTGATTGACAGGTATCCAATATCTGCGGAAAGAACAGAGAGTGCGGCACAACCGCGGTTTTTAGTCGGCTAACAGCGCGCCTTAGCTTTAGCTCGCCTACCTGCGTTAGCAACCGTTGCTCGGGGTTAGCTCTTAGCTCGCTTAGCTCTCCGCTACAAGCAGCTCGGCATTTGATGGTTGTCAATCATCCACCCCCACCTTCACAGTCTCCCTCCAAGCTCCAGCTCTTGGCCCATTTTTGGATTTTCCGGGACTAATGCTAGGTTGAGACATGGTTACCCACCGTATGCTTACATGTTGGAGTGGGACAGATCATCCAGCTTTAAGCTTTGTTTTCTGGCGTTGTCTTTATTTATTTGTAGCTGCATCGCTACATTTGATTTAATCCCCTTGTTGCAGCAGATGCACTGAAGTGTAATTTGACGCTGCTGTTCATGCGTTCTCACGTGTTGAAGGTAGGCGTTGTGGTTGCAGGCTGCACCCACTAGATGGAGCCACAGACCACTAGATTAGTTTAAAAAAGCTAACTGTTATTAACCCTTTAGCTGACAGGATTTTGGTTGATTTATGACTCACTTGGCACATTTGACTGAGTTAATATATTACCAGTCGAATATGTCCAGTGTTTATTGTTAGACTGAAGGCGGTGCAAAGGCCTGTTGTAATTGCTCAGTTTTTTCCTTCTTCTTGTTCATCTCCTTAATCGTCTCAAAAATCTGTCGTATTCTTTGGGACCGGATCTTGCTCGAGAACTCACCAAATTCTGCCTGCATGTAAAAAGTGCATGTAAAACACCCTGGTGTCACATTTCTCACGATCACAAAATAGGTCTTCAATAGTAAAGAGAGATTGGATGGACATTAAAAATTACATGCATGACAAGAAAACGAGGGCTGCACGGTGGTGTGGTGGTTAGCACCGCAGCCTCACAGCAAGAAGGTCGCTGGTTCGAGTCTCGGCTGGGGGGAGGTTCGAACCTTGGGGGTGGTGGCCTTTCTGTGTGGAGTTTGCATGTTCTCCCCGTGCATGCGTGGGTTCTCTCCGGGTTCTCCGGCTTCCTCCCACCGTCCAAAGACATGCATGATAGGTTAATTGGACACTCTAAAATTCTCCCTAGGAGTGTGTGTGTGTGTGTGCATGGTTGTTTGTCTCCATCTGTGTTGGCCCTGCGACAGACTGGTGACCTGTCCAGGGTGTACCCTGCCTCTCACCTGCTAAAATGCTGGGATAGGCTCCAGCTCACCCGCGACCCGAAATGGAATAAGCGGTCAAGTTAATGGATGGATGGATGGATGGACAAGAAAACGAGCCGCTGACGGTGTTTTTGTGTTTCAACCTGTATGAGTTGCTTTTTTTACTCTCATTGTTTTTTGTATTGTTTAGCTTTTATTGTTTTTTTCTTTTTACTATTTTTTTAGCTTCTTAGCTGTTTTCTGTTGAACACTTTTGTTCAGTAAGACAAACTAAGTTGGCTTGGCAAACTGTTCAATTGACTTGAATTAAATAAGTGTTTATTGTGTTAATAAACTTAAAAACAATTACATCAGCATACTCCAAAGATTTTAAAGTAAAGGGTGTTCTAAAAATCTAAGAACATCTTCAGCTAAAACGTTTTATTCTAACAAGTCCAGAATTAAGTCTACCATTGTTATGAATGGACCTCTCTTTCAAAAACCCAGGTTGTGTATCACTTCTAATTTGTTTTTAGATAATTAGCAACAACTAATTTTAGTAATTTATAATCCACATTTAATAGTTATTGGCCTGAGATTGTCAATAAATCTTTAGTCCTTTCCTGGTTTGGGTATTAAGGTAATGATGCCCTGCTTCATGGTGGGGTCAGCTCACCGTTTTTAACTCCAACAAGTCGGAGGTGAATCCATCCTGACCCGGAGATTTTCCCACCTGTTTAACAGCTGCCTCTACTTCTTACATAAATGTCTAAATCACACCTTTCTTTGAAATCTAAGTCAATCTGAGGGATAAACTGCTGAATATGATCAAGGAATGAAGATGTTTTCTCTTCTGAGGAGGAGGAGGAGGAGTAGTACAGAGCAGAGTAGAAGTCAAAAATATATTTAGAGATTAGTTTAGGGTCAGAGTAATCTTCATTATTAATGACTGGGGAACTTATTTTATTTTTTTCCTGTCTCCTATTTTCAAGACCATAAAAATAAGAGGAGTTGTTTCACCTTGTTCGATCCTGGACCTGACGTAGGCACCGCGGGCCCTTTGAGAGAACAGGTCATCTAACGCTGCTCGAAGAGTTGAAAGTATTGTCCTCGTTTTCCTTTAGCCTCTGCTCTCTGACCTTGCTGAATTTTATGGAAAGAATTCAAACTTTAGATTTAAAGTATTCCCATTTTCTAACGTTTTGAAAGATCTTTGTCATTTGTTGTCTTATTTGTCGATGAGTGAATTACTCTCCATAAAATGCTAAAAGATAGGGTTGAGATGGTGGCTTGTGTGAGAAGAGGGCCATCTATCTATCCAGTCATCAGGGGTCAAATTAAAGTCCCCGCCGACTATAGAGGATGAAATATTAGAATCTGCTTGAAAATCTCTAATAACTTCTGGAAGTGTTTCAAACAAAGTCTTGTTGTGATCTGCATTATTATGGCTGTATACATTTATTAAGAGTGCTCTATATTTACCACTGCAATAATCTAATGTCCTTTTTCACAAGATTTGAAAGTAATAACCTCCCAGGAAATCTGTAGAAACAGGTTGAAACGCCTCCAGACCGGTTGCTGCCATGTGGAAATAAAATGTTGTCACCACATTGATTTCTCCAAAACTCACAGTCATCCACACACGAGGGAGTTTCTTGTAAGAATTTACATTGTGATTTAAGACCTTTACAACCAGCACAGATAAAAGTGCCCGCTCAGTCCGCCATCTTGCTGGAAAACCCCGTACGGCCTGTCATGTTTGAATCCTTCACCATGTAGCAGAAAGTGGCTCTAACTCTGCTGTCAGTTGACCAATGGAAGTGATATTTTTCTGTTGTCATTGGAGTTCCAACCAGAACACGTTTGTACATGAAAAACAACTATAGCGCCACCTACTGGCCACATGGAATTTCCCGTTTCTAAAAATTTGATATGATTTCTTAGAAACAAGGTCATGAACGCTTCAGATGTCATCGCTGGTCAGACTGAGGTGCCAGTAGAACTTGTAATGAGGAAAATCACCCGTTAATGCAGAAAACCTCTAGATGAATGAGCTGCAAGCGAGAGCGTGCTGTGGGAGGCAGGTTTCCACCCGATGGGGCGGTGCAGTAGGCTGGAGTGGCGCGAGGGCCTTCATCGCTGCTTGCAGCTTTAATTTGTTATGTAATTTCATACAACTGTACAGTAATATTATTGTTATTTGTTTCTTTTATAGACCACACACATAGACAAGCACAGCCCATCTTGTTAACACAACTACTATAATAAGGAGTTCAAGGAATTGCCTCCTCTCTGACCGGAGCTCTGTCAAACAACAACATCCCCCCTCTGTCCCACAACATCACACTCGTTCTTTTGACCACACACACAAACACAGGAAGTCAACAATAAACAATAACAATATCATCAATAATAACAATCAATGCGGTGCCTCTAACCTGATCTCTTCAGTTCGTTATGATGTTAGGGAAGAGAAGCATAAACACTTACAGCCATGAAATTGCTTCTTGCAGCTGAAGAAAGAAAAGATGAAGCAAGATTTCACCTGTTTCAGAGACTGTAGCCGGTCCCTTTCTAAAGAGAAAAAGGAGACAACAGAGAGCAGCTTGTATGAAAATTTATTTCTGAAAGAATGAGTGAGGAGAGGCTTTTAAAACCAGAAGGGTGCTAACAAGAGATTTACTTACATACAAACATACAAGGCACATTCACTGAAGGCCGGACTTCACACCCTTTCTTAATATTTCAGAAAGCATCAACAACATACCATGTATATGCTGCCGCCTCCTCCTCTTCCTCCTTATTCCCATGAAGCAGACAGGGCGGGGTTGAGTCACACAACATAACATCACAAAAGATGGTTCTCTGCTATTAAATCATGTAGTTCTCACACAAGACATCATTCAGAACACAGCATCTAATTCACCAAAGCTCTCTTGACCTCCAACAGCAAAAGACCTGATACTTGAGGGTGCCCTAACCTTTCACCTTTGTTACCATCAGACAGGGAGCATGTTGAGGTCACATTAGAAGACCGTCGCCATCAGTCAGGACATCATTACTTACCTTCAGCACCAAAAGACGGTGGCTGGTGGCAGAGCAGCGTTCTCTGGCGACTGGCTCATCCGATCCTCACATCCTTGAGCATGACGCAGCTTTTGCTCCCCTACAAATTAAAAAAGGAGAAATATACATCCCTGAAAACATAATTACTGAAGAGTTTGGTTAAATACAACTTATGCTTAGACAACAAGGTCCATTTTGAATCTAATGAATCAGTCACTTATTAGCCTAACTACTAAAATATACAATTAAAAAAACACCAAACAATGTCGTCCTTTATAGTAGCGAGCAGTATGTAATAAAATGATCAAATTACTTTAATAAAGAATTCAATTAGCTGACTGAGGTACACCACGAAGAACCATGATTTTAGATAATCTCATTTCCTGTCATTATCTTTCTCACTCTCTGGCTATTTACAATACGGTAACCCCAATAAAATACACTATATAAACCAACCAGTGATGTTAATTATACTGACTCAGAGTGCATGGCTTAGCTCTCAGTAGCTGAGGCCGGCCAGCTGCCACATTACCGCACGTTTAATTCCAGCAATGTGGTCATTTTACACCATGTTAAGTTAGTGATGTCATATTAATTCGAGAAGGATAGTCAGCAATATAGAAATACAGATTTAGGTGTCTTGTGTTCCACATATACATTATTAACTGATAAATTAATAGAGCGTGAGTTGTTTACAAGACCTGACATTTACACAAAATAAACATCACCAAAGAAGCAAAGCTAGCATGTTTGAGCTTTAATATTTACCTACACACATAAAAGCTGCTCTTCTCCACCAGCTGATGTTCTCCAGATCAACAGCTGGTCGTCATATAGCTGCGTCTGATTGGCTGAATAACGTCACGTGATGTGGAGCTCTGGGTGCCATTGGTTCAAGAATCTCAGTCACTGACTCAATTTCATTTAGCCTCCTTAAAACATTCAGTTTCTCCTGATCAAATATTAGATTAATCCAAAAGTTACTTAACATTAACTTTGCGCCTAATAATGCATCTTTTAAAGATCATTTTTGTGCTAGAGGAGGGATACACAAATTGGTAGATGCAGAAATTAAGATAAAATTGCATTATAAAATGTCAGAAACCAGCTTTATTTTCTACGTCTGACACAGTTCAAACCCTAATCTGTGATGGGTTTGTAGAGCTCGTCTAGAAGAGGTTAAACTCTGTGATGATTTTTCTCTCCTCTGTGTTTCTGCAGAGATCTTCCTCAGTATGGACACAAGCAGTGGCAGTCCTACTTCGGGAGGACGTTTGATGTCTACACCAAGCTGTGGAAATTCCAGCAACAACACAGGTTATTTCCTTTTCATCCCCAGAAAACAGGGCTGTCAGAGAACACGCGATTCCTGTTAGAAAACCCTGTTAGAAACTTTACTGACACAAAGTCAGATGGACTGACTCAGTGATGGTGTTTCTGGTTCATTGAGCGGTGTTTTCCATTGACAGGCAGGTTCTGGACACCAGGTACGGCCTGAAGAGATGGCAGATCGGGGAAGTAGCATCCAAAATTGGACAGCTTTATTACCACTATTAGTAAGTGACACATCTGCAGACCACCTACAGAAACATCGTTGTCCCACTCCAGCTCTAAACGGACACAAAGATAAAACCAAACCGAGGATGTTCTTAGACCCATGAAAGATTAAAGTGAATCATCAGTCTCTAGTTATCAGCTTTCTTCAGAGCACATCCATGACAACTGGATTTCTCCATGGGTTTGGTCTCTGGAGCAGGTTCGGTTCTGAGATTAGAGACCAGCATGGGTCTGAATCCTGACCAGTCTACGTCTTCATGAGCAGATTTTCTACCTCTGAATCTCTGAGCTGGAAATGATTTATTTTCTGTTTGTTGGCAGTGTGTTAAACAGATTTATTATTAACTCTTTATTATCATTTTAGAGCCAGGATGATAAACAGAAGAGTTTTTAATAGAACTGTTATCTTTTAGTTCCTCCCAGGTTCAGTCGGAGGTGATAACGTTTTCTCTTCTTCCTCCTCAGCCTTCGTACCTCAGAAACCAGTTATCTGAATGAGGCCTTCTCCTTCTACTCAGCAATCCGTCAGCGCTCCTATTACTTTCAGGTCAACAAAGAGGACAGGTGAGGCCCTCAGCCCCTCGTTCATTTTGTTTTTATATTCTGGGTTTTTTCGAAGTGAATAAAAGAGCAGCTTTCTCCCAACAGGAAGTCACAGTGTGATGTTCTGCTTCTCACTGGTTACCTACCTCATACACCCGAAACTGTCTCAGAGCATGTTGAACCTTTCATGATGCAGTGGAATAAAAAAAGTTATTTCACCAACCGTATCCATGGTGAATACTGATATGACGTCATGAAACAGGAAGTCCTTATACCTGACACAGAGTATCCTCTCTTCATCAAACTAATGGTGGGAATGCCGTACCTCCCCAAATAAAGCTCCATGCAGAAAATGCTCTCTAGCGCCCCCTAGAATATTTCAGTCCTTCAGCCCCACTCACTATGCCCACCTGGTTGGACCTGTATGCTACATCAGACAGGAAGTTGGCCATTTTGAATGAATGTAATTTTGCCCTAAGCTTTACATTTTAATGAAATACTTGAGATTTGACAGTTACCTGTCCTCAGGATAACCGTATGACTCTTGTGATTTAACATTATCAAAATTTTTCACATATCAAAGGGCGTTGCCATGGCATCTCTTGATAGGAAGTCTTTACACCTAAACAGACTTCAGTTGTATGTTTTAGTCATTAAATTACAGTTCTGATCATCTTCGGTCACAACCAAGCGGCAACCTCCGCCTGTAAAATGTGAAGCCTGTGCGGAAGTGCAAAAAATTGCAGTTCCCCCCTCGTCCACTAGGGGTGCCAAAACAGAGCAAATCCCCATAGACTCCCATGTTAAAAAAACTTCACAGCAGAAATAAACATGTTTAAAGCCTGGTACAAAAATCCATTTTAGGATTAAAAGGTCAAGTTTACCTTCATGACAACTGTGAGGGGGGAGAATGTTTTTTCTAACTCATCCATTTGGATGTTATTTAATCTTGAAATTCGGCATAATTAGGGGCGTGTCCTTTTGATTGACAGGTATCCAATATCTGCGGCAAAAAGGGAAAGTGCAGCAAAACCGCGGTTTTTAGCTGGCTATCAGCGCGCCTTAGCTTTAGCCCACCTACCTCCGTTAGCTAGTTAGCTACCATTAGCTCCGGGAATGACGACACGCGTGACGCTGCCAAGATGGCGACAGTGGGAACCGGCCAATGAGCTTCAATTCAGCTCTTCAGAAACCTACGGGTAACGTCAGGGAGGCTCCGCCCATCTTTTACAGTCTATTGTCAGAACACAATTATTATTATAATAACTGCTCATTTAACCACTGTTATGATTTTAGTGACTTCCTGTAGGAACTCAGTCCCTCGCCATGAAACAGGAAGTTGCTGTCCTATATCAACTTGCTGGTGTGATATTTCTTTTTGTTGATGACAGTCTCATCCTGGACAGGTTTCTATGTCAGCTTTAATGTTCCTGTTATAGTCTTCAGGTTTGAGACATGACCGTGATTTCTGTTTTTTATCTTCTGCTGTTTTCACCAGGCCTGAGTTGGTGGTAAAGAAGCTTCGATATTATGCTCGCTACATAGTCGTCTGTTTACTGCTTAACAAGATGGACCTGGTCAAAGTGTTGGTAAAGGTATGGTAGCAACGTTTTCTACCCCTGTTCATGACCCAGGCAGTCAGGTGAAAAATAAACATCCTTCAACTCCAACCACACGGAAGAATACAAGCTCAGATTTATCTGACTTACCTGCAAGGATCCCTTCCCCCCACCCCAAGTTGATGTCTTCCCTTTTTATATCTGTCCTCCTGCACCGCTGCAGGCTCTTAAAAGGGAGTAGATAGATTTCAAAGATGGCTGATGGTGCAACTACAGCGGTTTATTAAATGGCTCTGGGTGAGACAAAATATATATGATGAAGTTTGTAACATGTTCAGACAAACCAATATCATTAGAACGTCTCTGAACAGGTCCTGTCCCATAAACAGAAGTCATGATGCTCAGTTTGAGCCTAACAACAACAACATTTCTGCCATTAACCGGGGAAACAGGTTCTTCGTGATCTGGGTGTGAAAACGTTTTTAGTTTCTGATGTTTCACTGCAAACCATGTCTGTTTTTCTGTCTCATCAGGAGTTATCAGAGGAAATCGAAGAATACACACAGAGATTTAACACAGAGGACCAGCTGGAGTGGAACCTGGTTCTACAGGAAGTAGCAGCGTTTGTGGAGGTAGCCAACCATGGAGCTGTCTGGTCATTGTAACTGGATGGGCTCCGAGATATTCACCTCTCTTCCTCTGTTGATGTGAAACAGGCAGATCCGGTGGTCGTCATGAACGATAACAACTCTGTGGTTGTCACCAGCAACAGGCTGCAGGAGGGAAGCGCCCCTCCGCTGGAACAAGGCATGGTGGTCGGGCAGCTCATCCTCGCCGACGCACTAATCATCGGCAACTGTAACAACCAGGTTCTAACCCACTAATGTGCTGCATGCATAACAAAATACAGGCTTTCCGTCTAACGTGTTAATGATACATCTACGTCTGTCTGAGAGTGTGTTCAGCCAGAGGCGTCTTCAGTTGCAGCACAGTAGATGTTTTATAATGACTGAGAAGAAATGTCTGATTTTTATTTCTAATATTCTAACTAACAATGTTCCACCATCACAGCAGCTCTCATGTTTACAGAGTCTGAAAAACAGCAATAATCCAGACTGGACGGAAATCACAGTCAGGTGACATCAGGGATGTTTCCTCTATTTTTAGGTCAAGTTCAGTGAGTTAACCATCGATATGTTTCGCATGCTTCAAGCTCTGGAGAGGGAACCCGTAAATCTGGCAACGCAGACTTCCAAACAAGGAACGCCGGTGAGTGTCATGTCAACCACACCGATGGTGTCTGCTTCACTGAGGCAACTCGCAACATGCACGTTGTGTAGCGCCCTGAACAGTCTCGGTACTGAAATATCTGTTTCTATTTTATATCATTGTGTGGTTTTTCAGCTAAAAGAGCAACATGCCGAAGATCCTGTACAGTCTCCTGTTGAAAGTCAGCCATTTCTGCCAACCTAAAGCCTTCATTTCCCTCCCACAGCCTCACTCAGCAGAGCCAGGCAGCCATGCAGGAAGCTCTGCCTGCACTAACAGCCTGTAACCTGCTCAGTCCTGATTGGTCAATAGGTTAGGATCTGGCCCAAGACTTGAAAGGCCGCCCCTTCATTTACATAATGAGGCAGAAATGCATAAGGAAACGTAAAAAGGAAACAGAGAAATGAAGATGCTTGGAAAAGAAAAATAACACAAAATAAATAGAGACTTAAAATAAAGGAGGAAAAAATAATTGAAACACCAAATAAAAAAATAAATTGAGCTGAGTGACACGGAAAAATAAATAAATATGAATATTAACAAAGTTAATTTAAAACAGCTAAAAATGACAAAAGAAATGCACATTTGTGTTTTATAAGTTTCCTAATGGAAAAACGATCTTTTACGTTTTGTTTTATAATTTATTGGTCCATCAATTTGTTTATTAAGCCATTTTTATATTTCTGTGGTTATTTTTTATTTTGACAGTTTCAGTCCTCTATAGGATTCTAGTGGAAACAAGCTGAACT
>CM047993.1:27929372-27942241 GCA_026261665.1 Melanotaenia duboulayi
CTTTTTCCAGACGTGTTGCTGCCATCAGACTCATAATGAGCTGAGGTATCTTCTGTTAATCAAATGTAGGAGCTGATGAAGATGCTGCTTACAGATGGTGCTTAACAGAATGTCTTCATGTCCTCACCTGTCCACTGTGTCTCTGTGACTTCAGATCAGTCTCAGCGTGGGAGTATCTTCACACTGTTCCTCTACAGTCCTCTGCTGGCCTTCTCCTCCATCTCTGGCCTGAACAGTGTGCGACGAGGACTCTGGGAAAGGGCTCAAGAATTTCTTCACAAAGTCTTCCGTGACATTGGGCAGATGATAACTCGATCACGGACCATAGGTAGTTCATCTGTGGAAGCTGGTGCTCATCAGAGAAGACGTGGTCATCTCTGTCCCTTGTTTTCATTTCAGCTAAATGAAAAGGTTGATTGTGGCCGAAGTAAAGACACCAGACATAAGACGTGATCCCAGATGCTGTTAATGTCCTCACATGTGAGAAGAATGTCTTCACTTTCATTTAGAAATGTTTCTGTTTAGAAAAGTCTCTTTTTCTTTCATTTCTGCAGATCAAGCCTTTTTGCAGTTTTTTGGAGATGAGTTTCTGCGCCTGCTTCTGATTCGGTTTGTCTTCTGTTCAGCTGCTCTCAGACTTCATAAACTTTTCCGGGTGAGTTTGTGCTGCGTTTCCCACAGTAAAGTTAATACTGAGCAGTAAAAATGATGTACTTCATCCAAGCCAACTTTATTTATAAAGCCCTTTACAATAGCTGCTGCTAAACAAAGTGTTAAACATAAAATAAAACATTAAAAGGAAAATCAGATAGAAACAGACATCAAATAAAAGACATGAAAACCAAAACATCAAGAAAAGTTCTTCTATATGAACAAAAGTTCAGTAACTTTTGGTTTTAAAACACTGAACAAAAAAGCTGCTTTTTAACACCTTTTTTTCAGATGGTGAAAAGATTTAATAAAAACTTCAGCTTAAACATTAATGTAATAAAATTGCAGAAATGTGACAAAGAAAGACAAAAATGTCAGGCTTTATTAGCAACATGGTAACCAGTCAGCAGAATGAACTGCAGGAACAAACACATATAAACATATGTGACGTCTCTGGGGGAACAGAGCTTAATGTCTGACACATGTGATGACGGCCATCCTAGTCCAGCCCCTTCTGTAATCCCTGGTTTGGTCCATATGTTTATTCAGAGCCAATGAGAAACGCAGTCTTACAAAACTGTTAATGCATAATAAAATAATGCCATGTGCAGTGTTGTGGTGGGAGCACCAGGCGTAGACCGGAGCCGTTTGGGTTATTGTTTTATAAGCCAGAAGCAGAGCTTTGAATCTGATGCGCTGCAACTGGAAGCCAGTGGAGAGCGATTAGCAGCGGAGTGACATGAGCTCTTTTGGGCTGGTTGAAGACCAGACGTGCTGCTGTGTTCTGGATCATCTGCAGAGGTTTCACTGAGCATGCAAGCAGGCCAGCCTGAAGGTGGCGATCCTTCATCCATGTGGTGATATCAGCAACATGCTGATATTCACATTGAGACGTTGTGTCGTCAGGTGGGAAAGAAAGGAAAAGCTGAGTGTCATCTGCATAGCAGTGGTAGGAGAAACCATGAGAGCTAATGATGCACCGAGTGAGGAGGTGACATAATCCCTGGTAGGCAGCTTTAACATCCAGACAGTGTGGCACGCTAGCTGCTGTGTAGAGTAGATAAACTTAACTTTTAGCTCAGGTAATGAGAACATGTGTCCGCCAGGCTGTCAGGTTTCTATCACAGCCGTAAAATCGAATCATTTATTTCAGAAGAAGACTCCAAGGGGAGCTATATAATGTAAAGATAAAATGGTTGTATGTGCAGCAGATTTTTGGGTTTCACTTGGAAACATGTTTGAAGTTTCATGTTATAGTATTTTCATCTGAAACTGGAACAGCTGTGGACCAAAAGGCACCACCACCCAATAAATACAGACACAGAATACACAAAATACACAATGTGCATTGTTCCACGTCAACATGAGAAAACACAAGGAGAACGCTTAGTCCGACCTTCCACAGATGGGTCGTTTATTTTTCCTCCAGCCACACAGAGACACTCTACCTGACAGTCTGTTGTCCTTTCAGGAATCCCGAAGCTTCCCGGAGTCGTATCCTGACCTGCCGAAACAGGACACGGTGGAGAGCAGCCTCCTACAGAAGCACATATTGGAGCTGGCCGCGATGCTGGACGTGCAGAGCTTATTTTGGGATGATTCTCTGGAAGCCTACTAACCCAGGCAAAATGTCCCGTTCCAGACTGGACTCTGATGTTTTAGATAATCCAGATTGTTGCTTCAGCACAAGCTCACGTCCTCTGTTTGAATCATGGAAGTAAACGTAGTTGCGCTCACGTAGGGAAGTTGGAGAGTTGAACCTACATTCCCTATTTTTAATGTGTGTGACTGTGTAGAAAGTTTCAGCTCATTATTTAAAACTGTTATTTAATTCTTGTCAGATAATTGCAGAGAAGATGGTGGTAATGGTTGTTATTTATTTACATAATTATTACTTATTGAGGATAGAAAGGGGTAAAATTGTGTGTAGCTTTCTGGTTCGTCTCTGACCCCCCACATGGAAGTAAAGCTTGGGGGGTTATGCTAAAAACGTGATGACCAAGGTAATTTACATGCAGGGGAGAGGCTGGAATTGAAAATGTTGATCAGAATAGGAGAAGTGCTACTCTCTTCAAAACGTCCCCCAGAAAAAAACAAACAAAAGTCTGTTGGTGGTAAACAGACTGGAAATCCTCCATCCCCACCCTGTAAAGATAAACCAGCTTCATGTCATTAACCAGTAACCCCAGTCTGTCCACAGTTGCTTTTATAGTTGTAGTTATTTCCGTTCAGATCACTGTACTGTGGCTGCATGCGAAGAGGGAAACATAGGCGTCCATGTTGTTTTTTCTCCATGAAGAAGGATCTTTAAAACGTGTCCAGAGGACTTTAGAAGTTAGTGTAACGGTGCATGTGTCGCATGGTTCGTACTATTTAGCCGTCACGACAAGAGAGCAGAGCGGACTCATTTCACGTTACTGTGGCGTTACCATGGCGTTACCATGGTGTCCCGTCAGTTTCACTCCTCATCATTAGTTATCACTAACTGGAAACAGCAAAAACCCAGTGAAGGTAGAGGAGTGATGAACCAGTTGACCTCATTAAAGACGTCTTTGGGAACCCAAATCAGACTTTTTTTTTACCTTTCTGGTCTGGCTGGTCTGGACCACTTCAGTTTAACTACTTCCTTGTGGAACCAGAATTCCCACCATGTCCAGACTGGCAGCACCATTAAACCCACACAGATTTGTCATTAATGAGTTTTTCTAGAAGTTCCTACGACTGCAGGCCTCCACCTCCTGCTCACAGCTTCTTATTTCATTTAAATGATCATCCTAACAACTCAGCTGTATCTGCTCTCAGCTGTCTGAGAACCCCGCCAGCATCAGGATGCTCCTCTGTCCTCCCTTATCAGCTTTAAAACTTGACATTCACACCCGTCACCGACTCAGGACTCAGACGGGAGAGTCAGGAGAGTCAGGAGAGAAGTTGAAAACCAGACTGGGTTCAGTTTTTTTCCTGCGACTCTAAGATGAAATTAGGATAATCCAAAACAATCTAGCAATGACAGAAGTGACAGCATCTTTTTATTTTAATCCATAGTTACTGTCCTAGCTAGCCAGAGACCCTCTCTCCAAACTGTTTTTACTCCAGGAACAGTTTGTGTTGTTAACTAAATCAAATCTGTGAAGCTGGAAGTTTGTTGGTTCCCTCATCAGCTGATGGTAGAACCAGATGAAGCTGCAGAAACATGAGTAGACCTCACTGCTGGTCCATTTAATTACTCTAGTTTAAAAGATCAGGCTGCTGTTGGTCCTCAAGTCATCACATCCTAAAGAAAAGGCGGTACCAGATATGGGTTAGTTACCTATCCTGGTTAGTTGTCTATCCTGTCCTGCCTGGACAAATACAGCTAACTGACACAATCCCATTTCTCAATTTTGTACTGGCCTCCTGAACTTGAGTTTGAGGTTCGTGGTCTAAATATTAAATGACAAACAGCTTTGATAAACTGACATTTCACCAGTAAAACATGAATTAATAGACTATCTGACTGGAATAAATCCATTATTCCAGTCAGATAGCACCACTACTTCCTCCTCATCCTCCACCCCAAACAAGAACCACTGAAAGTCAAGAGTGGAGGACAGGCGGAGCTGCTTCACCTGCTGGCTGTCCTCCAGCTTCTCAGACCAGTAAGTGTCCTCTACCTGCACGTTAGAGGTGTGTTGCTGTTTCTGCATCTGGTTGGCCAAAGTTTGGTTTACTGGGATGGTTAAACAATCCAGGGTTGATGGCGCGATGAAAGTGGATGAAATGTGATGGGGCCTCAGCTTGGTACAAATTCATTATTATTATTATTATTATTATTATCCATGAATTGTTCTTTTGGTCATCGAATTATTTTTGGGTTGTCATGGAAACGGCATCACCAGCCTCGTCCTTTAACTAACTTCAGCGGAAAGCTGAGCTGTAAATGTGTTCTGAATAATAACTTCCAGCAGTCGTATCATTCCGAGCTTAACGGAGGGAATGGAGGCAGGAAGTTAGCGTTCCGTGTGGTTGTTTTTGTTCCTGGGAAGAGCCGAGCTGATCCACATCCCGATGAAACCAGCCGATAGCTAACAAATGTTCAGATATGTCGACCAAAGGAGTGGTTTGTACTGATTTTCTTGTGTTTACTATGTTTATTTCTGACAGTGTTAAAGTGTAAACATGATGTTTGGTGATGTTTTGGTATCGTCTGTTATGGAAGATGAAATGAGAAAAAAAAGGAGGAACAAAATGAGGCCAGTTTATTCGTTTCATTCCAGCTTTCCCGACTGGAAGAGAAGCAGTAGACAGAAAGCTTTTTATTTATCCTCCTCACTCTGACACCACCCTCGACCTTTACCTCCATCCATGATTAGGAAATGTAAGAAATGGCGTTGTTGCACCTTATTTTTGTGTTTTCAGACAGTTTGTTGTAGAAGCTTTTAACTGAGAAGGTTCATTCCCAGCCAGAGAAGATGGCCAGAAGAAACGAAGGGAATGAACAGCTCATTTCTTCTTTTCTGACCCGTCACTGAATGGATCCTTCTGTCTGCCGTGGTGATGTTTTCTGTGCTTTTTGTTAAAAAGAAGAAGACTGTGAACACAGCCCATTCATTTACTGTGAAGCAGCAGTGGGACCACATCATCAGTTATATAATAACTTCACTTCTTTTTCCACACATAACACGTAAACATCACAATCACTGTGTGAGCGTGACGCCTGCAGAGCTCTGCGTTACAGTTGCTATATTTTCTGTGTTTCGTTATTGTGATAAATCCTGTTCGTTCATGACCAGCTTTGGCAAACATGAACATTTTAAAACCAGAAGGATGTTAACTTTTACTAACTCCAGAGGTTCTTGGAATAAAAAATAAATAATTGTGTGTGAATATGTTGTAAGATTCACCAGACTGGGCTGGACATGAAACCATAGCAGCAAGATAATAAACTGTCAGCTCATGTAAACTGGATTTTTAAAGGTTTCATCTCTTCTCTTAAGAAAATTGCATGTAAAGATAATTTTATAAGAAATGAGGACGATAGTTAAACATTATCCATTTCCTTTCTCTTTCCTGACTGAAATGGTTTGCAAGTGGTCGACCGTTTAATGTTACCCCAAATGAGTTAAATTAGGACTTAAAAGCTTGTTATGAATTAAATGAGTTGTTGGAAAATCATTCCAGCCAGCAGGAAATGTTTTACCTTAAGAAACGACACCTTTCTGTTACGTTTCCAGTCTTTTCCTCTAAAGCTGCCATTTTGCACTTCGCAACGTTCATGATGTGAATTGTATTTAAGAAACAAAGAAGCCAACATTAATTTATGGGTCTGATCTGATGCTAAATCAGTGTTCGCCCTGCATTACCGAGAATCCACCAGAGCACAAAAAACAAGCCGAATGGCTCCACATGGGAAACGGGAACATATCAGAAATAACTGCCAATTAAACAGTTCAATATATTTCCCCGAGAAGTGCAGCAGTTTGTCCTTTTTAACCTTTTTCTACTTTTAAACATTAAAAAAAAGAAAAAAAAAAGGGTGAAAAGAACCTTTAAGAAACATGACTTGCTTATTATTCTGTTACAAATAAATGTATTTAACAATTTCTGTTAAAACAAAAAAGAAAAGAAAAAAGCAGCATGTTTAGAATAGAAAGTGCCAAAGACTGACGAGTCCTCACTTTCCAGACCTAACGATGATTATTGTGTCCCATGTTTTTCTGTGTCTTACCAAATGGGAAAAAAATAAAATGGCTCCATGAAAACACTGATTCATGTCTTTTTCTGGGAGGAGGGAAGGTGTTTAGAAAAAGACCAGAGATCCTCCACACGAGAATCACAATGACATTGGTACCTTCATCCGTTTCTACGACAGGAATCCAGATTGGTGTCATGTGTTCCTGTGTGAAGGCAGGACTTCTTAGACAACCAGACAGATCCAGACCAGTCAGTCATCTCCACCTGCACACAAATGCAAGCTGAAGCACAGCAGAGAGGCCTGAAGATGGGCAAAGGTAAATGTACCCCACTGCTCACTGCATAATTTCTCTTTTTAGACCAAGTACCCTGAGGAGGTAGGCTGTTGTGGCTGGTTATTGATCTTACGCAGCAGAATCCGCTGTTTGCAGAGAAGATCTGGACAGTTTCCATGGGGGTAACGCACATACTCAACCCTGCTGCTCATCCCACAAACACATTTTCCTTACTAATATGGCTCCACTGAAAAGGTAAAAAAGCAGACTTTCCAACAGTAGAAGATTTGTTGTTACAACAAAGGAATAATCCACCCAACCCTCATTTACTGACTGTCTCTTATCAGTTTATATCCATGGTTAAATGTTTAGCAGCTAATCTATTTTGACAATAAATAATTCAACACAAATGTAACATCTTGTTTTGATACAAGGGTATTCTGTTCACTTATATTATTATCATTATTATTATTTTTATTTATTATTAGGCTCATTAGTATTATTCTCAGATGCCCATTATAGAACACAGTCAAATTTTAGTAGAGGTTAAATAGGAATACATATTTTGGCAGAGGGGTCTGCCAGTAAATCGGACCTGTTGGTCCCAGCATTTTTAACTTTCGAGAGTACAGTCAAATATACGCTATCTACAGACGACTGATTGTTTGTTAGCAGAGTTTTCTCCGGTTTGATCAAAGATTGCGTTCATACCACTCCCGGTGTTACACCAAAATCAGCGACCCATCGTAATCTGTGACCACAGGGGGCGACAGTGAACATTTCTCTGCATGTGCGTCTTAAAATACGAGCGAAGGCTTGAAAACACTTGTATTTAAGTCTGAGTTCATTATAATACAGGTACAGTAAAGTCACGTATTCTGATAGCTATCAGAAATGGTGAGTTGGGTCACCCCTCTGGGGTCTGGCCTCTTAACAAGACATACATTGAGAGAAAAGTACGCCCTCCTGTGGTCACAGATTCTGATGGGTAACAGATTTTGGTGTAACACATACGCTTCAGAATGTGTTGCTAAGGAACGTGTTTCTGCTCCAATCACCAGCAAAGAATCATGTCACCTGCTTTGAACTGACCAACCACAGAGGAGTTAGCTTCAATTGATGGAAGTTTTATCAAGCTTATATTCCAACCGACTTTTCCTGTTAATTCATCTTCTAAACTTGCCAAATAACAGAAAGTATTGATCTTATTCGTTTTATTTTAAGATTCTGACGTGTAAATTTTAGTTTCTCCCATGGTAAGTTAAAGTCTTTGTTCTTTGGACATTCTACAGCCGCTGCTGTTTTGGTTTGCTGTTAGCTAAGGTTAATGTCCGGTACACTTTAAGCGTTACTTTAAATCCCTCTTATCTAATTAAATGTCGTCAGTGCGTTTGTTTTTGCTGGATTTCAAGAAAGGGATTTTATATATATATATATGGTTTGTGTTTTCCTTTTATTTTACTTGGTTATATATTGGTGATATTTCATTTTCATGTTTCATTTTCCAGGTTTTCCATGTTCTCTGTATTTGTTTGATATGTCAGATGATCATCTCCCATAAATCCTGACTGTAAATGTAATGAGCAAAAACCTTGTTAGAATAAAAATATAAAATTTTATAAACTCTATAATGCAGTCCACCATTTATAAAGTTCATTTTCAGCATTAAATTTATAATTTGTAGGTATTTTCTTCTGTGCTTATGTTTTCATTTCACATATGGGATGTTTTATACATTTAATGTGGGTATTTGTGTTGTGATTATTTTGTGTTTGCTGGTGTTGGTAATAACTTACTGCTTCACAGAGGAAAGCCATGAGAACCAGATCAAGTTCCCCTCCTATTCACGTGCACATCAGTGAAGCCACACCAGTACACGTCCATGTCGGGAACCAAAGGACCAGTCCATCCAGGACACCTAAGGTCAGACAGCAACCCAATAAAGTTTTTTTTAAGCTTTTAGTCTGGAAATCTTATCTGTACATAAATGCCCTAATCATATTCAGTTCCCTTATTTTTATCTAAATTTTATTTCACATGCTGCAGGTAACATGTTGCTCATGATATGTCTGTATATTCACGGTGTTTTGAAGGGGAAGTCAAAGACCACCAGGGTAAACCTTTGTCGCACAGCAAAGGTAAAAACACAGGTACCTTGGATCCCACCAGGAAAGGCTTCATACATGTGGGAGGTAACGCGCTGCACTCAAAACCTATCCACAAAGAGTTTTATCAGACTGTGATATATCTGCTCTGCTAATGGGAGCATATTTCTCACCAAGGGACCGACACACTGTCTTAAGATTACACCACCGCTCACTGACCCACATCCTGAACAGTCTGAGCTGCGACTCATTGATCTCACGTTAGATGAAGATGAGTTCATACAAGGACAAATCAACAAGTATGAGAGGAAGATTGACAGCCTGCTGACTGATGTCAAGAATCTGAAGAATGAGGTATAGTCTGTTTCCACTCTGAACAGAGCTCTCTCCTTTAGCTATACCCCAGCCAGTAAACTACCAGCTGGCTGATTTCAGCTCCTCTGTGTGTCACTGGCCAAGATGTCGAACCCCGACACTTTCATCAGTGTTGGAAAAAAGGTTTTTAAACAATTTCTGACAGCACGAGAAAGGATAAATAGTTACAGCTTAATCAAATGTGAGCAAAATAAACCCCAAATTTACAAGAAAGCTTTGTTGGATCACATGCATGTGATCTGTGCTCAGGTGGAACTGCAAAAAGAGCATCTCTTAGAGCGTCAGTCGGAGCAGCGCATGAGCTCTGAGCAGAAAGAGGAGCTGGCCTTGGTTACGAAGGAGCTGGAGGAGACAGAGAAGGACCATTCGCAGTTCCACCGATCCATGGAAAAGATGCTGGAGGAGACGAGCGGGAACATGTGAAAAAACTAAAAAGTTCATCAGTTAAATCCAGCAGCTTCGGTCAGCCAGATGAAAGGCTCATAACAAACTGTCCTGTCTTTCCAGACTGCAGCAGGATCAGGATGCTCTGCTCGGGAAGCTGATAGAAGCTGAGGCCGACAGAGTTATGGCTGCTCAGCATGTCTCACATCTCAAAGAACATGTCTCCAAACTGTGCAGCACTGGTAGAAATGTAAGTATGACCCGAAACCTTCATGTCATCTGCCCTAACCTGCCAGTAATCTGACAGAAGACATGCTGTTCTTCCTGATTTTCTTTCTCCTGGTGAAAAAGCTGCCCGAGTCTGCATCCATCTTAGCCAATCAGAAGGAGCTTCTGCTGCAGAAACTGGAGACATTTGAGGCCACAAACCGAACACTCCGGAAACTTCTGAGAGAGCAGCACAGATCCCAGGTAGTGGTTCATGAGTTTGTGGAGATGTCAGAATAAAAGAGCTGGAGGGATGATTCTCAGCACGCAGACATACAGACAACATGGCTCAAACTCATCAACAAACGTATCACCTCATTAGTTAGAGTTCATTTGGAGAATTTTCTACATGCCGTTTGTTTTTTCTAAAACTAAAAGTCTTGTTTTCTTCGGGGGCGTGCATGGCGAGCGGGGCCACTAAGGTGGCCTCACTCCCAGCACAATGTCGACACTGCCCCTCAGTTTTAATTGCAAACAACACACACTTCACAAACAGTCATGAGCGGGGGGGTGAGGGCAGTGGGTGGGATGGGATGGGGGGTAGTTGGGGGTGGTGGAGGTCGGATTTGGGGCTCACTGTCCTCTGGTCCACTGGGGACGTCTCCCACAGGGCATGGTGGGACGGTTATGTGCGATGTGGCTGTGTGAAAATGTTTATGGGTACGGCGCCAGGGAGGCTGTGTGTGAGGGGTTATATGGGGTGGATAGCTAAAGGTAATGGATGTGTGTGTTTACACCGTGTATTTGTGTGTGTGTGTGTTTGTGCGTGTGTGTATATGTGCCAGGATGAGTGGGAGTGGCCCGGGTCTCTGGGCTGCCCTGGTCTATCTCTGACCTCCGTAGAGGCGTTTGCAGGATCTCACTCACCACTCTTCATCACTGATCGCTCCTCTTCCTCATCCTCTGCACGCTGACACAGTCACTGAGTTGTCCAGTGGGTTTATACACTAAGACATGCTTTGTGTGTGTGTGTGTGTGTGTGTGACTCTCTGGTACTTTGGTTGTTGCGATTGTGATATGTTTCTTGANGTGACTCTCTGGTACTTTGGTTGTTGTGATTGTGATATGTTTCTTGATTTGGTTTTTATTTAGGAACTCTTGATGACTGTCAGCTGTTTTTTTCTATAAAAGCTGTAGGAAATTCACAGGTGTGTTTCTGTACAGGTGTAGCAGTGTGTTGTCTGGTGATAGTTTGGATCGAAGGGTCGGTGCCTCTATCTGTTGTGTTTTTGTCTCCTCCTTCTTCTTTCTGCTTTCCTTTCTGCTTTTTTTGCTGTCTTCCTTCTTTCTCTATCCCCTCTGGTCTGATCCAGCAAGATTAAATAGACCCCATAATTCAAAGTAAATAAATAAACAATAAATAAATAAATAAATGGGATCATCAAGAGGAGCCTTATACCCATAAACCTCCGTTTGGCAAAACAAACCAGACCATCATTCTGTTTGCTACAATGCTGGACCGGACAAGTGAAAAAACGTCTAGTTTTAGTTTTCTCTGGTCAGATGGGCTTATTTTTATAATGGATAAGATTTATATAGTGCTTTACACGGTATCCATTATTCGTTCATCCCTGGTGTTGGTAGCTGCACGTGTAGCCACAGCTGCTCTGGGGCAGACTGATGGAAACATGGCAGCCACTCCACGCCTAGAGCCTCTCCGACTACCACCGAACATTCATACACCAACAATGCCAACACTGCAGGCAAGGAGGCTGAAGTGTCTCAACCAAGGACACAACTACAGATGACTGGGGGAGTGGGAATCAAACCGGCAACCTTCTGATGATTGGGCAACCCACTCTATCACCTGAGCCTGAACATTTTGATTTTACAAGAAATAAAAGTTAATCAGCAGCTCTCGGGGATTTAAACGCAGCTTTTTCTATATTGTAGTAAACCTGCTCAGATTAAACTTTGTATTTTTACTGATTTCAGCTTCATGTTCATGAGGATTTCAGACACAGAGGCAGAAAATGCTGTGAGTGGTGCGTGATGATAGTTTTAAAGAAAGGACAGCAGAGAAGCACATGTCTGTCTTTTGCCAACAAAGGGGTACTGCAGGGTTTCAAATCCTGCAATACAACCCTACAATGCAGTCAAGACATGGTTTAGAGCGCAACAACATCCAGAATAGTGGCCCTTAAGGACCGGAGTTTGACACCCATGGTCTGGAGAGAGGTCGCTTTTATAGATACTTGCTAGTATGACAGTAATTCAAGAAGAACTGCAGAGCTTCAGACTAACTACAGTAGAAACAGAACTCTATAACAACCTAACCTCTCCATGAAAAGAATGTGCAGGCCTTGACAATGGAAGAGGGAAATACAGTAAACCTAAGGGATGATGTGGACAGAGATCTGGAGAATCCTAAAGGATTTATTCCAGAAGAACAGTTGTGAAACTCACCTGTGAGGTTTACCCGGGATATTTGAAGAATGGATATTTAGTTAAATTGAAAGAAATTAGAAAAAGAAAATAGTTCCACATAAATGTTCTTTCCAAATAAAAAAGGAACTAAGTTTCATGTGTTTGTGGTTGGTTTGTGCAGGTGGATTGTATGCAGCTGTCGGAGCAGAAAACCACTTTACTGAAGAGGCTTGCAGACACAGAGGCAGAAAATGCTGTGAGTTGGACACAAACTCATCTCTAGCTGGACGCTGTTTGCAGGCTTATTTATCCACATCACTGTTTTCATGTTATAATGTCACCTGAAATGAAAATATTTATAAGTATTAAGTAGCTTCAGTAACTCAAGTAAAATGACCAAAAGAAAGAAAAGGCTGAACTTTAACCCTATAATGCCGTATGTATCATAGTTGATACATACAGCTAACATAAGACATCTTACATCATTTTATGGTAAAAACTCAAAACCCTGTTATACACAGTCTGATACTTGTCTTATTATAATATATGAATGTGCTACAATAATTATGACATATGGAGAGAAATTCCATGCTTGCTGATGATGTGAACCAGGGGCCATATAGATGTGAAACAGAGTTGGGCCCAAGACAGACCCCTGAGGGACCCCACAGGTGACAGCGTGACGCCTCGACCTGGCATCCCCCAGGGCACATACTCAGCCCTACCTGTGAGGAAAGACTGGAACCACTTAAGGACAGTTCCAGTCAGACCAATG
>CM047993.1:27942359-27958183 GCA_026261665.1 Melanotaenia duboulayi
ACTCTGACCAGGGCTGTCTCTGTGCTATGTGATGGACGAAAACCAGACTGAAACTTTTCATAAAGGTCACTGGTCTTCAGGTGGTCCTCAGTCTGGGTAACCACCACCTTTTCCACCTTTTCCTTTGAAATAAAAGGCAAGTTAGAAATGGGCCTGTAATTTGACAAGGTGTTTGGGTCTAGACCAGATTTTTTAATAAGAGCTGTTTTAGGGTTGATAGAACCAAACCAGATTTGGGGGAGGAGTTTATTGTCACAGTTATAAGAGGGCTTATGGCCGGGGAGAGGGTCCAGTGGACAGGTGAAGGAACCCATCCTGAGGATCATGCATTCCACCTGCTCCACCGTGACCTCCCCAAACTCCACAAACCTGGACACTGGCTCAGCTGTCTCGGTAGCGGGTGAAGTAGGCCAGGGAGCTACAGATAGTTTGTACTTTAGTGGCAAAGAATTCACTGAATTCATTGCACTGTTTCTCTGAGGCAGGAGGGCTGGAAGGTGATTTATGGTGGAAAATAGCTGTTAGGAGTTGCCAGGAGCACTACTTATTAGACTGGAGTAGTACAGAGAGCGGGCAGTTTTAAGTGATTTAGCATGTTTTTGTGCTCACGGTGAGCAACTTCATGGACGGTCAGGAGCAGATGTTCAGTAAAATGGCCTTACGGTCTGACACACCCGTATCATAGACCTTCAGACTGTGAAAGGGAATGGAGTTTGTGATGACCAAGTCCAGTATATGGCCCTTTGTTTGTGTGGGAACCTCTATATGCTGTTGTAGACCAAGACGGTCTAACATTTGCAGGAATTCAACTCCCAAGGGAGGAGAGGGGGAGTCAACATGTATGTTAAAGTCTCCCAGAATAATAACATTTGTAAAGGTTGAACCGAGGGACGTAAGCATATCAAACATTTCTGTGATGAAAGCAAAGCGGGGTTTTGGTGGTCTGTAGACCAGAAATAGTGTTATTGAAATTGGGAGCCCACATCTAAGCTCCAAGCACTCAAATGTGGACACTAATGGCAAAGTGACAGGAGTTAGTTGGAAGTCAGTGCGGTGTATGATAGCCACACCTCCTCCGTGCCCTGAGGTGCGTGTCTTCTCCACATAAGCGTATCCAACAGGACAAGCTCCTTTTAGAGTCCTCCTCAGGCTTGTACCAGGTCTCAGTAAGGCACATAAGATCATAAGATGTGGTCGTGGACCAGAGCTGCTTTACTCGTAAGTGACTAGGTGTTAAAAGCTAATGTGTTTTGATAAATTTAACATTTGAAAACACACTAACATCTGCTTTATCAGGACCGCCTTCTAGTACTGGGTTGGACCACCTTCTTAATTCTTGGTGTCTTAGATTGAACAAGGTGTTTAAAACATTCCTATCTATTGACATGATAATGTCACCAAGTTGCAGCAGATTTGTCTGAGACTTATATTCATTGTTTTGTTTTTTTTATATGGTGTTAATATGTTGTTTATCCTTTAAAACATCCCTCTTGGGGTATGAGACGGGATGTCTCAAAACTCTTGTTTCTCTTTTTACAGCAACTTGTGTTGAAACTTGAAGAGAAAGACAAAGATGTCGATCAGCTCTGCAGACTTCTGGACACTGAAAAGGTTTTAGTCACAGATCATAGTTCTTGCCAACAGAAAAAAAGTAAAGAAATTTGCAAAGTAATGACTCTTTGATTAAAAACAGGAAAATGCCAAGAGCTCAGCTGATTTGTCCAAGAGTCTGGAATCAACAAGAGCTCATTTACAAGGACAGTTACGTCGTAAAGAAGCAGAGAACAACCGTCTGTCTGTGCAGATAAAGGTTGGTCATGTTTTTATTCAGGCATTTGATGGGCTCAGATTATCCTGGTGGGTTTCATCTCTAACTGGGATCCTGGATTCCGTCTTTCCACCAGAACCTGGAGCGAGCAGCAAACCAGCAGAAGGTGGAGATGGAGCACCTGACGGAGCAGATGACAAGACTGAAGCAGCAAGCCGGCGCCAACCAGGAGGCTCTAAAACGAGCCACGCGAGCCCAGAAACAGCGAGCTGAGCGCAGCGAGGACACGGCGGGTCAGCTGAGCCTTCAGCTGCTGAACATGGTAGCAGCAACTCCCTGCTTCTTCTTCAGATATATCTTTACATCCACACTGCTGTCTGCAGAAACCCTCCACTGAGCAAAAAGTAAGCTTCAGATGTTCTTTAACAGGAGAAGCAGGTGGCAGACGCCCTGTCGGCAGCTGAGGCCTGGCAGAGTCGCCATGCAGAGGAAGAGGACGAGAAGAGTAGACTGGAGACTGAACGGTCGCTGCTGAACAGGTAAACCCTGCTGCTGATATCTGATTGGACTTTCCATTGAAAAAAAACATCCACATCTGAAAGACAGCAGAGGATTGATCACATCCAGTTTGGTCCTTTTCTCACAGTTTCTGTCCTCACCCGTCCTCTGCAGTGGGAGGCTGTGTGGTGGACGTCCTGGCTGGAAATGTGAGGCAGAAATGTTTCCTTTACAGCATCTTGAGACGAGTACTGCATTGGTCTTTAGAATGAGGGGAACTGTTGATGTTTGAGGATCAACACAACACAAAAACCTGAACCTAGCAGACAGATGAAAACCACTTTCCCAAAATGTAGCATCAGTGGTTCATAGCTCCACATTTCTCCCTCTGAATAGTAGTTAGTACCTGCCTGCAGCATCAGCAGACTTTAAGAGTGAAGTTTCTCACCCTTTCAGCACCTGTCCCTCTAATTTCCTTCTCTTCCGCATCATAATTCAGTTAAATATGGTCGACTCGCAGATGTTTAAGGAGGTTTGTTGGTGTTGCTACAAGACCTCTATGTCTTCCCACACACATCATACATCACACCGTTGCTGTTCAGCTCCACGCGTGATGCTACAGCCTGAGTGAGTGAGGGATGCGCTGCTGTACCCCTACAATGTGCCATTTCACATGACTTTGGCAGGTGGAAGAAAAAGTAGTTCCTGCTAAATGGGTATAATTTAGGGAAGATCCTGACATTATAGTTACCGTCCACTGTATTCCCATTTGATATAGACTGTATTTTACCCCAAATCAGTAAAATATCAATATTCTAACATGAAAAGCTGGTATCGGTAGTATCGATATTTTGGTATTGATCTGCACATTAATAGTACAAGAGACAGATGGATAAACTACTCCAGAAGAAGGCTGCAGGTCCAGTTGGGATCTGTCCTAGGATCCCGAGGACCTGTGCCACCCAGGTGTCTCCTATCTTGCAGCACTTATTCAATCTGAGCCTGAGTCGGGAGAGAGTTCCAGTTCTCTGGAAGACATCCTGCTTTGTTCCTGTCCCCAAGAAGTTGAGACCATTGAACCTTAATGGCCACAGTTACATGGTGTTTTTGGAATTATTCTGAATTAAATAATTTGGAGTGAAAGTATTCTCCTTCATCTTTACATAGAAATATTAATTCCAAACTGAGGCTTACATGGAAATTTACATAGAAAAGGGTTCTAATAGGACAGGGGGCAGATGTGACGTATTTATGTCTACTAGCAGAAAACAAACTACAGTTCCTGCTTCTTGAAAGAAGAATGAAGACGAGCACAACTGTTGAAATTGTGCAAGCTTTTGAATAGACTATATCTGAGTGTTTAGGGTGTGTTGGGCGGTTGGAAACAACTTTATAGCGACGCGTTACCGCCACCAAACGATGCCTAAAACTGAGGTCGGCTCTCAAACTGAACTCAGCACTGCCACTATTGGAGGAATTGACTTAACAACCATGGCAACACTAAACACACATGGAAGTATTTCTTTGTCGGGTTACACTTTAAGAAAGACGTTGTGCTGCTGTGACGTGATGTTATGACGTAGCTGAGGCATCTAAAGTAAGGTTACTGTTGGCTGTGAGATTACAACAAGATTACAGTTTACAAACCTTAACTGTCCCATCGTGACCTCACCCAGTGGTGGAAACGAGGCTGTAGATGCTGTGTACCAGAAGGGGATGATCAGGCTCTACTTCTGGAGACGCTCAGATCCTTCAATGTCTGCAGACACATGTTGGAGATCTTTTACCAGCCTGTCTCCAGTGAGCTTTTCTTTGCTGCTGTTTGCTGGGGAAGCAGCATCGGAGCAGCAACACCACCAGACTGAACAACCTTACAAAGAAAGCTGGAACTGTGGTGGAGAGAAGGTGGAGAACCCCGACCTTCCTCTCCAGCACACACTGGTCAGACATCCATCCATCTGTCCCTCCTTCCTTCCTTCGGATAAGTCACACCGGAACCCATTGTGGATTGGATGGAGACTTCTCAGAACTTTACTGGGTCAGAACAATAATCCCAATTACAGCCGTCCAGTCTGGAAGTAACAAATCCATGGACTAGTTTTTCTGCATTACTCTAACAACAAGGTGGTCCACATTTGTGGAATAGTATGTAAGTGGAAGTCTGTACTGTATGTGATTCAAATTACAGATCCTGGTCCAGAATAACTAAAAGGTAGTACTATAAGCCAAGGTAATACCATCCAGAGTAATTCCATAGCTAGACAGAGTCTTCCTCAGGTTCTCAGGTCCAACGACAACAACCTCAGCCTGTCAGAGTTTAAAAGAAGAAAATTCAGTCACCCAGGTCTCTATGTCTTTAAGACATCTACATTTATGCCATGCTGTCTAAAAATATCACCTAAAAGAAACATGTACAATGTGAAAAGTATTGGTTCAGATACAGAACCTTGAGGAACTTTATGACGTACAGTACGTACACTGTATTAGAAATATTTCTGTTCATAGTCCTGATCAATGGCTCCTCACTCTGTCTTGTCCTTTCAGTTAACATTTTAAATGATGACTGCTGGCGCCTCGACCTGTGGAACAGTTTACCTTTTCATTTACGCACTGCTCAGACTGAAGATGTATTCAGATCTTTACAATGTCATTTACCTCTTACCTCCTTGACCAGAGTATAACGCTGAGATGGAGATATAAGAAACCGTTTTTATGGGTCAGAGTTCCTCACCTACTGACTGTGTGTGTTTCAGACAAAATTATTGTTTGATTTTTGATAATCACCTGGTACAGTTAAGGCTGAACTCCTAACATCATGAGATCAGTATATGGCTTCAGTCAGAGAAAGAATTGAACTTTTATAATATATGGGTTGCGTTTTGTTTCGGCAGCAAGATAACAGGCCTGACTGAGCAGCTGCGAAGCAGTGAGGATAAAGGCAGGACGGAGAGAGAGACGCTGCTGGGTCACCTGTATGAACTGACCTCAGAAAGCACCACCACCAAGCTGGAGAACCAGTCCCTTAAGGTAAAACAGGCTGTTGATGTGAATGTTCTGATCAGAGTTTCTACATCTGTTATACACCTGTCTTAGTGGAGCTTATTTTTCCTGTTTACTCTAATATTCTGTCATGGATTCATATTAACTTAAATGGACTTTTCTTTTGATGATTCACTTCAGTTTGGTGGTATTTTCTGTTTTAAAACAACAATGGTGTCCATTATGGCTCAGTGTCTTTATAAGCTTGTGGAGAATAACGAAGAAATAATTCGATCAGCCTCTCATCTTGATCCACTGGTTATTGTTTTTAAAAACGGTGGTTACCACGCAAATTCAGCGAGAAGATCCAGATATCCGGCAACACGTGATCCCAAACTGACCCCGCGTAACCGTCTGTGAAGCAGAGGTGCACGTCAGGTCTGGAAGAGGTGCTCGTTGAGCCTTTGCGAAGCTACGCCGGGCCTACGGTGGTTACCCAGACACAAACGCTGTGCAACTATAAATCCGCCTTAAGTAGCATTTCACGCCACCAGTGATGGACTGGGTGTGAAAGGGTTAACGCTGCAGCATGAACATTACAGTTAAGTCCTTATAACACTTGAGTAGTTCTACTTTGCTGCTACATTAGTTTATTTGTGATTCAAACATTTATGATCAGAACTCTTTAAAACATGGCTTTTTTGCCTTGTGGCTTTTTCTTTGCAAGCAATCAGCTGCTTGAATTTAGGTTACTAATAGGACTGTTTGTCAGTTGCTGGGTAAACAGTCCAATCATTTTGAGACTTATTTACTTTACTTTTTTCCCCCTTAGTTTTTTCTCTTTTTAAAGTATTTCTTCATTATCTCATTGTTGGCAATGAATACATATTTTAGGACATTAAATTGGACTCTGTTTTTTGTGGTTACAGCAGTTTTTGAAGCATAAATATTGTATCAGAGGTGCTACCTCTACATGTTACACTGGAGTTAGTATTTGTTGTTAGGAAGTATAGTGACTGTAGAATATTAGTGCTTAGGAGCTTACTACTTTACTCCTTCACAGCTATCATATTTGGGGGTTTGGGGTGGGGAGGGTCCCTTCCTCTGCCAGTAACACTGCGTTATTTCTGTTTTTTTCTATTAGCCACTCTCATTCTGTGCTAAGCCGCCTCTACATACATTACAGCTCCTACCATAAGCCGTTATGGACAGATGCACTCATTTCTTGAGCCGGAATTTTAAAGGTTTAAACCACCCAATTAAGAGAAAAAAGGTCTTTTAACATCTTAAATCATCTGCATCATCATCATCTTCCTGCAAGAAACCCATCTTCGTTGCTCGGACAGAGAACGTCTGTTAGCAGGATGGAGGGGACAGTACTACTACTCTTCCTTTCAGGCCGAAGCCACGGGAGGTTTAATCCTCATCAGCCCCAACATCTCTTTTGAACTCCATAACGTGACTTTTGATAAATATGGCAGATATGTTATGTTCTCCGGGAGATTGTTTAATACACTGGTTGTATTAGAGAACATATACGCTCCCAGCTCAGATGATGCAGGCTTTTTAAATGGTTATTTTCACTACTGCCAGACCTCAACACATATAGCCTCATACTCGGAGGGGATTTTAATTGCTGGCTTGACCCAGTTCTGGATTGCTCTTCTAACAACACTAGCCCACCAAGCAGATCAGCTTCCCTCATCCAAGCCAAACCAAACCAAACCATGGTGTCTGCGATTTGTGGCACACTTTGCATCCAAACTACAGGGATTATTCATTCTTCTCACACATACACCACACATATTCTAGAATTGACAAATTTTTATAGGTAACCAACTAATGTCACTAGCCCAGTCCTGTGCCTACCAGAGCATCATCATCTCGGAGCATGCACCCATCAGGTTGTGTGTTGGCATTCAAAAAGCAGCCAACGTTGGTATTCAACTCAACCTTACTGTTAAATGAAAATTTTGTGAAATTCATATAGAGAGATCTTTTTTTCCCCTCACCACTAATACTTCCCCTGAGACATCCAATCTGATTGTCTGAGACACCCTTAAAGCCTACATGCAGGGTAAGATTATTTCATATACTACACAACTGAGACGAAAGTCCTTTCAGGACCGTGTGGGTCTAACTAATCAAATTAGAGATATCGACAAACAGTATGCCCAAACTCAGAATCCAGATCTTTATAGAGAGCGACTAGAGCTCCAAACTTTGACCTACTTTCAACTCATTCAGCTGAATGCATGCTCCTAAAGAACTGGACACGGTTCTACATTCATGGTGATAAACCTGATAAGTTACTTGCCCACCAACTTTGAGGTTCCAGAGAAAAGCAAAATATCCCTGAGATCTGGTCACCTAGTGGTCGCACAACCTTAGACCATTCACAAAAAGTGACGCATACAGGGATATTTATTCCCAACTTCACACCTCAGAATCCCAAACTGGCCAAGATACAATTACTGAGTTTTTGAACAATCTTGATGTTCCTACGCTAGCACTAGATTTTAGGAAAACACTTGATGAACCCATATCCAACTTGGAAATTACATTAGCCATATCCTCAATGCAGCCAGGAAAATGTCTGGGTCCCAATGGGTTCCTGGTAGAATTTTTCAAAAACTTTTCTTCATTGCTCTCCCCACAGCTGTGCCTAGTTCTGTCCAAATCTTTCAAAATAGGATCCTTTCCCAAATCTTTCGTCAAGGCCTGTATCACCCTCATTTATACCAAAGGGAAAGATCCTCTGGAATGTGCTTCTTAGAGGCGTATCTCTCTCTTAAATACAGATGCTAAAATCCTGGCTAAGTTTCTGGCATGTAGGTTAAAGAAGGCCCTTCCTACAATTATATTAAAAGACCAAACAGGTTTTATAAAAATAGGCACTCTTATTTTAACATGTTGGCTGTTTGACATTATTTACACCTCCCCCGAGATGGTCCCGGAGTGCATCGTTTCTCTCGTTGCTGAAAAAGCTTTTGACCGTCTTGAGTTCAGTTTTCTTTTTGTGGTTCTTGATAAATTCAGCTTTGGTCCAAATTTCTCTTCATGGATTAAATTAATCACCACACACCCTACTGCATCAATTTGCACTAATAGCCAGCAATCAAAACCCTTCAGTATGCACAGAGGAACTCGCCCAGAATGTCCTTTAGGCCCCATGCTTTTTGATTTGGCTATTGAACCACTTGCTACAACCCTTTGAGGCTGTAAGGACATATTGGGTATCTGGAGAAACAGTACAGAACATAAAGTCTCCCTCTATGCCACTGACCTTTTGCTCTATATTTCGAATCCAAGCACCTCGCTGCCCTCAGCCCTATCGTTGCTTAGTCAGTTTGTAAAAATATCAGGCTATAAACTGAACCTGGACAAAAGTGATATTTTTCCCATTAACAACAGAGCACGTACAGAGGACTATACAAATTACCTTTTAGAGTTGAAAAGGATAAATTTGTGTATTTGGGGATATCATTCACAAGACAACGCAAAAACTTATTCAAAGAAAATTACATTTATTTTATTAAACCAGACTAAACAAACATTGGCGCAGTGGTTGCCTCTATCTTTGTCTCCTGTAGGCCACATTAACTCCATCAAAATAAATGTGTCCCCAAATTTTTATACTTTTTCAGGGCTTGCCTACTTGTATACCCATCTCTTTCTTTAATCAGCTTGACTCAATTCGTCCTCTTACATTTGGTAGGGTAAGCATCCTCATCTTAGCAAGACCTACCTCCAAAAGACAAAGGCGACTGGTGGTTTTTCCCTCCAAATTTCTGTCTCTATTACTGGGCCGGAAATTTGCGCTGTTTGGCGTCCTGGTTTTTCTATGCTGACCGATCTGAGTGGGTAGAGATGGAACTGCAGCTGGACAAATCAACCTCTATTCCTGCAATGCTTGGCTCCCCAAGCCCTCTCCCCTTCACTGCATCTATCTGCAACCCTGTGGTTAAACATTCTCTAAGAATATGGGCACAGTTCAGGAAGCACTTTGGGTGAATTCTCTCTTTTAAGCCCTGTTGCATCCAACCACCTTTACAAGCCCTCCCTCACTGACTCAGTTTTTTTTTGGAATGGCACAAGAAGGGCGTCACTAGTTTAAAAGATTTGTTTATAGACAAAACAATGGCCTCGTTTGAGCAGTTAATTAATGCTTTTGGACTTCTTAAATCAGATTTTTTTTAGATACCTCCAAGTAAGGCACTATTTGCATTCTTTTAGGCCTGACCTTGTCACTCTTCCAGACCCAACAATCATTGAAACAGTCCTTTGTTTAAATCAGAAAAGACCCATCACAGTCCTGTGTAACCTGTTGTCAAACCCAAAACCGCCCCCAGTGACTCAGCTTAGAGCTATATGGGAGGGGGATCTAGGCATGTCCCTGCCACATGGAACCTGGAATTTAATACTTAAACGGATCAATTCATCCTCTCTCTGCACCCGTCACTGTTTGATTCAGTTTAAAGTGGTACACATCACCAAATCCAAACTTTCACGCATCTACCCCAACATCAGTCCCTATTGTGATAAGCGTAAAACTTCTGGAGCCACACTCATCCATATGTACTGGTCATGCCCTAGACTCACCGAGTTCTGGCTGGAGGTGTTTTCGATTCTGTCCCTGAAATTAAAAGTTACACTACAGCCAAACTCCCTGACAGCTCTGTTTGGCATCACTGAGGAGGAGATGCCCTTACCCCCCGAAAAATATCCCACCCTGTCCTTTGCTTCCTTCATAGCTAGACGTTCTATTTTACTTAAATGGAGGGACACTGTCCCACCAACTCATAAACAATGGCTATCAGACTTGATGTCCTGTCTGAAACTAGAGAAGATCAGATTTTCATTTCAGCACGAGAGCAGGAAATTTCAGGAGATGTGGGGACCTTCCTTAAACACATTCCAGAAGACATGGAAGTAGGCTTTATAAGGCGGCTTCAGGATATCTGTAGCATGAGCTAGTATCTTGAAAAAACTTTTCATGTTCACTCGACATGCTGGCTCACGCCTTCAGGTTAATAACTTTGGCAGAGAAGGGGAACGGGGTTCTGCTTCGTTCTGCTCTGTTTTCTGTTTTTCAATTCTCGACTTGAAAAGTTTCTCAAGAAACATTAAATATTACATGAAGGCCGATACGGTTTTCGAACTCAAAGAACTTTTGTTTTGTTTTTTAATAAAAACTGAAGAAATTACTACTGCCCTTGATAAGCGAAAGTATGCTGTGGGTATTTTTGTCAATCTTAAAAAAGCTTTCAACACCATTAATCATTCAGTTGAAAATGACTTGTTGAAAAGTTATTTAACGGGAAGAGTACATTATGTTAAAATGGGGCAGTTACCATAAAAATAACTTGGCATTGTTTGTGGTGTCCCCCAGGGCTCTGTGTTAGGGCTGAAACTGTTTAATGTATATATAAATATTTTTTTTTAATGTATCTAATGCATTTAAACTTATTCTCTTTGCAGATGACACAAATATCTTCTTTAGTAGTGACAATTATAATGAGCTCTTAAAGACTGTGAATATTAAACTAAATAAAATAAAAACATGGATGGACATAAATTATCATATAAATTTAAATATATATATATATATATATATATATAAAACTAAAGCAATAATGTTTAATAGTCAAAATGACTTCAGAATTGCCTGTTAATATTGATCTTCTCAATAGGCAATAATTTGTTTTCTACTTTTTGTTTCTTTTTCTGGTTACTTGTTTGAATAATGACAGACTTGCATGTCTCCTCTGTTTTTTTTTTTTTTGTTGTTTATTTGTTTGTTTGTTTGTTTGTTTTGGGGTTTTTTTTATGTAAAGACGACTGCCTGAAATAAATCATGAATGAAGGGAGGAAGTAAGGAAGGATGTAAGGTAGGTTGGTTGGTTCATTTGTTGGTTCGTTGGTTTGTTCATCCTATTAAACCCCGAAAAGAACCTGCCTTGGATTATGAGCTAAATGGGTACAGGAACTGAGGGCTGTGATCCCTAGTTCCTATCTGTCCGAATGCTAGGAAAAACTGCCTGATTCCTGAAAAGGAAAGTGGGAAAGCAGCTATAATGATCAGGGAACTAATTTTGAATCATGTGTGCTCCAGGAAATATTTGAACTGTTTGGTTAGAGTCTTCTCAATCCCCATCTATTCCACCCCCAGTGAGACGGTCAAGCTTTAATGCCGCTCTACAGAAAATCTTGGCAGCTAAAGCTGAGAGATGTCATGTGTATTAGGATTTGATGGTTCCTTATGCAGTGATGGCATATGACGCGCCTTCCCTTCCTGACTACGTTGTGCAGCTCAGGGAACGTCTGGAGCACTCCCACCAGTTGCAGAGCAAGCTAAGTGGCAGTATGATTAAAAGCATTAGCCACATCCAGTACAAAGTTGGTGATCCAGGATGGCACCTGATTAACGGCACCAGAGTTGTGAAAAACAAAGTAAAGTTTCTGCCAGTGAGGGACCTACTTTGTTTTGGGTCTAAAGGATAACTTGGTCTATCGGATCCAGTAAAATAAGAGGTCAAAGGTCAAAGTTGGACATCATGACAAGATCAAGCCTTACTTCTCCAGAACTTCCCTAGACAACAGCTGGGTCTTTTAGATTGTCAATGGCTGAGCACAGGTGGAGGTCCTGCCACCTGGAACTGATAAGAGCTGTGACGTACTGAAGTAGGGTTTCTGTCAGGTCTGGAGTCACCAGCTTGAGATTTGCTGGTCTGCTGCTGGCATTTCGATGACCAACCCTGATCCTAGCTGTAGGATGTTGGGAGCCGAGACTGCACTGTGGCCTCCAAGCCTCCAGTAAGACCACACAGGGTTTGCGGACCACCAAATTTTTTGCCAACTGCGTGAGCCACTAAGAACGAGTTGTGAGTTTCAGAGATACGTCTTAACACGCCATATTTATTTTTTCTTATTCAAGCTAGCAACATTCCAATAAGTTAATTATATGTAACACCTGGTAAGGGGAAGAGAGGCAGTGGCCCCCTTGCGTTCACCTGAAAACACAACCCTTGGGAAGCACACCTCGGTAGGCCAGAGCAAGACAAGACAACTAAATGATCAAGAAAAGTATTTATATTATTATTTATCCTGCTTAAAACCCCACAATGGCAACGGACTGCAACCTGCAATGGGTATGACTCACTTATACACTAAACTCTCACAAAAACCACAGCAGTAAAAATCCTAAAATACATGCAATTAATACTAAAAACCAGTTCAGTTTAACAGTTGTACAACCACCAGGTATACAGCCGGAAGCCGGTCTAACAGAAGACACACTATAAAAGAGGATAAGACAAGTTAAAAGATCATTTTCAGCAAGAACAAGTTGTAAAAGAAGGTACAGACATCAATAGGAGCATGCACGCATAAACAAACCTCACCAGGAGCGACCAGAGTGAGCAACAGGACTTCAGCGACCGGCCTCTTGGAATAACCCAAGACTATATACTCCAAGTTTCCATTAAACACACTCAGCACTATTGTGCACACAATAACTGTACATCTGGGTTATAATTTACCAGTTAGTCGTCTTGCCACCTCTGCCCTGGTCGCTCTTGGATTAGTTCTTGCTACCAACAATTAGAGCAGTCTCTAAGGCCTGGTGCACACATATGACATGAGATTTTTTATCTGGTCGAGACCTCGCACGTGAAGATCACAGAAATCACAGAACAACACATACATGACGATGCTGTCCCGCAACTGATCTACAATCTAGTCCTCCGAGCCGGACAAATGTCGAAACGAAGAAGAAGAAACATAGTTACAACCGGCAAAAAACAAAGAAGAAGAAACATTGTAACAACCGGCAAAAAACGAAGAAGAAACATTGTAACAATTGGAAAACACAACACACAGCATGGAAGAGAAAATATAGGACGTAGGAATGATGGTGGTCGTGGGACTATTGTTAACAGAAAAAGCCAAAACTGAAAAAAACAGACTGGAGACGACGTGAACACAGATTTTATTTACTTCCTTGTTCCCCAGCCAGCTCGCTCTCTGGTTGGCTACATTTCGTGCTAGTCACCATCCACGCAGTCAGAATGCACGAGTTGTTGGCGTTCCTCAAAAATCAGCTCTGAAATACTGAACATCTTTAATGTTCCCGGTTGTCAGCTACGACTCGTTTCGGAGGGGAATATCGGGACTTAATGGACACCTTGAAGGGCATCATCCTGCTTATGCCTTGGTCACTTACGAAAGAAATAAATATTAAATAAATTATTAATATGTTAATGTTGATTTTTACTGTTAAAATCTTAAGTTTTTCACAAGAAGCGGCTGAGTGGACTATTTAATGTCTCTCGTTGTGACGCGTTGCCAAGGTAACCGGCTCTGACAAAACCTGCAGCTCGGCCGGTCAGCTGTTGTATTAGTCCTGATCAGTGGAGGCAAGGGAGATGATTGCTTAACGTTACTATGAGATTTAATGTTTGTAAACCCTGACCACTGGTGGTTGGGACGTTGCAGGACGACAAAATGTTGCTCCATTCTTGTCTCTCCTGGACTGACGGAGCCCAATAAGCCTGCATCTGTTTTCACAGCGATGCCCCGTCACAGACATGATCTGACCGCTGTGCTCTGGAGGCTGTGGTTCGTGTAAATCCACGACAGACCCACCTTAAAGAAACAATAAGAAATACACGCGTTTAATGAAAGCAGATGAGGAGTAAGGCATAACACATAGGGCTACATTATTATTAGAACTGTACAGACCTCAGTTTCTGTTGCCACAGTTACCAACTAGCATTTAGCTTGTGTAATAATTTACAACAATAAGGCTATTTGAACATTTCAATTGGTTGCAAATACTTTCCGTTGTTTTTCTCCTCCAGCCAGGGCTTATATTAACAATACCTAGTGTGGACACTTTATGGACTAACAAAAGCTTCTTTTGGTGGGTAATGTCTCATGTGTAATGTCCCTGTTCCTTCTTTGAATGCAGCTGTGCTGGAGTGATGATAAGAGTTTACTCATCATCCAGAGTGGGGGTAGTGTTGAGGGTCAGGTCTGGCAGTGTGAGAGTATGGATTTTATTTTTGGCAAAAATAAAACAGAGAAAACAAAAAGGAGGAGGAAGTATTTCTCAGCTAGAGACATAAGTGTATTCCTCTATGTACAAAAGTGCTCGTTGGGGTATAAATAAAAGTTTTTAGTTCAGACCACCGAAGATTTGAACCATTTATTGCCGTTACCACCAATGGACCGACCAACCAGCAGCCACCTTACTACGGTTTGTAGACCGGGAAGCCGGCTAGGTAACAAGTATATAAATATCTGAATAATTCTCCAGTTTACGTTCTCCTGGTCTGAAGTTAGTCCACAGCCCCTTGAGCTGAGCCTCTTTTTGGAGTAATTTGTTGAAGAGTTCTGGTTAACTGGTCCAGGTTGGTCAAACAGTCCAGTTCGAAGTGACAGCCGCAGACCAACAGGTATTTACTGACTTTTTCTGGAGTGTTGCCCTTAAAAATGAAGTTGTTCCAGGTAGCTCGTAACTCCGATATGTATTGATATAGACTTTACAATACAGCCGGCCACAGAACATTTCTTCTTTGTTCCTGCTGCTTTCTGCTGACCGAAGACGGGAAGGGACTAGCAAATCAGGTATACACTTGCTTGAAGACCAGCTGGGGGAGTGTACTTACTATGTTGAATGTCATGACAGAATTTACATCTTCCTTTCTGATAGCTGGATTTCAAAGTCAGATACTCCTAGGGTTGTTTTTTATAGGTGTTTTTGGTCTGTTTAAACACTTCTAAGCACTTGGAAAAGGGATTTTTGCATGTCTCCTTTAATACAAGACACATCAGCTGATGCAGTGTTGATTACAGCTTACAGCTGCTGCGGTGGAGGAGAAGCTGTCCTTGTGTCAGTCAGAGCTTCAGCAGGTCAAAGCTTCCATCAAACAGTATGAAAGCCTGCTGGACAGCTATAAGATGCAGGTTTGTTAAGCTCATTACAACTTCCTCTTTCAAAGAGACAGCATCACATTTTGTCAGTGTTAACTCTATTGCTGCTCATGACATCAGCTCTTTCTTTTTAAACCAACTCTGCACAGGTTGGAAAAACCCGGGCTGAGGCGGATGAATACTGTGCTCGTCTGGCACAGGCTGAACAAGAGGCCCAGTCGATTCGAGGACAGCTAGAGCAGGAGATAGAGGAGGTGCGAAGGGAACTTCTTGGCCGACTGGCGGAGTTGGAGCCTCTACCGGAGGCCTTACGCTGCACCCAGCTCCGGCTGCAGGAGGCTCAGGACAGGGAGAAGAGTCAGGAGAGACACAACACAGAGCTCAGCACAACCCTGACAGATCTCCATTTGAAGGTCATAGCCGTCTTTCAAAAAGAAATTCAAATTAGAAAGTACGCAGTGACAAGAAGTTAGATTTGACCTCAGCAGTTTTAAAACATGCACAACCCCATTTAAAGAAAAGTTGGGATGCTGTTTAAAATGTAAATAAAACATAATCTCATTGACCCATATTTTATTCCCAGCAGAAAATTAACATATCAAATGTTGAAACTGAGACATGTTATGAAAATTTTTAGCTCATT
>CM047993.1:27993046-28007199 GCA_026261665.1 Melanotaenia duboulayi
TACATCTATTCATACATTCATTTTACGTCGTTTTAGCCTCATACATACGCCTACAGGCAGTTTTATATTTAAAAAGAAAACTGACAGACCCCCCAAGTAAAAAATTACTTGGGGGTTTTAAGGGTTAAAGCAGATGTTTTAGCAGTTAGAGAAAGGATATCAGCAGTGACATGTTTATTAGTCTGGAAAGGTTTTAAATCCATATCTGAAAAGTGACTGTATACCTTCAGCTACAGGTCAGACCTCACAGAAACTGTAAAAACAGAAAACTCAAAAGACTACATTTGAGACTCCCCAGGCCTCAGTTAGTATACTAAGTGTTAAAGTTTATGACAGTTCAGTTAGAAAAAGACTGGACCAGTATGACTTGTTCGTAAGGGTTGCATGAAAAAGCCTCTTCTCACGGTTTAGGTTGGCAAGGCTGCATCTGAGCCACAGAACCTGAATGTTTAATACTTTGGATTAATTCACAGCTCATTTGTTATGGATGTGGAGTTTAATTAAATGTGTCACGTCTGCTTTTCCAGAAAATGGACACCGCAGGAGTCAAAGTGCTGGAGACAGCCGAAGACATCCAGGAACGTCGGCAGCAGGTTTTGGACCGCTACCGGCGTTTCAAGGAGCTGTCTATCATGCGCCGGCAGAAGCTGGAAGACTCTTACCGCTTTCAGTTCTTCCGGCGTGATGCTGATGAGTTGGAGAAGTGGATCCAAGAGAAGCTCCAGATCGCCTCTGATGAGAGCTACAAGGACCCCTCCAACCTGCAGGTCCGGTCACATCTGGAAATCTAGCAGAAATGCTGAAATGATGTGAATGTTGGATTGTAGTTCCTCCTCCAAATGTAGAAACATTTCTTTGTTACGCTGTCTCTCTGCAGGGTAAACTGCAGAAACATCAGGCCTTTGAAGCAGAAGTTCAGGCCAACGCAGGCGCCATCATCAAGCTGGACGACACCGGGAACCTGATGATCACTGAGGGCCACTTTGCCTCCGAGACCATTAGAGTAAGTCCACATGGTGGAGTTAGGCGCTTTATCCTGAGCCTGTTTACATGGACATCAACAGATTACCGTAATAATCATAACTGACACATCTACATCCATGTCTGGCTACTAATGTTCCCTGGCTTAGCACTCGCTGCTAATGTGAGAGCTTCGGTTTTAGCGCTAGTTGCCATTGTGGGAGTTAATAAGCTGCTAAACAGACCACATGTGAATGTTTGACCTTGTTTTTACTCCGACTTCCTGCTGCTTGTTCCGACTTCTTAATGGAAGATGTTGAAAAGACGGAAGCAACACAACCTAAATAAATCAGAAATATCAAGGTCTACATGCAGGAGGACGTCAAAGTTTGGGGGGAAATTTAGGTGTGTCCACCTGATTTCTCATAATCAGATCACTCTGTCTACATGATGACTGGAATAATCTGACTATTGCAGAATCAGATTTTTGGTGTGCATGTAAACAGGCTCAGTTTCATAATGTATTATAACATGGTGGGACTGCAGAGATAAAGTGAAGCTTTTTTTATCAGGGGTGTCCAAAGTAAGTCCTCAAGGTTTTCTGTCCTGCCGGTTTCCAGTGTTTACCTGCTCCGACACACTTGACTCAAATTCAGTGGATCCAACAGCCTCTGAAGTTCCGCACAATGACTCGTTGGTTTAAGTCAGGTGTGTCGGAGCAGGTAAACATTGAAAACCTGCAGAACAGCAGCTCTCGCGGACCAGAACTAGACACCCCTGATTTAGAAGCTAAGATGACCCACAGATGGAGCTGACTTTAACTCCTTGGATCTGGTTCAGTCCTACACGCCTTACCGGACTCAGCAAAGACCCATAGTTACAACCGTCAACATGGCTGAGTATATACAAGTGTGTTCTCCTGAGTGCTTCACTTACTTCTGACCTTCAGTGGACTTCATTGTTGGATTTTCTTTCAGCTCATGAAAGGCTGAAAACTTATTGTTTTCATGGAGAGATACAATAAAGACTCTTGACTTCACTTTTCCATTTTGTATTAAATGTTTGAATTAAAACCCACTTTGTCTGGTGTTAGAAGAAATAAACGTGTAATGTCTTGTCTCCTGTACCAGACCCGTCTGGAGGAACTCCACCGTCTGTGGGACCTCCTGCTGCAGAAGACCAAGGAGAAGGGCATGCGTCTGCTGCAGGCCCAGAAGTTGGTCCAGTACCTGAGAGAGTGTGAAGATGCTTTGGACTGGATCACTGACAAGGTCTGTGTTTTCACTCAGCTTTATTCCAGGTCTGATGGATGTCTGCTGGTCTTTATTTACTTCTTCTCGCCTTTTTTCAGATTGGCTGTAATTTGGACCTTGTTGGCATTTGTTATGAGTTACCATGCCAACCAGGGTTTTGACATTTTTGGTGCTGTTCTTGTTAACATTGAATTTCTCATGTTAAACTGGGCCTGTATGCATCCTGTTTTATTTATTTACCATATTGATTCAYSRTYTMWCAMATTKTCTMCTCAAACTGCMATACYCARWRCTGWKTRAAAMRTGGWATATWWATWTWAWATWWATATWCCAYKTTTYAMWCAGYWYTGAGKATKGCAGTTTGAGKAGAMAATKTGATARAGACGGTATAACATGTCAAGCGAGCTGATAATTTTTAAAAATAAAAGCCCTTGTACAGATTGCTCCATCCATCCATCCATTCNNNNTTTTTTTTTTTCTATCGCACCACACGTCTATCAATCCAGACGAATTATCTGCTGGCAGTAGTTAGCAGCAACTCACTCCCATGTGCAGAGTTGTGGTCTGCTTCAGCAAACTGATTAAGAACAGTTGGGATTGGTGGATCACTGCACGCAGTGTGTGTCAGGTACCCTTAAAATTATTGTACATTAGTATAAAGATGCTCAAACGATATATTTTGCTGCTCTAGGCAAAACATTTCCTTAAATTGGAGTTTAAACATTAATAAAATCAAAACGTTGACAGACGCTAGTTGGTTTTAATGGCTGAGATGGCCTTCCCGAGCCAGAACCATAAGAAACGGGAACCTTCCCGAGCCAGAACCATAGGAAACGGGAACCTTCCCGAGCCAGAACCATAAGAAACTGGAACCTTCCCGAGCCAGAACCTGTGTGTTTGTCTCTGTATTCAGAGGATCAACGTCCTGAAAAACAGGCTGTGCGTTAAAAATAATAATAATAATAAGCAATAATAATAATTATAATAATAATAATAAGCARTAATAATAATAATAATAAGCAGTAATAATAATAGGCAGGAATAATTCTCTCACACATACATTAAAGACATTTAATGCGGTCATGGTGTATAACATATTTCTGTAAAGTTCATGTTGGATATGCTGAGGCTGTGTTAGCCTCGCTTGGATTAGCCTCAACTAGATGCAGCTGGATTGTGTTAGTGGAACGGCTTGAGCCTTAATTCACAGATGGTGTTAGTTCAAGCGAGGCTTTCCCGATACAGCCTGGTTTTCTGTAGCTACGTTGGTGGAACATCCCCTGGTACAGAGTCCGAAAACATATGTTAGCACAAATGATGTCTCCCCGTGTCCACCCGACGGCATGAACACGGACAAATTACTAAAAGCTCACGTCTTACAGGTTCTACAACTTTAAGTTTCATCTTGCTATGACCAAGACTCACCGACAAAAGAAGACCCAATTAATGTTTGTAAAACATAGTCAATGTCTCACTTTTGCTGTCTTACTCCAAAACTTATATCCACCAGAATAAAACTGCCTTTAGTTAAACTACCTTTATCATTGTTATTTGGGAGCAGTTTCTTATCCAAAAATCCCAATGTTCTGCCCATTTTCAGTTTTACAGTTTTTTAAATGACTGGTTTTTCTTCTTCATAAGTGCCAGACAGAAAACGTCTCTTCATGTTAATGAAGCTGCTCTCTCCTGATTACATCAGACTCTGCTGCAGCAGGACCAGACATGGAGGAAGAGGCTGGACTGCAACCTCTGCATGTGGTTTCTCTGTGTTCAGTCAGTCAGCCAGAAGTTTGAGGAAAAAAATCTGCGTTAACGTACGATTAAAAAATGAACGATGTTAGTTAATCCGTTAATGTGATAACGCATTTACGTGCCCAGCCCTAATTGTAAGTAAAGATTTACAACATTAATACAGGAATTGTATATGTCAGTGCATATCAGTGATAAATGAATATGACAAATGACATTCACTATACGTTTCCATAAGCAAACTGCACAAGACTGTGCTTGACCAGTATCTTAATAACCAGCCTCTAATATAATAACTTATTACATTATTGGCTAAATTTTATTACTTTATTGGCTGTTATTATATTATTGCTACAGGTGTACGTCTCTCCTGAAGCTCCTCTAACACCATCTGAGGACGTCATCAGATCAGTTGTTACTGGTCTACAAGTCTAAACACAGGAAGCCATCTATCAACTTTCATGCAGTCAAAACTTGCTAAGAGCTGTTTGTTCCCCTGTAGGAGGCCATGGCCACCTCTGAGGAGCTGGGCCAGGACCTGGAGCATGTGGAGCTCCTTCAGAAGAAATTTGAGGAGTTCCAGACTGACTTGGCAGCGCACGAGGAGCGCGTGAACGAGGTGAACCAGCTGGCAGCCAAGCTGATCCAGGAAGCTCATCCTGAGGTCGAGCTCATCGTCCGGAAGCAGGAGGAGGTGAACGCAGCCTGGCAGCGCTTAAAAGGCCTGGCCCAGCAAAGGCAGGCCAAGCTGTTCGGAGCTGCTGAAGTTCAGCGCTTCAACAGGTAAAAACATCCGGAAAACACCTGTACAAGTATGTGTGTTACCCCTTCCATCACATTCACCTGTTCTTACCTGGAGTAGACTAAGAGCTGCTCTCCAAACAGAACTCATCCGTTCTGGTGTCTTTTCTGAGCTGGCATTATAAACATACTACAGACTGGAAAACATAATTGGACCACAGCCCAGACATTGGGACTGTCCCAGTCCAGGTTTTATCACAATAACACAGCAAATGAATGTTTACTGCTCTAAAACCTCTCCAGCAGTCCACCGAAACCCTGGCTGATGTTTCCTTTTCAGAGTCCTCATATTTTCCCATTCATATCTCCAAAACCACATAGTTTTAGTGCTGGTTGTTACACACTTTAACCTGAAAACCTGAGAGAGCAGGCTGTTCTGCTCATGCCTGAGTGCATCTTAACAGCCATGTTGCTTTTTACAGGATTCTCCAGCATGTCCTTGTTTTTAGACTTCAATTGGAGCATAAAGAAGTTGATTTCTTACAGCCACATTTTTACATAAAAAAACTAAACAAGCAGACCAAGAAGAGCAAAGAATGGCTTTGAGATTTAAGAGGAAAAAAGGGCAGTTTTGTCCAGAGAATAAAGAAAGGTCGGGGAAGAGGAGGCTGACTGAGTTGGATCAGTGATTGAACCTGCTGTGGTTGCCATTGTCCTTTCCATCCACCCAGTCAGTGAAATCTAAACCTGTCAGTGGTTTTCTGCAGGTGAAACCTGTAAAGGAGAAAGTACAGACAGTGGGTCTGACATCATGTTTCTGCTTCAGCTTATTGTCGGTGATAACAGAGTGTTTGGTTCCGACACAGAGACGTTGATGAGACCATCAGCTGGATCAAGGAGAAGGAGCAGCTGATGGCCTCTGATGACTTTGGTCGTGATCTGGCCAGCGTTCAGGCTCTACTACGGAAACATGAGGGTCTGGAGAGAGACCTGGCTGCTCTGGAGGATAAGGTAGGACATGTTCTGCTCTACACTGTGAAGAACAACCACACATTACTAACCTAATTCATTTTTATTTCACCAGGTTAACACTCTTGGTGGGGATGCAGAGCACCTGCAGCAGACACACCCCCAGAATGCTTCCCAGATCCACCTGAAGAAGGATGAACTCATCACCAACTGGGAGCAGATCCGAACTCTGGCTGCGGAGCGCCACGCCCGCCTCAATGACTCCTACCGGTAGACATCCCACCACCTTTACCTGAGCAGCACATTCACCAGATAAACCAGTAACTGATCATATTTATGAAGTCCTCTCTCTTACGTTTCAGGCTGCAGCGTTTCACAGCAGACTTCAGGGATCTGACCAGCTGGGTGACGGAGATGAAGGCCCTGATCAATGCTGACGAGCTGGCCAATGACGTGGCTGGAGCGGAGGCTCTGTTAGACCGTCACCAGGAGCACAAGGTAAACTTTCCTTCACTAGTTGGTCCTGAAGGCCAGACCGTAAAATGTGTTAATAGCAGCAATCACCATCAAACATTCCTGTTTCATTCCTTACATTTAGACTTTTTTTTACAAGTTTTATTGAAATTTAATGTAAATTGGGTTTTATGTGCCCAAAAATTCTGTTCATTTGTCTACATTTCAAAGAAAGAAAGTCTGAATAATCAAACTAGGTTCAAAGTTATTTTTGCGTTTTCTTGGCTTTTTACAGTTTTTTTTTCTTTTTATCTCTTAATAATTTAGAAAAAACACTGTCAACAAGCAGAAAAACATTAATTTAAACTTTTTAATTTCCATGTTTTTGGGATGAAATCAAACTGAATGAGATATTAAAAAAAATGAGTACGATGAAAATGATTAAAAATTTTAATCAGATTAATCACCACTTACAAATTATTCATGATTAATTATGGTTAATCACTATTCCTGACATGTGCTGTGCAGACCAGTGCTTACTTGTTTTTTTCTTCACTTTTTTACATTAGATGATCACTTTAGTTGTAATAATAAAAAAAAAAGAAGACCTTAAAAAAAAATCTCATTTGTGCGCCCCCCTCCCTCCCCCCACCAACTAAACTTTTCTAGACCCACACCCGCATATCTGGACTATAAATCCTTTCTACCACCTGTCGGCTACTTTATTAGAGAGGACGAAGCTGTTTATAATTTATTTATCTGAAACATCTGCACAGCACCAGTGATGAAGAGGAGACGTCCTCTTGCTTCCGTCACTGTGACACAGATCTGATTAACACGAGACTAATAAATGTTGCTAACTTTAGCTAGCGCGTTCAAGAACAGTACTTCTGGGTAAATATGTGCTGGTGTGAACTGGCGACAGACAAGCCAGTCAGCTGATCACCGAGGGAGGGGGAGGTCGTCACGCTGTGCAGAGTGTAGACGACTAGAACAGTAAAACTACGTGAAAGTTTTTTTGTTTTTTTTTTAGATGCTGGAAAAGTGCGGGTGTTGAACCCTCTCATCAGTAACGTGTGGCTGTTAAAACATTCTCATGTTCCACGTGTTTGATGCCCTCATATCCACGCAAAGAGCCGGTCGACTCACTTTTTCCATCTAGACACTTCTGTGTCCCGCCGTCATTAATGACATCTGCATTAAAAAGTTTAATGTAATTAACACATAAATTAGTTACCACAGTTAAGTTTTTTGTTGTTTTTTTTTGACAGCCTTAAAAACCCTTCTATAAATACTTTAAAAGTACAGACAGAAGCATAACTGGAAAGTTTGGAGTGTGGACGTGCTGCTGAAGTAGAGCGGATGGAAAGGGCCTTCAAAGTTTTGTATTGAAGTAAAAAAGATAAAAAAATCAGGACTGACTAGGTGATGAACAAGCTGTTTTTCTGCTGTGTCACATCCTAAACACAAAGTGCATCGATGTGACACTTTAAACACGGAGTGTTTTATGGCTAGGGAGAGATCGACGCCCATGAGGACAGTTTCCGAGCCACAGACGAAGCTGGACAGGCCTTACTCAACACAGGACACTATGCTTCTGAGGAGGTGAAGGAGAAGGTGAGGACGTCACCACGTCTAGGTTATATTTTATTCCTGGGCACTGATTCTGTCAGGGTTGACATGCATGTGTTGGCGTTGTGATAGCTGGGTATCCTGGCTGAGGAGAAGGAGTCCCTGCTGGAGCTGTGGGAGCTTCGTAGGCAGCAGTACGAGCAGTGCATGGATCTGCAGCTCTTCTACAGGGACACGGAGCAGGTGGATAACTGGATGAGCAAGCAAGAGGTAACAAACACCAAAAATCAGCTGGTCTGTAGAAGTAATGTGCAGGTTGATGATGATATTCCGGGTGTTTTGTAGGCGTTCCTTCTGAATGAAGACCTCGGCGACTCCCTGGATAGTGTTGAGGCACTGTTAAAGAAACACGAGGACTTTGAGAAGTCACTCAGTGCTCAAGAGGAGAAAATCACAGTAAGTTTCTCATTTCATCCCAGTTTGGAATTTCCCACTTCGCCCTGTGGTTTTTGAGCTGGTAATCACTCCCATGCACGTCTGTAGGCTCTGGATGAATTTGCTACCAAACTGATTCAGAACAATCACTACGCTAAAGAGGACGTGGCGACCCGGAGAGATGCTGTAAGTACAAGTGTCATTGAGCTGCATGTAGAAACCACCTGAAAAATGACCAGGAAACAGTCCAAAAATCACTTCTATGCGTTTCCAGCTCCTCAGCCGCCGCAACGCTCTTCATGAGCGCGCTCAGTCTCGCCGTGCTGCCCTGGAGGACTCTTTCCACCTCCAGCAGTTTTTTAGAGACTCTGATGAGCTGAAGAGCTGGATCAATGAGAAGATGAAGACGGCTACTGACGAGTCTTACAAGGTATCTTCAGCAGTACTCTGTTTACTCTTTTAAATTATTTCCATCGTGTTTTTTGGTTGCCTGATTATGCAGCTTCTGTGTCTACTCTCTGACCACAGGATCCCTCCAACCTCCAGGGCAAGGTGCAGAAGCACCAGGCCTTCGAGGCAGAGCTGTCGGCCAACCAGAGCCGCATCGATGCCCTGCAGAAATCTGGCCAGGAGCTGGTGGATGGGAAGCACTACGCCTCCACTGAGGTGGCCGGCCGCATGGAGGAGGTCAGCTCTCAGTGGAAGAAGCTGCTGGAAGCCACTGAGCTCAAAGGTACCACGTGGAGGTTTTTAAACCTGAATTTACATTGAATGTAAACATTTTAACATGTAAATAAAAGAGCATAAACTGGGGTGAACAACCAGACCCTACAGGAGTCTTCTCTGGTTTATTTCCTGATGGATATGTTTATTTTTATCTGTAGGGATCAAGCTACGTGAGGCCAACCAGCAGCAGCAGTTCAACAGGAACGTGGAGGACATTGAGCTCTGGCTGTATGAAGTTGAAGGCCACTTGGCATCAGATGATTATGGAAAAGACCTGACAAGTGTCCAGAACTTACAGAAAAAACATGCCCTGCTGGAGGCTGACGTGGCTGCTCACCAGGTACTTCATACTGGACACAAGTCACCTGGGCTCACAGATCTTATTCATTATTTACATTCAAGCTGAAAGTCATTTTCTATGAAAGTAAAACACAGTGTTGTCAGAGGGTGATCTAAATAACATCGTCCAGAACATTTATGAATCCTTACATGACCGTGTCTGGTAGGACCGAATTGACGGCATCACCATCCAGGCTCGGCAGTTCCAGGAAGCTGGACACTTTGATGCTGAGAACATCCGCAAGAAGCAGGAGGCTCTGGTAGTCCGATACGAAGCTCTGCGTGAACCCATGGCTGCACGCAAACAGAAACTGTCTGATTCCCTCAGGCTCCAGCAGCTATTCAGAGATGTTGAGGATGAAGAGACGTGGATCCGTGAAAAGGAGCCCATTGCTGCCTCGACCAACAGAGGTATGACGTTTGTCCTGCTATCAGTTCACAAATAAATGATGAGCTGGGTCTTGGTGGTGAAACCCAACATCCCTGATTCATTCAAATGACTGATGAGAAAAATGGATGTTTTTCTCAGGCAAAGACTTGATTGGTGTCCAGAACCTGCTGAAGAAGCACCAGGCTCTGCAGGCTGAGATCACAGGACATGAACCTCGCATTAAGGCTGTCACCCAGAAGGGAGAGGCCATGGTGGACGAAGGTATGGCTTTAATTTTTGTCTTCATCAGAACGTTTGAACTTCTTAAAGCAGCTGATATGTCCTACCTCGTGATCAGGTCACTTTGCTGGAGAGGATGTTAAGGCTAAGCTGGCTGAGCTACATGGACGCTGGGACCTGCTGAAGTCCAAGGCCTCCCAGAGAAGACAGGACCTTGAGGACTCTCTGCAGGCCCAGCAGTACTTTGCCGATGCCAACGAAGCTGAGTCTTGGATGAGGGAGAAGGAACCCATCGTTGGGAGCACAGACTACGGGAAAGATGAAGATTCAGCCGAGGTACATGAAGAATGATTAACATCTGCTTGATGTTTTAGACAGTATATCATGTTGAGATTCTTATTTTGACTCTTTTTCGCAGGCTCTGCTGAAGAAGCACGAGGCCCTGATGTCTGATCTCAGTGCTTATGGAAGCAGCATCCAGGCCCTGAAGGAGCAGGCCCAGACCTGCAGGGTAGGATCAGAGCTCCACCACAGCCTGGTGTTGAATGTCACCGCTGCAGTTAACTAGCTAAACATCCTGCAGTTAACTAGCTAAACATCCTAACAAGCTAAACGTCCTGCAGTTAACTAGCTAAACATCCTAACAACCTAAACGTCCTGCAGTTAACTAGCTAAACATCCTAACAACCTAAACGTCCTGCAGTTAACTAGCTAAACATCCTAACAACCTAAACGTCCTGCAGTTAACTAGCTAAACATCCTAACAACCTAAACGTCCTGCAGTTAACTAGCTAAACATCCTAACAACCTAAACGTCCTGCAGTTAACTAGCTAAACATCCTAACAACCTAAACGTCCTGCAGTTAACTAGCTAAACATCCTAACAACCTAAACGTCCTGCAGTTAACTAGCTAAACATCCTAACAACCTAAACGTCCTGCAGTTAACTAGCTAAACATCCTAACAACCTAAACGTCCTGCAGTTAACTAGCTAAACATCCTAACAACCTAAACGTCCTGCAGTTAACTAGCTAAACATCCTAACAACCTAAACGTCCTGCAGTTAACTAGCTAAACATCCTAACAACCTAAACGTCCTGCAGTTAACTAGCTAAACATCCTAACAACCTAAACGTCCTGCAGTTAACTAGCTAAACATCCTAACAACCTAAACGTCCTGCAGTTAACTAGCTAAACATCCTAACAACCTAAACGTCCTGCAGTTAACTAGCTAAACATCCTAACAACCTAAACGTCCTGCAGTTAACTAGCTAAACATCCTAACAACCTAAACGTCCTGCAGTTAACTAGCTAAACATCCTAACAACCTAAACGTCCTGCAGTTAACTAGCTAAACATCCTAACAACCTAAACGTCCTGCAGTTAACTAGCTAAACATCCTAACAACCTAAACGTCCTGCAGTTAACTAGCTAAACATCCTAACAACCTAAACGTCCTGCAGTTAACTAGCTAAACATCCTAACAACCTAAACGTCCTGCAGTTAACTAGCTAAACATCCTAACAACCTAAACGTCCTGCAGTTAACTAGCTAAACATCCTAACAACCTAAACGTCCTGCAGTTAACTAGCTAAACATCCTAACAACCTAAACGTCCTGCAGTTAACTAGCTAAACATCCTAACAACCTAAACGTCCTGCAGTTAACTAGCTAAACATCCTAACAACCTAAACGTCCTGCAGTTAACTAGCTAAACATCCTAACAACCTAAACGTCCTGCAGTTAACTAGCTAAACATCCTAACAACCTAAACGTCCTGCAGTTAACTAGCTAAACATCCTAACAACCTAAACGTCCTGCAGTTAACTAGCTAAACATCCTAACAACCTAAACGTCCTGCAGTTAACTAGCTAAACATCCTAACAACCTAAACGTCCTGCAGTTAACTAGCTAAACATCCTAACAACCTAAACGTCCTGCAGTTAACTAGCTAAACATCCTAACAACCTAAACGTCCTGCAGTTAACTAGCTAAACATCCTAACAAGCTAAACGTCCTGCAGTTAACTAGTTTAGCCTCCTGCAGTTAACTAGCTGAACCTTCTGAGTTAAGTACCTACATATCCTGGAGTTAACTAGCTTAATATCCTGGAGTTAACTAGCTTGAATGAGTAACCGTGCTTTTATTCTAACAGCAACAAGTGGCTCCAACAGATGATGAGACTGGGAAGGAGCTGGTTCTGGCTCTGTATGACTACCAGGAGAAGAGTCCCAGAGAGGTCACCATGAAGAAGGGGGACATCCTGACTCTGCTCAACAGCACCAACAAGGTAAAAACCTCCGAACTGGAGTTAATGGGAGCTTGATGGGCTGAGTTTAAGCTGATGAATGTGTTCCAGTTTGATTAGTTTATTTTAATCCCATCAAGAAAGAAACACGGTTAACAGTGAAGAAGAAAATGTCACATATTCAAAATTAGTTATGCACTTGTTTTTGAATGAAGGAGCAGCAGGAAAAAAGGAAGCTCTGCTAACATCTAAAATCTTTTTTCCAACTTGACCTTGATTTTACAGAAAAAAATAAATTAATCTGTAAAATCAAACGTCAGAGTAAAGTTTTAACTTAACAAAACAAAGAAATCGTAAAGTTAAGACTAAAAACACAAACCAAACAAATAAATGACTTTCCTAATATTAATATTTTTATTTTATTAATCCCTTTGTTCAGACCAGCAGTTTATAGATAAACAGAAATATGATGAATTTCAAGGTGACTCAAGTTTAATTATCTAAATGAACAGAAACCGTTTGTTTTTTCATTTTTGTGCTCAAAGATTTTTATCTTCACACCACCGAGACAAAAGAAGCCGTTTATTCTTTGTTTTTTAATTTGACCGTAAATTCATCATTAACCCTTTTTTTTTTTTTTTTTTTTTTTGTAATATTAAACCAGAATTTGATGCGTTATCGTTTCCATCAGCGATGGAAATCAGTGATGATCAATCCCCCGATCAGCTTCATTCATAAAACATCAGAGATGTGATGAAGAGCACAGATCAGAAAACTGTTCATGACTTACTGGTACCACTAACATGTTAGTTTAATTCGTCTCGATAAAATCTTTTTTAATGTCTTTCTCGTGTAAATGACATAGTTCTATAATTAGAGGTTAACCCAACGAGCGTTTCTCTTAATGCATTCACTTAAAAATGAAATAGTTAGTTTTTTTCTGAATTAATGACATCATTTTAGCAGCAAGGCCTGTCCAGAGTGTAGCAGCTGCTGGGACTGGATTCATACCCTGATGGAGGCATCAGGAGGCAGTCGGAGGTCCAGTGCCTTGCCCAGGGACACTGCTCCTTCTGAGGCCTGAATATCTCAGATTTATGGTCTTATTGTAGACGTCTTGGTTCTGACTGGCGGCTGCATTGACTGGATTTAAATGTTGTTAATGCTGCCCTTCACCTCTCTCTCCTCCATCCTGTAGGACTGGTGGAAGGTGGAGGTGAATGATCGTCAGGGCTTCGTTCCTGCTGCCTACGTGAAGAAGCTGGACCCGACCCAGTCGTCCTCCAGGGAGAACCTGCTGGATGAACACGGCAGCATCGCCATGCGCCAGGATCAAATAGAGAATCAGTAAGAAAGGAAGACGCTTGACGTTTCCATGTTTGGACGAGGACTAACACGTTTCTCCTTCCTGCCAGATTTACTCATTCGCCTTCAGTTCTCTAACATCCTGTCTCTTCTGTCCTCTAACTCCTTAACCTTCCTCTTCCTCGCCTCGGTGCAGGCTTGTCACCAAGGAGGCCTGCAGCGTTTCTGTACGCATGAAGCAGGTGGAAGAGCTGTGAGTAGGAGCCAGCGTCCTACTGCTTTCTGTTGTGATTGTGATATCATTAACCACATCCTGACACCACCCCTCCCCCTGGATAAATATATATCTTCCCTCCCCCTTTGTTTGGTGAAACTTCTATTCACTAAGGATAGAAGAACATGTCTCCTCCCCGGTTTCACCATGAGTTTTCATTTTACCAGCTATTAGTCAGACAAGCTTCCTTCATCCACCGTCCTTCAACAATCATTGAGATGATGATGTTTGCTGCCTCAGATCAGCTCAGATGAACAGAAACTCACCTTAGTTCCAGATCCACATCCACACCAGGAAAACTCCACATTTCTCTTTGTTTTAGTGGACGGAAGCACAAGTACATTATCAAGAAGTTTATTACATTTACATGATGTAGTTATTTTATTTAATTCATTTTAACAGGCGGTGCGCATTTTTTTTTGTTTTTTTTTTCCTGCTGCAGCGGTGATGATGTCATCAGGAGAGAGCGGGTTTATTAAATGAGTAGGTTTTCTGTCTGGAACTTAAGAAAGAAGAGGA
>CM047993.1:28007994-28032049 GCA_026261665.1 Melanotaenia duboulayi
AAAACTCCTTTAGAGACGCAGATGTTACGCATATATATTGTGAAAGTGGTGAACCCCCCCCAAAAACCACGTTATCCTCCTTATTTATCGAGACTCTGACAGTTTTCCAGCCATTTCGAGGATGCTGTAAGATGACCCATTTGATATGTCAGACGATTAATCACTAAGTCATCGTATGGGGGCGGGGTCACGAACACCAGTGCACCTTACCTTCGGGGTTGTGGCTCGTTTGAAAACCACTGGTAAACACAGACTGAAGTCAGATCTATCAAGTCAGAAAGAGAAAAAACAGAACAAGTTATCCCCTGACTTGGAAATGTTTTTACTAAACCTCACGTGGAAAAAGTGTGAATTTTAATTACTTTTAATAATATATTAGTTAATATCTTCTATTTTATTTTCTTATTTACATCATTCATCCTGCAGGCCAGATTGCTGCCTCTGGTGGGTCAGTTTTGGCCCCCGGGCCGTACATTTGACACACCTGATGTGGACAAAAGGAAAGTCCTAGACATCAGGATGTCTCTGAAATCATTCATTTCATATTCTTGAGTTCGACATCATGAAGCTGCTTTAGTCTTTCCTCTTCTGTCTTGTGGCATGTTCAGTAACTCAGTAGCAGCAGGCGAGTGTTCTCCGGGTTCTCTGGTTGACGTTGTCTTCTCTGCTGAAGGTACGGGACTCTGCTAGAACTGGGAGAAAAACGGAAAGACATGCTGGAGAAGAGCTGCAAGAAGTTCATGTTGTTCCGTGAAGCCAACGAGCTCCAGCAGTGGATCAACGAGAAGGAGAACGCTCTGACCAATGAGGAGGTGGGCTCTGACCTGGAGCAGGTCGAGGTCCTGCAGAAGAAGTTTGATGACTTCCAGAAGGTAACATCTGCTCGGCTTTCCTCCTTTTTTTCCTCATGTGTTTATAAAACCTTCTGAATTACTTGGGAATGTTTTGGTCAATGAAACATAAACGTTGGATCGTAGCACAATGAGTTGAACGAAGATAAAGACGTAGATTTAACGAAGCCAGCCATCTGTTTACATACATAACAAGATGATGTGGAGTTTTAGGTTCCCCGATCTCTGCTCTTGGCTAAAGCGTGTGTTGTTTTTTTTTTTTAAGGACTTGAAAGCCAATGAATCTCGTCTGAGGGACATAAACAAGGTGGCATCAGAGCTGGAGTCTGAAGGCCTCATGGCTGAGGAGGCTCCCATGGTCCAAGCTCAGGTGAGCTTCATGTCTACCAGTCAGGTGTGAGTTTCCCTCTGAGCTGTCCTGGTTCAGCTGTGCCATCCTGGAGCCTTCACGATTCGATTCACGGTGCTACGATACAGTTTTTTAAACGATTTTCAATGCATTGTTTTTCCCCAGAATCCATTAATTCAAGTAACCAAACAAATTTATCTGCACTATCCTTTATTTATGCCAAACCATGAATAAATCCAACAAATATCAAACATATTATTCAGAATCTTCCGTGGAATCTCAGGAAAAAGTGTTAGAAATAGTTATGAAGAACAAGCGGCAGCTTCTTCTCAGACCTGGGGCAGGAACACATGAGGTGCTGTCGTATGATTCTAGCACTACGGTTACATTTTGGCTTTAAACACCATAAATATGGAATAAATCTTGTCCAGGTCTTGTCTGTTCTCCTTTCCATAATTTCTCATCGCATTGAATAGAATGAATGAATAATAGTAAAGTCACCGAATTTCTATGTTTTTTGTCTGTTTGTAGCAACAAGAACTGCTCGGCTCTGCGCCTGGAAAGGTTGAAATCATTTTTCTACTTTATTTTAATTTTGTATCATTCAAACCAGAATAAACTTTAACTGTGGACTTAATGTTGATTGAACAGGATGAAGCGGATACAAAGACTGCCTCACCGTGGAAGGTAAGCTTCATTTAAAACAAACATCTACACAAATGTCTTCTGGTTTTGGTCCTTAAAAAGAAATCTCCCACAGATGTGACAGCTGATCCGCTCTGGTCAGAAACTAGCGGTGTTTTTCCATCACATGGTACAGTACGGTTTCCTCTGGTCGTCGTGCTGCGACCCATCACAGCTGTCTTGGTTCAGCCGGAATTAGGGGTGTGTGGTCGCACTGGTGCACCTAACAGGTCTAGATGAAGGACTTTAATTATCTCTGTGAACATCTGTGTATTCTGTGTTCATTCCCTCCTTACCCGAGCTCAGTGAAGAATAACCCCGTGATGAAACTAAGAGAAGGGGTGGGTCTTCACCTCTGATTGGCTCTGGTCCACAGCTGTTTGTTGGTTTGAAAACAACAAAGAACGACACAGACGAGAACTGCAGAAGCTGACATTGATTGTAAAATGTAGAATATACGTGGTTGTCATCGATTACCCTCATTAATTTAATAGTTTTTCCACCAGGCCTGAGCAACATGAAGCAGAAAAGCTGGATGAGAGCTGAATGTGTTTGAAATGCAATCCCCGTCTACAAGTCACCTGCACTGACTCAGCTCACGTCTCCCCCACAAGTCCAGCAGTGGCTAACCGATTATAAAAAAACGCTACGCAGCTCTAGTATATAGATATGGTGTGAATGTTAATAAAACCTACAGAGAATATGGGATGTATTTTAAGCCGTAATAGGACTGTTATTCCTATAATGCCGGTAGATTCCGCTTGTTCAGCTGTGCGTTCCCGCGATGACGCAAATAAGAGCTTCTTTCCACAGAATTCCAGTCCAAGTAGATAATTATGATAAAGATTAAACATGAATCAAGAGGAGGGAAATCTGCCAGAAGCAGCACAACCTCATGAAATATTTCAAAATTTGTAAGGTTTAATTTAGTTTGTTTTTTTTAACGTTTTTAATCCAAATAAAAACATAAAAATAAAGACAAAACATTTTTCTAAACCTCATTATTGTTTACAGTAACTTAAATAACTAACAATGTTTCTGTGTAATGATCAGAAAAATGTATTAAAATGAGCTCCTGAGAGCGACGCTGTAAAAATTTAGATGCTCCTCAATTTTTTGGTGTTCCCAAAAAGTTAGTCCGGAGCCCTGCGTCAGTCTGCAATCTTTTAATCTGCTTTGTGTAAATTTTCCAGCGGACTCAGACGGCTTCAGCGAACAGGGAAGTGTGACTGTGTGTTCAGCTGCAGCCCTGTTTGATCCCACATGTGATGACTCTGACCAATCACAGCTCTGCTTCGTGCCACCGTACAGAATCAGCTGGGCTCACTAGGAGCCACAGCTAGTATCCGGGTGTTAGGACAACACCGTACTGTACAATGTTAAGGAAAAACTCCTGACCAGGTCTTTTGAGCCCAGTGTAGTGGTTTACTGCAGTTAAGAAAGTCCTCCTCGTGAAATCAGACTATGATGATGTCACATTAACCATGATGATGTCACCTCAATCATGATGATGTCACATTAATCAATGGAAAATGATTAAGCAAACACCATGATTAACTTCAAAATCCTCTTAAGATCCTTGGAATCTTAGAGAATTTTCTATTGCCTCGTCTCCAAGGTCACTTCCGGTGGCCTTGTTTGATTCATTATAATCCAGTGTTTGAGGCTTGTCAGCTGTTTCCATGGTAACCATGATCACAGTACCTCCTGATTAGTGTAAATGTTTGGTTGTGATTAAACCAAGCCTTGAATCAGGATGAATCATAAGTCTTGACGAGTTTGGTGTTTTCTTCTTTTTCTTCTTTCTTTAATTATTTATGTTTCATTCATTCTGGATCGTAGACTGTACGCTTGGGTGTTCAAACAACGGCTAACTTTAATTCAATCAAGGTAAGTCCCAGTCAGACGGTCCTGTCTATGTTCACCTTTCTGATCAGAAAACTAACCTTGTTTTCCTGATGTCATGTGATCGTGTCTTCTGGCCTCCGAACCCCGACTCGTATCATGTTGGTATTCGTTTAATCCAGCAGAAGTGATCATAACGATGTTTTAGTTTCTTTGTCCTTGTTCTATCATGTTCGTCTCATCGTCTTCACCATCCACCATGTTTGTTTGTTCCCAGATACATAGACGTTATCATCAGAAACACTCTTTAATCAGTTATCGCATTGACTTGATTAATCTGAAGTTAAACATTTCATGAACATCCCTCTCGTAAAGTTAAAGTTGGTCCAGCTGTTAATTGCTGAAGACTTCATCTCTGCTCTGAGCTCACATTTCACCAGTAAAATCAGAGGGAACCAGGTGGATCTGACTCAGACACCAGGATCGTGACTGGTTTGTTTCGTGCAGGATCTGAACAACCGCTGGAGGTCCTTACAGCAGCTGGCTGAAGACCGGAGCAACATGCTGGGCAGCGCCCACGAAGTGCAGCGCTTCCATAGGTACGCCTGACAATGTGAAGCTGCAGGTGATGTTCATGCTCAGTCTGAAACATGGAGCACATTTCCAGTTCTGGCAACTAGTCTGAGTTTAAAGAACCACCACCACATTTCCAGTTAGTTAGATCTGAGGTTCCTCTTTGGAGACATCAGGAACACCACAGTTTTCTGTGTCTGTCAGGGATGCTGATGAAACCAAGGAGTGGATTGAGGAGAAGAACCAGGCCCTGAACACGGATAACTACGGTCATGACCTGGCCAGCGTCCAAGCTCTGCAACGCAAACACGAAGGCTTTGAAAGAGACCTGGCAGCCCTGGGTGACAAGGTCAGATGACCCCGACTGGAAACCAGATGTTTCATACCTGTAGAGGCTGTTTTTACCTCTTCTCTCTCTGCAGGTGAATTCTCTCGGAGAGACGGCGGAGCGTCTGATCCAGTCCCACCCGGAGGCGGTGGATGATATTCAGGAGAAATGCACCGAGCTGAACACCGCCTGGAGCAGCCTGGTGGGACGAGCTGACCAGCGCAAGGACAAGCTGAGCAACTCTCACGACCTACAGCGTTTCCTGTCAGACTTTAGGTGAGCAGAACGTCTGAACTCCGTCTCCACTAAGTTGTGGTTCAGGACTAGAACTAGATCCAGGTCTGAGCTGAGCTGAAACTGGATGTCTGAAACAGCCGTGGCTGCCTCGCTGAACCTTGTTTCCAAACACTGACCAGTTTATTCTCCGTGTTTCAGATGGGATCTATAAATATTAGATCATATGACAAAGTTATTCTCCTTCATCTCCACAGAGACCTGATGTCCTGGATCAATGGCATCCGAGGACTGGTGTCCTCAGAGGAGCTGGCCAAAGACGTGACAGGAGCTGAGGCCCTTCTAGAGAGACATCAGGTGCCTGATGTCTCCTGATGTCTCCTCTCTGATATCTCATCTCCCTATCCTGCAGCTCATTTCTGATCTAATGCCGTCTGTTTTTCATCCTTTTGTCTTCCAGGAGCACCGGACTGAGATCGATGCTCGTGCTGGGACCTTCCAGGCCTTTGAGCAGTTCGGTCAGCAGCTTCTGGCTCAGGGCCACTATGCCAGTCCTGAGATCCAGCAGAAACTTCAGGCTCTGGACCACGAGCGTGCTGACCTGGAGAAGGCCTGGGTTCAGCGCCGCATGATGCTGGACCAGTGCCTGGAGCTCCAGGTAATCTATCATCCTGAAACGAGCATGTAGACCCTGTCCTTCTTTCCTTCATCCCTGAGAGCCGTGTTGTCCTCTTCAGCTCTTCAACAGGGACTGCGAGCAGGCTGAGAACTGGATGGCGGCTCGGGAAGCCTTCCTCGCCAGCGATGATAAGGGCGACTCCCTGGACAGTGTGGAGGCCCTCATCAAGAAACATGAAGACTTTGACAAGGCCATTAATGTCCAGGTCCGGTAAACATTCACAGAGAAAATCTTTAACGTTAAGCAGAGTTATTGTGGAAATAAATAACTTAAGTTTCTGTTCAGGAGGAGAAGATCGCTGCTCTGCAGTCCTTCGCTGATCAGCTGATTGGAGCGGACCACTACGCCAAACCTGAGATCTTCAACCGCTGCAACGAAGTCCTGGACCGGTAAGAAACATCAGGGGGCTCCTTGCATATCTGTAGATAATGTAAGAACATCGCGGATCTAGAGAGCCACCAAAAAGCATGTCTCAGGTCCAGGTGGAGGACTCTTATCTGGAGGTGTTCATTCCCGCCTTACCGAGCTCAGGGAATAATGACACCCCGATAAAACCAGGTAAAGGCAGAGAAGAGGTGGGTCTTCCCCTCTGATTGGTTCTGATCTACAACTGTACACCGTTTCATGTGTTGGTTTGTGACTGGTGCACGTCAGAGATCCAGAACAATGAAGAACCACACAATCCCAGAGAATCCCAGAAACTGGAATCAGTTAAAAAACATGTAATAAGGTGGAATTTGCTCCTATGTGCCTATAATCTGTTATCTCATGGTTCGTTAACCAAATGAAGAAAATCTGGATAAGAGATGAATAGATTTTAACCTCTGCAGCCTTCCATCTGCATGATGTCACCTGAACTGACTGAGATCACGTCTCCCCCGGAAGTTCAGCTCTGAGAAAACATGAAGAAGCTGCATGTGTTTGTGGTGAAGCATCAGGCTGAGAATATTCTGGCTGATAAACCAGGAGGAAACCAGACTCACCCTGAGTGTTTGAGCTGCGCCTGGAGGCTGTCCTGGAGAACATCCTGGAGAAGATCCTGGAGAAGATCCTGGAGGCTGTCCTGGAGAACATCCTGGAGAGGATCCTGGAGGCTGTCCTGGAGAACGTCCTGGGGAACATCCTGGAGAACGTCCTGGGGAACATCCTGGAGAATGTCCTGGAGAATGTCCTGGAGAAGATCCTGGAGAAGATCCTGGAGAACGTCCTGGAGAATGTCCTGGAGAAGATCCTGGAGGCTGTCCTGGAGAAGATCCTGGAGAATGTCCTGGAGAAGATCCTGGAGAATGTCCTGGAGAATGTCCTGGAAGCTGCCTTGTGTTAGTTTATTAATTGTTGCCGACGTGACTGCTGTGTATTTAAAAAAAAACAAAAAAAACAAAGAGCTGCTTCAGCAGCCACAAACATGGTTTAGAATATTGTTTAAGAGGAGCGGAGTTCTACCAGACTTCAGTCCCAGGATGAAAACAATCATGAAAAAGATTAAAGTCTGGAGGGAAATTTTCCAGAAGCCTCCTGTTTCGCAGCAGCATGGTTTGACTTGCTGGAGATGTTTAGTTTCATTCAGTTCAGTAATGCTAGAACTGAGTTTCTACCTAACATTTGTTCTTCAAATAAAGATCCACGTTTCGAACCTCATTCTGGTTCAGTCATGTTTCACCATCAGTGTATTTGGATAAGGATCAGAAGGAAATCCTCAAATGGATTAAATGTGGGGCTGAGGGCGACGCAGGGAAAGTTAGTTTTAACCAATGCAGAGAGTCAGACTGGTGTCCTGAATCTGTCTGATGACCATCTCATCTTTAGAAGTGATGGAGCTGCCAGACCATTACGTAATACAGACAGACGTTTGGTCCTGGATCAGGTTTTAAAACCAGCTCTTTGGATCTGAATTGTCTTTTTTTATTTTAACTTGTGTCCCGCTTTCTGTGCAGACTAAAGATGTGAGATACAGCAGGAACTTCAGACCTTCAGTCTCAGAACCTCCAACCAGATCAGATTCAGATGCTTGTCTTGTCTTTTAAAGGTGGCGCCGGCTGAAGGCCCAGATGATTGAGAAGCGCTCCAAACTGGGAGAATCCCAGACCCTGCAGCAGTTCAGCCGGGATGTGGACGAGATAGAGGCCTGGATCAGTGAGAAGCTCCAGACTGCCACCGATGAGTCCTACAAGGATCCCACCAACATCCAGGTACACCTGTGGTTCTCTGCTGGCTCGTCCTTCAGGTGTCATGAACAGATGAGTAGATGTTAGTTCAGACTGATGGTACCTCATCAGGTAACTGAATGTTTTATCCGTCCTCTCGTCTTGTCTGAAGTGAAACTGAATTATCTTTTACTGTCTTGTTTTTTTTCTAGCTGTCCAAGCTGCTGGTAAGTCTGCGTAGTGTGTAAGCTGACTAACAGATGACGTCCATGTGTCTCCGTCTGCTGTTTGTGTAGATAGAAAGCAAACATCCCTCCATTCTCAGTTTGTCCCTCATCAGCACAGTTGAATACCGGCTTCTTTTCCTTTTCTTCAGGATTGTTTTATTCATTGAAGGGTTTGTCTTAGTTTTTTCAGTTTCTTGGTGAGAAGTTATGTTTAAGTTTGCTTCAGAGGTTTGAATCCAGACTGAAACTGATCTAAAAGGAGAATTCCTAAAAGAAAGCTGCAAGTTTTGAGACCTGCAGCTGTTTTTGGAAAGCTGGATCCAAACTGGAAGTAGCTTTCATAGTGACTCTTCCTCCTGGTTTATCTTCAGTGTTGCAGAAGCTGCTGACATTTTGTGTTCTCCATGTGTGTTGGTGTTTAGACGTTCTCCATCGTTAATGTTCTGTTGAACCTCCGTGTTTTGGTTCCACTAATGGCTAATTCACATTTCAAGCTGCTTCAGATCGGTTAATTTCTGCTTTCTGCTCCATCTTATGTGTCAAACATGGCTCATTTCATCAGTTTGTGGTTATCATGCTGTCTTTGCCCCCCTCCCTTCCCAGAGCAAGCATCAGAAACATCAGGCATTTGAAGCTGAGCTTCACGCCAATGCCGACCGGATCCGTGGAGTGATTGAAACCGGGAATGCCCTGATTCAGAGAGGAGCCTGTTCCGGCAGCGAGGATGCAGTTAAGGTCCGTTCACGTCGACTTCTGTCATCTGCTGAAGCCGAACGTCTGTTTGAAAATGTCTGTGAGAAAACCTGATGTTCCCTCAAGTTAACAGAGCCAACACACCAGGCATGTCGGAGATATCTCAATGTTCTGCTTTGGATTTTAAAATTTTTCATCACGTTTCATCAGGTTTTTAGCACAAACACAGCTGTGTGTTTGTAAAACCAGAACGTACAAAAACAATGTAGATCATCTGAACAGCTGATTTACTTGGCAGGTCAACTTTATTTAAAAAAACAAGCGTTAGCCAGTGCTGCACGAGGTGTGAAAACAAGTGTTGGTTCGTCTCTGACTGTAAAACAGAAACTAATCATCTTCTTCAGAGGAGCCACTTCTTCGGTTTGTTCTTTAAAACAAACTCCAGGATGGTTTTCTTCTTTCATGTGATCATAAATAAGTCTGTAGAAGTGAAGAGCTGATTCCAAATCCAGCTTTGTTCTGGTTCTCAGGCCCGTCTCGGCGCTCTAGACGATCAGTGGCAGTTCCTGGTCAACAAGTCAGCAGAGAAGAGCCAGAAGCTGAAGGAAGCCAACAAGCAGCAGAACTTCAACACTGGCATCAAAGACTTTGACTTCTGGCTGTCTGAGGTCAGATCCTGGTCAACATACACACTGGCAGTCTGAACCTGGTGGACTGACCCTGATGGTCTGAACATGGTGGTCTGTGTTTCAGGTTGAAGCTCTTCTTGCTTCTGAGGACTACGGCAAAGATTTGGCCTCAGTCAACAACCTGCTGAAGAAGCACCAGCTGCTGGAGACGGATATCTCTGCTCATGAGGTTAGTAGTCTTCATCTGGGAACACCGGGACCTAACGGGACCAGACTGGTCCTGAGATGACCCAACAGGATACAGCAGAACTCGACATACATGACAGGACTGGATGGGACCCAACAGATCCTAACAGATCCTAACAGGACCTGACGGGACCTGACAGGACCAGACATGACCCGACATGACTTGACAAAACCCAACATGACACGATGGGTCCTAACAGGACTTGATGGGACCTGGCAGTGTTTGTTGGGACAGGACTTTACAGGACCTGTTAATGACTGGGATGTACTTGCTGTGAACACAAGCATACATCAGTGTTCCTCTACGTTTGTGTAAATACTTCAAACAACGGAAGCATGACGCAGCAAAAACACTCAATACTGGAGTTAACCACTAGGGGGAGTACAGTGCATCAACCATCATCGTGCCAAACGATCGCTAGGAATGCGTGGCAGCCATGATACGTGTATGGACGTATCGCTAACAGCCAGAATATCCCAGCCCTTAGAAAACATTTCAGTGTCCACAGACCTGATGAGCTGTCTGTGATCCGTCCTCAGGACCGTCTGAAAGACCTGAATGGCCAGGCCGACAGTCTGATGGCCAGCAACGCCTTCGACACGTCGCAGGTGAAGGACAAACGCGACGCCGTCAACGGGCGCTTCGCTAAAATCAAGAGCATGGCTGCAGGTCGGCGGACCAAACTCAACGAGTCGCACCGCCTGCATCAGTTTTTTAGAGACCTGGATGATGAGGAGTCCTGGATCAAGTAAGAACGTCCTATCCTTCTTCTTTTTTTCTTCTGGGTCTGAGGTTAAACTTTGTTCTTCCTCTCAGAGAGAAGAAGTTACTGGTGGGCTCGGAGGACTACGGACGTGATTTGACAGGAGTTCAGAATCTGAGGAAGAAACATAAGAGGCTGGAGGCAGAGCTGGGAGCTCATGAACCGGCCATCCAGGTAGAGTCCTCCTCTGTTCCAGGTTTTAACTGACCTAGTCTTATCATAGAAGCTGTGGTTGACTCTGTCCTCCCCTCCCAGTCAGTGCTGGATACAGGGAAGAAGCTGTCGGACGATAACAGCATCGGTCAGGAGGAGATCCAGCAGAGACTGGCTCAGTTTGTTGACCACTGGAAAGAGCTCAAAGATCTGTCTGGAGGCAGGTTGGTACTTAGGTCCTGGACATGGCTGCAGTTTTGGATGGAGGAACCAGAAATGTGATAGAGGATGATGTGTGTGGTTACAGGGGGAAGAGGCTGGAGGAGTCTCTGGAGTACCAGCAGTTTGTGGCTAATGTGGAGGAGGAAGAAGCTTGGATCAATGAGAAGTTAAACCTGGTGGGAAGCGAGGACTACGGAGACACGCTGGCCGCTGTTCAGGTTCTGATAGAAACCTTCTCATGTCGAGTTTTCATCATTGTTTGGAGACGTTGTGTTAACTTCTGTTTGATTTCTCAGGGCTTACTGAAGAAGCACGAAGCCTTTGAGACGGACTTCACCGTCCACCGGGACAGGGTCAACGATGTGTGTGCAAATGGAGAGGAGCTTATCAAGAAGGTAGCACCCATCCACAGGCTATCAATGTGCTGCAGAAACATGGTTTTCATGGCGACTTGTGTCTGTTTAAACAGAACAATCATCATGTGGACAACATCAGTGCCAAGATGGCAGCACTCCGAGGAAAAGTGTCCGAGCTGGAGAGGGCCGCGGCTCAGAGGAAGGCCAAGCTGGACGAGAACTCGGCCTTCCTGCAGTTCAACTGGAAGGCCGATGTGGTGGAGTCCTGGATTGGTACGAAAACCGGACCTCTGTCGTTGTCTCTGTCTTCTGATATAGTTTAAGTCTTCTGACTTGGTTTCTGTTCTCTGATGTCCTCTGTGTCCAGGTGAGAAGGAGAACAGCCTGAAGACCGATGACTATGGAAGGGACCTGTCCTCTGTCCAGACTCTGCTCACCAAACAGGTTTGTCCTCATCCATCTTCTGCTCTTGTCCTCCTCCATCCTCCTCCAACCTGTTGTCTCATCCCTTATCTGTCTGCAGGAGACGTTCGACGCTGGTCTTCAGGCCTTCCAGCAGGAGGGAATCACCAACATCACGGCTCTGAAAGACCAGCTGCTGGCAGCCAAGCACGTCCAGTCCAGAGCCATTGAGGACCGCCACGCCGCCCTGATGAAGCGCTGGAACCAGCTGCTGTCCAACTCTGCTGCTCGCAAGAAGAAGCTTCTGGAAGCTCAGGAACACTTCAGGAAGGTGAAGAGGAACTTCTGGTTTAAAGAGGACTTACTGGAACATCTACAGAAACCTGAGATGATAGCCATACGTCTTCTGTCCACTGCAGGTTGAAGACCTGTTCCTGACCTTCGCTAAGAAGGCGTCCGCCTTCAACAGCTGGTTTGAAAACGCAGAGGAGGATCTGACCGACCCAGTGAGGTGCAACTCCCTGGAGGAGATCCGAGCACTGCGTGAAGCACACGAGGCTTTCCGGTCGTCTCTGAGCTCTGCTCAGACAGACTTCAACCAGCTGGCCGAGCTGGACCAGCAGATCAAGAGCTACCAGGTGGTGTCCAACCCCTACACTTGGTTCACCATGGAGGCCCTGGAAGAGACCTGGAGGAACCTGCAGAAGATCATCAAGGTCTGTAGATGAAGACGCTTACTTCAGATTAGTCTGAATTTAGGGGCGGAGCTTGTTGGGGGTAGGGTGCCACTTCACTAGAGGACAGACTTTCCAGACCTGCACGGATCACCAGTATCACCACAGCAGTTTGAACTCAGTATTAAAGTAGTTTCCTAATTATTTATCCTTTAAAAATATTCCCTACCACCACATTAAGCTTCACATACCTCCCCCCAAACACCCAGCTTACCTTCTACGCACCAGATCCAGATTTTTAATGTAAAGATGTTTTATTTCTCATGTCTCTATTGTGAGCACAGTTATCACAGCAGTGGTGAAAAAGAGAGGAACACAATCATTTATCACTATGTGACCCCCTCTGATAAAGCCTGCCCTCCCCCACGTATAAAAGTGTAGCTCCGCCCCTGTCTGAGGTAAAGGTTGATCTGAGCTGGTGTTTGTGGTGGGAGCAGGAGAGGGAGCTGGAGCTGCAGAAGGAGCAGAGACGACAGGAGGAGAACGATAAGCTCCGTCAGGAGTTCGCTCAGCATGCCAACGCCTTCCACCAGTGGCTGCAGGAGACCAGGTACAGGACCCAGCCGATCCGGGGGGCGTCCTGTGGTGACTTCATGTTATTGATTAACTTGTTTTTCTCTCTCTCTCTCTCCCCACCCTGCCCCCCTCCTCCTCGGACTACATCCTTTCTGGTGTTGGGGACTTTTCTAATCAGGACATACCTTCTGGACGGGTTAATATCACTTTGTTTTCTGTGTGTTTGTGGAAATGTGATGATGACTGTGGAGATGGGTCACATAGAGATTCTAATGTGTCGTCCTTCCTCCCTCCATCCTGTCTTTGACTAGCATAGCGTATCGACGGGTTATCTATGTCTATCAGTACCAAGTAGCCGATGATCTATCTGGAAGGTTAAACTGGTTCTGCTTTTTTCCTGCTTCTTTTGACCCACTCTAAACCCGCCCTGTTGGGCCCAGTTCTGCTGTACTAACCCTTCTCCTCCAGCACTGCTCTAAACCAGCAGCCTGGATCTAATCTGCACCGTTTTACTTGTCAACTTCAGCTGTGTTTAGTTCAGATACAAGTCTTTCCTTTGGGTCACGGTTTTTCTGCATGTAACTGAAACCTGAGCCCCGTAATCAGGACTAATCACCTGCAGCAGCACCGCAGCCCTAACCGGCATGGTCTGGGTTACAGTAGATGTTTGGCATGGATGCAGAACACAAGTGTAAAGATAAGTTGTAAAGTTTATCTGGATAGAGAACAGGTTAATCCTTTTTAGAGAGTGACATCAGAAGTTCTCCACCCTAATCTGAGTTGTTGTTGGTGTCAGGTCCTGCATGGTGGAGGAGTCTGGTACCCTGGAGTCCCAGCTGGAGGCCACCAAGGTAAACTGTTTATGTCCACCCCGTTGAACGTTCTGGACTCATTCTGACATTTTTAGCTTTATTAGATAAAAATCTAAATGATTTAAGAGTTGAAGAGAGAAAAGGGGGATAATAAAGTCATGTTTTATGTTGATGTGGAGCAGCTTCTCAACGTCAGTTGTTCACTTTCTAAAAACAGATTTTTTCTGCTTTTTTACATAAATATCTTCTGCTGAAAACTGACAAACATTTAGTTTTACCTCTGATGTTACACAAAAACTAAAAGTACATCAAAGTCAGTATTTTAATTGTTGACATATCCAAGACAAACTTCCTTCAACTCCCCCAAACCCTGGTTTTATGGAAAGGAACTCTTCATACAAATAACAGCATTATGTAATCAGTCATTTAAATGGTTAAAATCTGGATAATTATTCAATATTTGATCAAGACTGCAGTTGATAAAAACATTTAAGCCCAAAAAGCAGAAACACTATGACTCTGTAAAGATTCATAGCAGTTTTGTTGTCCTGAAAAATAAAGAATAAATTTTTCATAAAGAGACTTTCTTCTAAAACACTGAGATAAGATGGAGAAAAGATTTATCCAGAACGATGCATGAGTGTTCGTTACAGACGAACATATTTAACTTTTACAGGTTTTAGGTTTTTTTTCTTGTAACTACTTAAAAGTCCAAAAAATGTTGAAGCTGTTAAATCAAAGCTTCATTTCTCCGACTTATTTACAGAATATTCAAGTGAAACTCAAGACAAATTAGAATATTGCACAAAACTTAATTCCAGTAATTCAACTTAAAAAGTTAAACTAATAACTTCTATATTATATGCAAAGTGAGTTGTTTCGAGCATTTATTCGTTATAATTTTACAGCTGATGAAAACCCAAAAATCATCTCAGGAAATTTGAATATTACATAAAATAAAAAAAGGATATTGAATCCAGAAACATGGACCATCTGAAGACTCTAGTCCTGCATATGAACCCACTTCTTGGTCTGAGTCTTTCTGCATGGACTCCTGTCTCCATGCGGCCTGGATGTTACCAGCCTGCGGTCCTGCTGGGTGGAATGAAGACCAGTATGCTTCAGTCCTCATCTTCCTCTTGGCAACGCTCCATAGTTTTTCTACTGGGTTCAGGTCTGGAGAGTCTGTGGCCAGTCCAGCCCAGTAATCCTTGGTCCTTGAACCAGGTTCTGGTTGTTGTGGCAGTGTGGGCAGGTGCTGCTGGAAAATAAAGTCCACATCTCCAACAAGCTTTTCTGCTGAAGGAAGCATGAAGAGCTCTAAGACCTCCTGGTGGACGAATCAGACAATATCTCACTTTGAATAAAAAGTCTATAAAATGTTTTAATTTACCTTCTTAGCTGAATTACTGAAATAAAATAAGTTTTGTGCGACACTCAGATTTTTTGAGTTTCACCTGTAATAAACATCCTACAAAGACCAGAGGGTTACTGGTTTGTGTGTTTTGTGTGTGTGTAGCGTAAACACCAGGAGATCCGGGCTATGCGCAGCCAGCTGAAGAAGATTGAAGATTTGGGAGCAGCGATGGAGGAAGCTTTGATTCTGGATAACAAGTACACAGAACACAGCACGGTGGGTCTGGCCCAGCAGTGGGACCAACTGGACCAGCTGGGAATGAGGATGCAGCACAACCTGGAGCAGCAGATACAGGCCAGGTACCCCCCACCCACAGCAGGAGGTCAGACACCACGTTAAAGAGCTGTACCTTCATCTTCCTCTTCCTCCTTTTCAGGAACACCACCGGCGTGACGGAAGAGGCTCTGAAGGAGTTCAGCATGATGTTCAAGTAAGCTGCAGCTTCTTCTTCTGGGCTTTATTCATCAGTCGGGTGTAAACAGTAAATATTCGTCTTTACCTGTTAAATTTAGACACTTTGACAAGGAGAAGTCCGGCCGTCTGAACCACCAGGAGTTCAAGTCCTGTCTGCGCTCTCTGGGCTACGACCTACCAATGGTGGAGGAGGGAGAACCGGACCCCGAGTTTGAAGCCATACTGGACACAGTGGATCCAAACAGGTCTGGCAGGACTCTGGCCTTACTGCTGACCTCAGGAATAAGTATCTGTGTTGTAACGATGGGAACTATCTGCCTGCAGGGATGGAAACGTCTCGCTACAGGAGTACATGGCCTTCATGATCAGCCGTGAAACGGAGAACGTCAAGTCCAGCGAGGAGATCGAGAGCGCCTTCCGAGCTCTGAGCACAGAGAACAAACCTTACGTCACTAAAGAGGAGCTCTACCAGGTAGGGCTTGTTGCTGGTTCATCTGCTTTTAGAGAAGGTCTGATGTGTTACTTACCATCTGCTCCTCCTTCCAGAACCTGACCAAGGAGCAGGCCGACTACTGCCTCTCACACATGAAGCCGTACCTCGACAGCAAGGGCCGCGAGCTCCCGTCAGCTTTCGACTTTGTGGAGTTTACCCGCTCGCTGTTTGTCAACTGATCCAACCCCACCAGTCTGTAACTGGGACGTGTTTTCTCCTCACACACTTCAGAATGAACACTGCTAAAACTGCATGATCGTAGCACCAAAACCCTCACTACTAACTAGCTGCTCTGCCTATTTATCCGTTTGTGGTTCTCATGTTAGCTTAGCGGCTTCGCTGCTCTGAATGTGACTGCTGTTAGCTGCTGTTAGCCATTTTAGCTTCAACAACTCAGTGTGCTTTAATAAACGTTACTGGTTAGAACTGGAAAAGTCAACTGTCTTTATTTTAGTTCCATTTGAAACACAACATGTACAGAAATGATTCACTCTGTCATTTGACGGTCAGTTTCATCCGTGTCATTCTACCACCTGATTGGCTATCTGATCCAGCTGCTCACTTTCTCTCAGTCGCTGCTCAGTCAAGTCAGCGCTTAGCTGCCAGATCTCAACCGTCCCGGCCGCTTTCCCGACGGCCAGGAGGTGATGGTTGTTACAGTTGAAGGCCAAACAAGTGGCAGCCTGACCCACCCCTCGCTTGATGGTGGCTGCTGGTCTCAGGGACCTGCAGCCCAGGTCAAAGATCTGCACCTCACCTGGAAGGAGATGTTCAGTCAGGAAAAGTTGACATAGCTGTGTGAAAAATAGATCAGAGATTCAGTACCTTGTCCAGTGGCTGCAGCAAAAACCAGCGGTCTCGTCGGGGACCACTGCACCTGAAACACGTAGGACTCTGAAACTCGGAGAGACAGCAGCGGGCTGACTTGCAGTAAAGAGTGGATGTGGGCCAGACCATCAGTCCCTGAACTCACAAACAGATTCCTGTAAACATGAGGAAGATGTCAGATCAAATGAAGTCTACGTGGACTACGTAAGAGTAAAAGTATCACCTGTGGAAAGGGGAGCAGTGGATGGAGTACACGGGTCCACCACGAGCCCCGAACGAGAACACAGCCGGAGCTTTCAGCTCCACGCTCTTCTTCTCAGAGACCACTGCAGCCGGTGTCTGAGAGGAGAAGGAGCATCTGAGCATCAGGCCGCCCTCGGAGCCAACGATGAAGGTGTCCGAGTCCCACGGAGACACAGCCAAGGAAGTGACACCCACCATTTTACTGCCACGGACCTACAGGTGACATGAAACGTCTTCACAGGAACAGACTTACAAAGATCTGATGTACCGTCACAGATTTAGGAGCTGAGAGAGTAGTCTTACCCATAAATAACAATAAAATGAATAAATCTCAAAAACTATGCTGCCTCCACCATGACTGAACATTAGGATGTGTTATGCTGATTCACACTAATTCTCATCTTCATGTTCTTGGTGTCTAGGGATACCTGGGGACCTCAGATGGATCCCCAGCATCAGAAGTGTTTGTTTTTTTTTATCTGACAGGATAGCACCATGCAAACGATGCTTCACATTCACACGTTCCATCTGTTGAATGTGAAAAACAAGAAGTCGCACTAATCATCTTCTGATTAGTTTGTTTAATGAATTAAATCTCTGGACTCACTTCAGCTGAAGTGTGCAAGTTTCTCATTGGTCCAACTGAAAACTCTGTTGAGGAACTCTGAAACTTAACAGTGAGGTCTGGTTTCATGTCTGACATGGTAACGTGTAGAGTGCAGTTTATTTGGAGGGTCACCTTGAAGCTGGAGCTGCTGCTGTGGGGAACCTGCTGCTGAGTTAAGGCATATGCTGCATTCAGGATCAGCTGGGCCTTGTCTGAGACCAGCATCCACAACAGCACGCTTCCTTCAGAACTGGCACTCAGCACTCCAAACTCTCCTTTCTTCTGCAGGGGCACCCAGGCAACCTGGAAACACCATCTTTTAATCTTCTTCTGGGACAAATAAACTACAGACCAATATGTTGACATGACCACCCATTTCACTCCGATCCCTTCCCACAGTCCATCATAAAATGTCTTGTTAGATTTAACCCACTCACCTGATATACAGGCTCTCTGTGGCTGTCTGAGGACATCCCAGTTTGAGCCAGTACAGGATCCCGAGTCTGACTGGTGTCCCAGACCACCACCTCCCCGTTGTACAGACCCCCTGCATCAAACAAAAGTTCATACTAGACTTCAGCCTGGAAAACAAAAACTTGGTGAGCTTTTGTGAAGTTGTCCAGGTAAACACCTGGATACCTGCAGTGCTTCAGCACCTCGTCTTGTTTACATTAAACACGTGATGGTTCCTACACTGCCACTTCCACTCCTCACCTCCCACTGTGGGATGTTTGTTAGCTAGTCATGAACCCAGGCGGTGGTGGAGGTTCCACCTGGAATTCATGGAGCTTCTCACATAACAGAGCAGCTGAATTCTATTAAAAGCACGTGAAAAAAGAGAGAACATGATCCTCAAAGTGCTGCCTGGTTGGTCCAGATGAGAGTGGCTCTCTGAAGCAGGTAGATGACGGCGTCTTCAACTTTAAGCCCTTGACATTAAGCAAACTGTCATTGACCTGTTTTTTGAGGTGAGCCAGTAAGACTCTCTGCAGGACTTTCATGATGTGAGACGTTGGAACAACTGGTTGTCTGGTTCAGATGGAGGGAATTCTTCAGGAACTGGAACAAGACAGGATGTTTTCCACAGCACAGGAACTCTTTTCTGACTCAGGCTGATGTTGAAAAGATGCTGAAGAATCCAACATAGCTGTTCTGAGCAGGTTTTCAGAGCGTGGAGCTGAAACCATCTGGACCTGCAGCCTCGTTCCGGTTTAGTTTCTAGTTGTTTCTTCACCTGGCTGCAGGAGACAGACTGGCTAGAGATGGTGGAGGTCGAGCTGTGACCGAGACCGTTGGTGTGACAGGAGGAGGGGAGCTGGAGTCTGACCTGACGTTCAGTCCTGACTAAACATCCCTCATGTCCTTCTTTTTTAACTCCTAAGCACCTCATGCTGTCCTTGTGAGAGAATGATCTGTCACACTGAGTCATGGCGTTAACACCATCTCCATGTGGATCACAGAACAGATCAGAAGATCCTTTCAGAGTTCCTCCAGCTTCCCGAGTTTACTGCCTCAAAAATGATTTAGTCACAGGTGTACAGATGGAGAGGTGGTCTGATGCTTAAAAACTGGCCGTGTAGCATCCAGATCCGTGGAACAGGTTAACCCACACCATGTGCTGCTCTTTTCTTTGACCAACCTGGTGAACATCTCTTACTACGGCACGGTGTACCTGCAATCAGGGCGGGCTGGCTGGGGTGGCAGCTTAGAGCTGTGACTGCAGTAGGAACATCTATGACCAGATCAGCCTGTTTGGTGGACAGGCTTCTACGATCCAGGTTCCACGTGCAAACACAGGACCGCTCATTGCTCCAGTCTCCATCATTAATCCTGTCCAGAAAAAAACATTTTGACCACAGAGACATCAGAAAGCTTCTCCAGCAGCTTCTGGTTCGGTTTAATATGAGATATGGTGAAGACATCTCATGAAACGGGGACATACCGACCGAAGGAACAGACGATAACTGAACCTGTGCAGCTCCAGCTTACACTGGTGACCTGAAGACCTTTTTCCTGAGCGCCAGGGTGTTGAAGGCAGTGGAGGCAGGAAACCTGCAAACATACAACAGATTAATACAGAGAGCTTCTCCTGAACATCAACGATGCTGAGAAAGTTCTGGTCCTGCTGACCTGCAGATCGTGATCTTGCCAGTTTGTCTGGAACCCATCAAAAGCATGGCTCCGGGAGTTTTTTTCCAGTTCTCCAACCATCAGATCTTCAACTCTCCTTAGGAAGTTGGTCAGGCCGGGCGCTTCTGTGTCGTCACAGGGTTGGTGGGGCTGCTCGGTGGTCGGATCCTGTGGTTCTGTCTGAGTGGAGCTGACAGAGGTACATGCTGTCTGGACTTCAGCGTCTGCACTGTGCACAGCTCTGGTCTGACAGCTTCTCTGAAACATGAAGACATTTTTTAGAGTAATCAGTCATGTTATGACTGCATTCAAAGTTTCAATCATACAGTTACACATCGTTAGTCCCAGCATTATTGCCTAAGTCATATTTAGGCTAAATAGTGAAATCTTTCTAACTGTACTCTCCTAATATTGCTGACTGAACCATTGCCTATAAAACCTGAAAATATTACTTATTTTATGAGGCTAAAGATAAATTAGCTCTGAAGACGGATTTCAGCTCCAAAAGACAAAGAAACCTCATCATCACTTCCAACGCCTAGAATCCCAACCCTAAGTCCAACGTAGCTGGCCGGTGGTAGAAATGAATGACAGAGGCAGTAATAAAAACGTTATTAACATTTATCTGTGTCTAGCTGAATCAGTCACACACACACACACACAGTTCTTTCTATCAGCACACAAAGAAACTGAAAACTGAAAAATGATCCGATTCCTTTCCCTGACTGGATTCTCTCCCAGACTGGATCCTTGTTGTCTGTCTGGTTCATCTTGTACTGCAAGTGGAATTCAAAGGTTCTTAACTAGATGTCAGTTCCCAGGATGACATGAGGAATGGTGTCCTTTCTTCCACTGCAGTCCCAGTATCCTGGCATACCCGGTACTCTTCATTTAATTAACTACAACACTTGAGTAAGGCTTTAACCAAACCCCTTTCCATTTCCTCCATTTTTCAGTATAATAGTTTCTTGGAAAAAAAAAAGAATATTTTTTTTAAATTGGGAGTTTAAGAAATTCTGTTATATTGAATAAAATATAAATGCTTTAGCTTTTTTGTTCAAAATGCTTTTTATTTATGTATATAAAAATGTTTAATACATTTTTAATTAATTTAACAAAAACTCATTATTGTAATTTATTATTAACGTACAACTAAAAATGAGTTATTGTGATTAGAGTTCCACATCGAGCTTGTCATCAGATCTGTTAAATATTTAGACTAATTATAATCTTCTGTCACTTGTGAAGTTCACACATCCTGAAACCAATAAATGGCCTGAGAAGACGTCTCCTCTCTTATTTAAGTCGCTCCATCCATGAACTGGCCAGCATCACAGATCTGTCCTCCATCACCTGCGTCACATTTTAAAATCAGGACGCAGCTCGTGCATTTTAACAGAATTTTCTCATTCAAGTCTGTAAACTTGTAAACATGTGCTGACAGCGTAAAAAGAAATAAGCGGTGACGTCACGCCCTGCTGCACGCGGCGTCGGTTACGTGGCTGACGCAACATTCCCTAGCCGCTGTGTCTGTGGATTTTAGGATCAGTAGAGAGCAACGTTCTGCTAAACGAGTCCTCAGGGAAGCAATGTGAGGACCTACCGACTCCTGGGCCGACTGGTGGGACTTCCTCCACAGCGACGGAACCAGAACTCCGTCCAGAACCTCGTCAGTAAACATCAGGGTGGAAAAACAAACAGCAGCGGTTCACAAATACCAAACAAACGGCTGACGCTGCAGCCATTTTGGACAAAACCTGTTACCATGGTGACTGAGAGGCTGCCCGAGAAAGGCGGAAGCCCTCCGTTCACTTCCGCTGTTTCCAGAAACGCATTCATCTGTGTGAACAACCGTTAAATGATAAACAAAATTTCAACAGATACATATTTTAAATACATTACATCTGACCAGAATACTGCAGCCGCCATAGTTTCCGTCTGGGCTTATGGACGGACAGATTTCTAAAATGAGAAAATCAGCTGCTTGTACTTTTATTCAATTACTATTTTTATGGCTCTGCTTCATCATGGTCCCAGTATAACCAGTTAGAAAACAAACAAAAAAGCAGACACTTGGAAAATGTATTAAAACTTGGGTCAGCCACAGTGGTTTATTATAAAACCCACTTCCAGCAAGGTGGGACATATTTAACAACATGGCACTTCTAAACACTAGGCCTGCTAACAAAGTTTACATTAAAAATGTCCAGAAAAGTTGTTTCTACAAACCAGTTTCACTCCTAGCATCCAGATCTAGGAAGAGCATGGACCCCTACCATCACTCCGATGACCCTAATCATTGACCCGCAGGATGTGTTTGGTGGGCCGGAAAGGTGCTGAAGCAACTACAGTTCTCTAAATATTCCCATCAACACAACAACGGTCTATAGGACATGAAAAACTAAGTGCTTTAATGATGGTGTGGACTGGGTTTGATTTTGGGATAAAGGAGGAACATCTTGCTGTGAAATGCCAGAATGTGATGAAACTACTCCAGAATCACGTATACGTTTTATTGTAACAAAGCAACTGGTACACTTGATGCAAACTGGTTTCCAGTGGAACAAGAGGAACACTGCAGAACTCTGTAGGACTCCCCAGAACAGCCGAGAGCACGAAAAGGGACGAAAGGGGAGGAAAAAGAAACAAGAAAAAATTAAAATAAAGAAAAAAAAATCATCAAAATCCTCCCTCCAAACAAACATTTTGTTCCCGTAGATGGATGATCAGAGGGAGTTCTCAGCGAAAGCCTTCAATCGTCTTCACCGTCGTCCTGGAAGCAAAAACAAAAAACAGCTGTTAAATCAACATTCAGCTTCTACAACAGGGAAGCATATAATCGGGACCATCTAACCTCTCCATCTTCTCCTTCACCATCCTCATCTTCACCCTCATCTTCTTCACCCTCATCAATATCTTCCAGGCCTTCCTCTTCATCGTCATCATCATCGTCATCTCCATCCCCCTCCTCATCCTCCATGTCAGGGACCTGAAATTATCCAGAGCAAGTTTCCAGGATTAAACTTGGACCTGTTCCGGGTTCACACACATGCAAGTCTGGACCAGAATCCCACCAGGAACAGGGCTGTTAGGAAAGAACAGCTGATCCAGCTGCTTGTGGTTCAGGGTTTTCCTACCAGCTGCTGCCTGCCTACAAGGTTGGAAACACGTCAACCCGCTGAAGATCAGATGTGAGTGTCAGCGTTTTTCTAAACGTCGCCGGGCCAGCCGAAGTGTTTCTCCTGCTGCGACATTAAGCCGAGAACATCATGCACATCACAGAAACGTGCACAGCTGAACTCCACCGTCCAGGCATTGTAATGATTTCTGATTCTTGTTAATCATGTCTGGTGGATTTCTTTATCAGTTCAGCCATTTTGGTAAATTAGTCTACAATGAAGTATAAAATTGATGTTTAATCACGTGTCATGTTACAGAAATGGGAAGGTTCCCTGTTGCAGAGTTCATTAATACCTTCATAATTCAGCAAAGGTTTTTGATCTTTACATCCAGCTTATTAATCCTGTATGGAAGTTAAACGTGTGAAAATATGTTATTACAACCCAGGGGACCGTTTGTTTTCCAGCAGATGGAAAATGAGAGTCCAGGCTAGACAGTGGTGTGGTGGTCTGCATCATCTCCTCACAGCTAGAAGGTTCCTGGTTCATGGTCAGAGTGGAGTTAGTCCAGATTCTCCAGCTTCCTCCACCAGTCCAAAAACAAACAGGTGACTCGTGACTCTAAACTAACACTAAAAGTTAGGAGTAGTATGGGTGGTTACTGGTGTGAGATGACCTGGTGTGACAGAAGTTGGAACAACACAGCGTTGGTTGGAAACTTAAAGCTGAAGATTCAAGAGAAAAAATGGAAGACCAGGTTGATGTCCAGCACAAATTCAGTAGCTTTCAACTAAAACATTTCATATCAAAAGTCAAATCATCAGCTGGTGTTAGAGACCTGGTGACCAAAATAAAGTACAGCTGCACAACATCAGGAAAATGTGCACAGTGCACAGGAGGAATAAATCTGAAAATCATACGGTTCTTCCGTATATGGTTCCACTTCTGCCCCAGTGCATGCTGGTTAATGGTGGAATATGAAGACAAGACAAACTTCCTCTTAAGGCCCATTTATGCTCCCTTATGTACGTAAATAACGACGTCCGTTTCAAACGCTGTCATATGTCTCCATCCTCACACTTTCATGCCTGTTTTGTGTTGCCGTGGTAAAGTCAGGTCCTCCACTAGTGGCAGTGTTGGGATCAGGATTCACTCCCACGAGCCGACATCGTTGTTCAGTTTGGCGGCGGTCATGCATCGCTATAACGTTGTTTCCAACTGCCCAACATGCTCTAAACACCTGCATAAAGTCTTTCTTCAAAAGCTGTCATCATCTTCATTCTTGTTTTTCTCCTTTTCCTGATCCTTCGTCTCTGGTCACATATCAGCTATTCTGCTCAGCACTGCCGCGACTACCTGCAGT